>JACJUM010001610.1:2769322-3260603 GCA_020976665.1 Heortia vitessoides | reverse complement strand
GGGGGGGGGGGCGGGGGTATGTTAGATTATTGTTTAGTGCCGGCTTGGGAAAAGTACAACCATCTTCTGTTGGTATCGACTAAGGGATATTATACCAGAGACTGGGCAGCAGTTTTATTTTGAATACTCCAACTTGCTGCGATCACCAATCCACCTGGTAAGCGTGGTGATTATGCCGATCCCTCTTCTCTTGGGGAAAACAGTGACCAGCATTGGGACACTTAATGGGTTATATGATGATCTAAGCTTTATGAGAAGGTTATGTTATGTTTTTCAAGAAGTTGGCTGTTCATAATGCAGTTTTATTTCCATAACTTCCATAAGATAACAAAATAGCCGTAGGATATGCACAGTTAGATGGAGGTCTTCCCATGAGGTTTTTATCGAATAGTTAACAGGTGCGGAGTCAATCGCAGAGCAAATCTTAGTGTATTCACACCCTATTGCATTTGTGCCACGCTACCTCGAATGGTTATATCGACTTCCAGTACCTGGTACATATAATTCTATTCCTCTCTGCTGGTACCGCAAGGTATTTTATGTTAAAGTCAAAATATGCTTTATCCAAGTCGATCCATTATTTTAGTATCGTTCGTAAAATAAATAAAACCAATAATATTTACAAAATAGGATGTTCTATATTCTATTCTTAGATAGAGATTTATCTTAACGTAGACTGCTGGCACCAGGTGGGTCTTAATATTAGGTTTGCTGCAGGTTCATTACACTAGTCACCAGAAGGAAACCTTGGCGGTGATAAGGTTCCATTAATACCAAGTAATTATTTATAAATTTAAATTTAAATGAAAGTGTAACAAACCGAAACTTGATTATACTATAGTTATTTAAAGATGATTTACGTGTTTTTAAATTGTTTTAATGATTTTATATTTAAATGCTCTTTTATACATACATAGGTACATATAAATAAAATAAGAGTGTCTGTTTGTAATATTAAAATAATCGCTTTCTACTATATGCATATGAAGATATATATAACATGTATACATATCAAAATATATTGTATTTAAAATTTTTATCTGTCTGTCTGTTTAAGCTAATCTCTGGAACGGCTGAACCGATTTCGACAAGACTTTCACCGTCAGATAGTTTGCGTTATAAGTAGTAACGAATGCTATATTACATCACGTTCCGCCTGAAAGAAGTGGAGCATTGATTAAAAACGTGGCAAAAAAAAATACGTTCTTAGCGCACGAAGCGCTGCGTGGAAGTTTGTAGTTCGAAAGAAAACATGCAGCCCAAAGTCACAATAACTCGCGGACAAAGTCTCGCGTACATCTAGTATACAATAAGATAGTTATGTGAAAAATTTGTAATGTACATAATATTAATAACAGATTGTGATGCCAAATAGAATAATGCCCAAAATAAATAACTGATGCGACGCTGCTACATTGATATCTGTTATTCTAATAAATTTAAAGAAAAATATAGGAAACTTTTTGATAAAATATAAAACCGATAAAAACAAACGAGTTTATAAATGCCTTGTTAAATAATGATTACCATATAAATAGCATGTAAACACGATATTCCCCGAAATACACAATGCAAAACCATTTGCATGACATCAATACTCATGAATTAAACATTATGACGTGCATATTTGTCATAATGACGTGCATTGATGTTTCGATTGGTAGATTTATTACGTATATTAAATAAACAAGCAATGTATTGATTAATAATTAATAATTTAAAGTTAAAACATATCATGTCTATTGAAAATATCCCGGCCGAGTAGAATAGTTCCTTTCCCTGTACCAGGTGTCGTAAGAGGTGACTAAGGTACCAGAACCGACAGATGGCGGTATATCAATCCGAAACAGTAGCTTAAATATAACCAGCAGTGTCCCCGTCGTGAAGTTACGCTCTACGATTGCTAACACGCTTGCCCAGCGCGGCAATCATGGGAAAAATTTCTCCTTATTGGGGAGGCCTATATCCAACAGTGGACGACCAATGGTCAATACAGTGAGGATCTACTGGCGTGGGATCTTTCCGTTTTTGTGTATTTTCAGATATTCCAAATTTTCAGTTAATTTTTACAGTTATTTTTACGTTTTTCCTAGTTAGAACTTATTTTTAATGTATGCATTTGTTAATACTAAAATAAAATAATGTACAAATCGAGTATCAGTTATAAAATAAAATGTGTAAGGTCAAGTGAAACGAACTGGTGGTTAGGTTTTATGCAATCTTTTTAGATAGCCTATGTTTTTGAGCATCAACTATACAATAGCGTCAACTACGAACCTTTATCACCACCATTTTTTTGGCAGGTTCCTTTCTGGTATTGGTCTGGTATCCATGTGGTACCGGCAGACTAGTCTCTTAATAGACTTCAATGGCTGATACGATGAAGTTTAAATCTTATGTCTAGTAATGAACGTTGTAGCAGATATAAATGTCCTCACCCTCCTCCTCCACTGGTCCTCACCCACATTCAATAATCCTCAATTGTTACCATACAATTATTAACTAGCGGCGCCCCGTGGTTTTGGCCTCGTAGTTCCGGTACTCAAAGTAGTAAAAGTAGCGGAAGCTACCCCCATTTTTTTTGTTTGCCCGGAGTAAACTTTTATAGACTTATCGCAGTGGGCGCTGCGACGTGTATTGAGAGAGTTGAGGCCCTTCTTCGGAATCGCCACCTCTCTCCGGTCGTCCCAGTTGTCTAGGCCTAGGTTACTCTTAACCTAGCCTTACATCAACTTACGGACAGCATCAGTTTACAGACAGACAAAAATTCAAGCTCCATTAATATATTCACAGTTTTTTTTTACAAAATCCTCGACCGTATGAATCGTTCGAATTCGATATTTTTATTCAATTACTTCGTTAGGAATACCGTTACCCGAGGAGCGCCTCACAAGGCAATTTCTCGTGAAATCGGTGATTCATAAATTGCCTTTTAAATTGGTTAGGTAACCAACGTCCTCAATGCGCTCGTTTCATGATAGCTTTTCAATACTGCTTTGTAATAACACGGCAATACTAAAGTACATTTTATTTTATGATTTTTCTTTATAAAAATGTGTTACGTTTTAAAAATATTTAAATATGCCGCGGAAGTGTCCGAGGTGAAGAAACCTGAAACTGGAATATACACCTACGTCTTAGCCCAAGACATTACTTTTGGTGTCTTGAAGAATACTTTCTGGGAAGAAACTGTGTTTTTTGACGTGACAACGTCTTATTAATTGGTTTGCCGGGTGACACTTCAAGAAACTGCGTTACGCTCCGCTCACGTTATGCGCTCACAGTGAGAGCGAGTGAGAGGCACGCGTCCCTTCCACTCGGGCATAGTTAGCCCGCCTAAGAGCGAGAGAGACGGACATAAAAAGTGAAAGGCACGACAAAAATCACTCAGATAGGAACAAGTTAAGTTGTAGTAAATGCTGTTTCATTGTACGCCAATGTATTGCAAGTTATTGTATGTATATTTGTATATAAATACGTATATATGTGTAATGGTAAAAATAAAATTTTGTTAATATGAAATTCAGTGCGAGATTCTTTGTATAAATTAATTTTTTAAATATAATTTTTTGTATAAATAAATGTTTTAAATTGTTACTATTATTTCATCCTTATTCCTACTATACGAATGAATATTCACATTAAAATTATTTTACCACTCAAAGTCGTTGTCACGTAAAACTTTCGCCCGTATACCGACTTTACAGGCAACCAATTTTTTCTAGTGTTCTAGCTATTTACATACACAAGTTCAATTAACTCTATAAACTAAGTAAGCTGTAGAAGCGTGTCAAACGTACAGACACTTTTATGATATCAGTATAAAAGAATGGATGGTGTATGGAAAAAAAAGATCGTCGAAGCCATAATGTATCATCACTTGTTGGTGTTTCTTACCGTCTATCGGTCTTAAATTTGTATGAAGTCATAAAAAGTGCGTAAAATTAACTCAAGCAATAAAACTATGCAAGGGAAAAAAGTATATATAAATTTTAATATATATAAATATATGTATTTTGCTCCAACTTGAGAGATAGGATAGTTTATATCTCAATATATAGTCACAATTTTGTCTAATTGCAAATTATTTGTCTATAATTAATTGACAGTTACAATTATCTGTTAACTCCAAAAGATTCTAACAGATGTAGACACTTTTCGACTCGATTGAGTTAGTACTAGAATTAGTCAATAGATGGCACTGCTGTGGTAAACGGAAAAACGTGTTATATATGAGCTACAAAAAGATTCTAACACTTTTCGACTGGATTGAGTTAGTACTAGAATTAGCTACCATATATTTTTACAAATACCGTCTATGTAAAAAGCATGGTGGTCCCTGTGACTGATGTTCTCCTACCGTTCCTCTTAAATTGTATACTTCAATGTAATATAACAATAACTTTAGCCACAGCAACACGTGGCCGGGTCTGCTAGTATATAATAAAACTATGACCGTCGTATTTAGGCATGGAGTACCGACAGGTAGAATAGTACCTTTCCCTCCGGTAGGGAATTTTTGCTCGTCGATTCATGATCACCACGTCTGCCCTGTGCCTCCATTACTTGGGGAGGCCTATGTCTAGCAGTGGACGTTATGGACGATAGTTTATATCTTTATAATCGTATTTATTATAAATATAGGTATATAGTTAAGACAGGACAACGTCTGTCGGTTCCGTTAGTTAATTTGTATGTATATATTACTATGAGAAAATTTACTGCATATATGAGTGTGTATGTGTTTGTATATAAATGATTTTCTTTGAAACTCATTGCTAGCAAAATATTAACTTTAAAACACTTATTTAGTATCACTTAATACGAGTGTTCGTACTGTGTCATCAACCTTAGGTTGAAGGTTTGCAATCAATTTAAAATGTTTCAGAAGCGATATACGTCTTGTATCGGAAGATTTATCTATCTTCCTAATATTTCTGGTTCACGAAATAGGGTCTGAACTCACCGCATTGAAAGAAAAAAATAGTATATCCTTTCATTGCATTTATTATTGACTTGCCCGAGTCTTCGTTTGTGTAGAAATTGGGTGGTATTTTTCCTGAGTAATCTTTTTAGGAGGAACTTAATGCTGGTCTATTCAGATGTCAATTCCAGCACAAAAAATGATGGGTGAGGCCATTAATTATTAAACAACAATATGCCCGAATGTTTCCACTTCATCCGCTCTGGAGACCAGGGGAACCTTGCGAGTGCGTGAGATTGGAGCGTTAACGATAGCAGTCACTCGAGGGTGCCTCTGAAGCCGGAACTCGACTCAAGTGGCCTTCGTTGGAGGCAGTGATATTGTTTTTCGTAAAAAAGGACTGAGTGAGTCTGCCCGCACCAATGCGGTTGGTATTTACTCAAAAGGCTAGAGTGTACTGTTTACAAGGGAAATGTGTGTGAAGTGTTTGTGATTACGAGGTGCCAGTGAATAGACTACTGAAGGAAGCATCTATAGAAGTGATGCTATGGGAATTTTACGTAAGGCAGACCTCATATAAAATAAAACGTTGCATGCTTTAGTGCTTAACTCTCACCTATTTCTACTGCCAATGTTTGTTTTGCTGTGTTTCGGTCTAAAGGGTGAGAGAGAGAGAAAGTGAAATTACTGGATGAATGTTACATAGTATCTTCAGTGCACAGGGTTGGCGACATGCTAGTGATATTTATTTATTTTATTTAACTTTATTGCACAAAAGTTACAAAATCTGAAATAGGGTTATAAAGTTAGAGAACCAGCATCAGAAAATAAAATACGGAGTCAGCGTTTCAGGATAAATTTGTTCGGGGGTTGCTTAATATTCAATGGAAGCACATTCCAGAGTCGTGCAGCTGTCACTGTAAAAGAGTTTGTCACAAAACTAGAGTGATGAGAAGGATATCCTTACGATGACACGAGAGTTTATAGGCTGCGGTCACGTTTATCGTCAACCGGACCGTATGCATGTTTGCTGACTTCATAATATAAAAAATATATTTATATATATGTGTGTAATCAAAATGGTAAACACCGTAACACGATATTTTATAAAATAAACCAATTTGTGTGAACGAGAGCCAACGCACCTGTCTCTTATTTACACAGATTGAACAAATAATACATGTATATGAAGACAATTTATCAAAGATGTGAAATACATTTATTGGAGATGCCAACTATAAATCATATAAACGTAGCAGGGCTCAGTTGGTCGATGAAGATTGTAAATCGTTACTTTTAACTCCGTTTCATAATTTGCTTTTGGCTTATCGTGAAAATTTTCTAAACAAAGATTTATTTGGAAGAAATAAAAATAAGAGTTTAGTGTCTCGTAAAAGTTAAAATATTTCGCCGCTTTTGTGGACATAGTGAAAGGGGTAACTTTGAAGACAATTTCCAAACAGAAATTCAGAAAACTTTGTACTAAACATGTTTTTTTTGTTTTTAATTTTATTATCATCTTTTACATCTTATCTTTCTCTTACTTTTCTAATAACGATTGTTTGTATTATTGTTCTATCTATTTCCTTTGAAAGGTTAATATCAAATATAAAAATATTTTAGTAAAGTCTACAAATTTATTCGGCGATGACCCTATTTATGCACGACGGGTCTCAGATCACCACTAAGATAAACATATATGTAACAAATGTTTGTGTTTCTATACGCATATAAAGATTATATTTGTTTTCCCAATTTAATGTTTCCAAACCGTGTATGTTAGATCCAATTATGGATCCAAGGAAAGAAGTATACATCTCAATTTATAGTCGCAATATTTTTTCCAAGACAAACATATTAGTGTAGCTAGGACAGGACCACGTTTGTCGGGCTAGTTAGTTGACGTATCTGTTAGGACTGGTACATAATATAGGCGATAGATATTCGAAATTCTAAAACGATAAAATTTCATAATCAAAGCAGGACAAAAAAATGTCTGGTGTAGGTATTAATTATTATAAAGGATACTCGTATTCACGCATGACTCAAAAAACCGACGTGCTAACTCGCTAGGGGAAGGAGGAGTAGAGGCTCCATCTTTCCAATTCTCAAATACTTGCAACACACCTGATTATAGTCTCCACGACTGATTGCATGAAAGCAAAAAAAATTTTCACTCATTCTAAATGCGATATATTTATCACAGATTCAAAATCTCAACTAAATTTCTCTATTAATTGAAAGTTTCGTTCATTTTGAATTGAGTCCAAATTATTGTTTAATATTTTTGATAGAAATGTATAATGTTATTTGTAGTCGTGTTTTCATGCTGCATAGAAATACTCAATGTAATGTTTTAGTGCTCATAAGGTATGTAAGGCTGTGAGGTGCCGGCCGGCAGAGTAGAACAGTACCTTCCCCTGTACCACGTACCAGAACCGGATGGATATACCGTCATCAGTCGATGACGGTATATTCATCCGAAACAGTGTAACTCATATGCACAGGGTGGGGATGAAAATCAGTATCCCCGTCGCGAAAGCTACGCTTTTATTAGGCCTAAGACCAGCTGTGGACTTCCAATGGCTGTAATGATAATGATGATGAAGATATGTTAGTTTTATGTACATAATAAGATAAACCAGGAAGGAACTGGTAATAAGTAAGTAAGAATACAGTATTGTGAGGTTCCGGCAAGATAGATAATACACCTCCTTTTGTAAAAGGTGACTGACAGTCAAACCCTGGCCGTGAGGTACCGGCAGAGTAGAATAGTACCTCCCCATGTAGGTACTAGGTGTCGTAAGAGGCGACTAAGAACCAGAACCGACAGATGGCGGTATATCCACGCAAAAGAGTCAGCTCAAATGTTCAGGGTGGGGATGGGCAGCAGCTTCCCCGTTGCGAAAGCTACGCTCTGCAATTAATAATAATAATAACTTTATTCAACAACAAAAGTTAACTTAAACTAAAATACATTTTGATACTTAGGTACCTACACTAGGTCTAGCCTGTTCTTATAGGCACCTTTTGCCAACTGCCAGTGGCTATGTGTGGATAGCTGTAAAGGTATGGTAATGTTGCGTTTGCCCGGTATTGCCCCGCAAGTATGCAGCAGCAGTTAGCAGTTTTCTTCACTATAAAGCACCTTTAGTGCCAGCAACCGGCAACTAGTAAACAGGATCAATCAAAATCAATAAAAGTTGATTTTATACGCTTAAGTTATATAAAACCTCCATGCTTTCGATACATGTGTTAGAGTAGTTTGAACGGCCATGGCTTTACTGAAAATAGATAAAGAAAATTCTCAATATAGCCTATTGTGAGGGTTGTGATTTAAAATGGCCGATATAAAGAAAGTCGGCATCCAATCGCGGAGTCGTGATTCCGCCGGTATTACGGACCGCTTCTTCTTTATTGAATATATTGCAATATTTCCAGCCGCGTTCAGTGTTATGGCCAACATCAAATATGGGTTTTATTACATACAGTTTTGATAGATAAGAACATTGTAAATATGATCGCTTTCACGTAACACCGAGACACGACGTCATATTCTATTAATTTCTATTACCTTAATCAGTCACAAATTTGGTATGGAGGTAGCGTAAGGGAAGGATATAGGATAGTTTTTATCCTAAAAACCATTTCACATGATGAAAAGTCGTAGTATGGTCCTACGTAATTTCTAAATTAAGAAATATTACAATTGACGCTAATTCACCACTTGAAGCGGCATTTTGAGATTTGAAACTATTGAACAGGCCGATCTCGTGGCGGACCAATTCCGTGATAATTAGACTAAGTACTTCTGTTATTGATATCAGTCAGGTCAAAGGTAGAGGTCAAAGTATTTGTGTTACATCAAAATTACAAATATAATACTTAAATACATATATGACATACAAACACAGAACACACACAGGGATTGAACCCCCTACCGCAAAATAAGAACACTACCGAATGCAATCAGACCTGTGAACCGTCGCAGATTTGGTTTTATATAAATTATATAGACAATAGATCAGTATCAGACAGTGCTCCAAATATTGACTGATTTTAACATAATCATCTTCATATCAGCCGATGCTCGCCAAATGTCCAAGAGTACACGAAAGCAGGAATATTTGACTTTAACTTTCGCTCAAGGCTAGCGTGGTAACAACTACCTGCTTCTTATCCCCACCATGTTTATTTTAAGTAACGCTGTTTAGATTGGATTTAGCGCCATTTATCAGATCCGGTACCTCAGTCACCTCGTACGATACCTGGTACAGGGGGAGAGACTTATATTCTGCCGGTATTTTATAGCTTATTAATATAACAATGATTCATATATATATATAAATATTAAATAAAAAGATTCTTATGATTAGATCATCATCAATATTTTAGATTTGTTTTGTAATAATGGTTTCTGATTGCACAAATACAAGCAAGTATTAAACTTCGTGAGGACGTTCATGAGGGTCGTACCCTCGAGACACTCTCGAGTATCTGCATCAATCGCATTCCGATGTCTTTTCCTTATTTTTGGCAAAAGATAACCTGGCAATTTTCCGCAGGTATTTATTTATTATTATATAAATTATAATGGATATCCTTATCATATAATTATTATTATTATTAATAGTACTCTTTATTGTACACATAAAAATTACATGATTAGAAAGAATAAATAGTGACAAGTTTTAATATAACTGGCGACCTTATCGCTCAAGGCGATCTCTTCCAGGCAACCTTTGGACGGATATATGAGAAAATAATATGATAGGGTAGTTAGATGTTCTTTGTAAGAAAAAATAAAGTAAACTAAATAATAATACTAAACATGTCTATAGCACATATCTTCAAATAAAAACATATATTGAAACGTTACAGCGACTGAAAATACTCCCTCAACATCCGCCCAAATGCGGCATCAAACCGCGTACGCCTGATATTCATAGGTCATTCATTGCACGTATAGCCTTAACGGTGAAAGATTTCCCGCAAAAACCAGAGGAATGCGAGGGCATGCTTAATGTTAAATTATCTGATGACCTCAAGGATCTCTTGTGACTATCACCAAGAAAAAAAAAACGTTTTTGAAGAAAAGATGGGGAAGATGGATTATAAGTATCTTATAGAGAAGCAAAAGCGATGTGAACATTCCGGCGAAGTCGGATTGGAAGCCATTCTAATTTAGCACGAAATTCTGAAACGTGGTCGAAACGAAAAAATATTTACGTAAACCGAAAATAAAATTAATACAATAGTTTTGTAGGCACTCAAGCTTTTCGAGTTACTTTTGTGTTAGGTCAGGGAAGCTAGCATCCACATAATCTAGTATGGGTACAAGAAGAGATTGTGCTAGTGCAATTCTGGTGGTAAAAGGCAGAAAGTTGCGCAGTCTTCTTAAAGATGCAGCAGAGGCATATAGCTTGCGACTCAGTTCTTTAATTAGTGTTCGCCAGGAGCAATCATTGTTAAAATGTATGCCCAAGTTTTTGACAGTACCGCTAAATGGAACTATAGTACCGGTAAAATACAGATGGTAGAACCGACCAATGGATTATGTAGTAATAATAAAAAAATAAAAAATCGAACTTTATCATTAATAATTTGATCTTGTCATTATATACGTCAATACGTAAATACATCATGGTAAGATGTGAGGCACTTATAAAAGTGCGTTAAGTGCCCGCTGCATACCACATAATGTTGATTGCGCGCGCGCAGGATGACATTGCAGAAGCGCGAATAGTCGAGGTCTACGTCAGGTCTTTTAACAGTCTAATAGTAGCCTCTAGTTCTAGCCAACTATTAATGAATCCACAATCGCAAAACTTCGATACCCTCTCTCTATGGTTGAAGTTTATAATGAGTTAAAAAGTTTTAATTTGTTTTTTTAGCTTCTATAATGACAATGCAAAAAATCAGTTTTCGTACCCAAAATGCAGTATTGTTATTGAACTGACTACAATGAAGCTCGTGTCCCGACAGCAAGTATTCAGAAGAAATTTCTAGAACAAAGCGCCCCATTGTAAATCTAATTCATTGTTTTGAACATCGATTGAGGCTTATTTCATAAGTGGTAGCGATATCACGTAGACAATTCTCTTAATGGCTGTTATATACCTGTACTGGCATTTAGGTAAATATCTAACTTATTCACGTCATGATCATCATCATCATTAAAGCAGCCGTAGATCGCCCATTGTTGGACTTAGGCCTTCCCAAGACTTAGAGTCTAGATTTGCCACGCCTAGTGGTGACGATTTTAGGTTCTGACTATCCCCGTCTTGCTGCATTTGATTTATGTTGTTCCGGATCGATATACCACCATCATCGGTTCCGGTACCTCAGTCGCAAACATCATTCTTTAGTTTAAATATTCGAATAAAGAGTGTCTAAAGGGTTGTACATGGAAGAAATGTTTTTGTTGCAGGAGAACCAATAAATAAATTACTCTGACTTTAATATCTTAGATCTTACCGCTCATTATTGAGAAACCATTAACTAGTAAAGGTATGGAAACGGAACCTATACAATTCCAGAATAAGACAAAGAGATTTCAAATAGTCCCTACAACACGGGCCTCAACTTGAGTGGATTGCAAAAATGAGGAAGGTTTGCGCCCGACCAATGCGGTAGGTCTGCACTGTGTGGGCAGGGACTGCACGCACTCGCGGGCGAGTGCTGTATAGTTAAGTATGTTAATAGCGTTCACCATTGTCAAGTGACGGTGGCAGGAGTGCTGTGACAGAAATGTATAGATGTAAAGAATACCTGAATTAAAAATAAAAGCGCAAAGATTTTTATTTATATGATGAGACATTATTATTTACTTGATGATATTTGTATTTGTTCTGTGTCTGGGTGTTAGATAACGAAATTATGTTTGTTACACAGTTGTTTTAAGCGACTAATCTGGGAGTCAGGTAAACGCATGGGATGTTATTTTGTTTGATTTTTACCATTTAAATGAAATTGTATCCGATCGATTTTGAATTTTTTTTTACCATTAGCTATATATTTGGTATTTCTGTATGTAAATATAACTATATTACCATTTTTAAGAATTGTTTCTTTAATAAAGTTACATTATCAGCAAAGTAATATTAGTGTATTCTAACGGAAACCGGAATTATGCGGGTACAATTTAGAATATTTTAAATTGAGCGCAATTTGAAATCTAGTAGGAAATGAAAACCTCTTTAAATTATATAAATAAATTTGATATCTAAGGCGAGCGGGCGGCGGCCGCCTAAGTTGTAAGCTGTGTAAATACCATGCTAATGTGTATTTTAACTTGTGAAGGTAAGTTTTAGTTTCCTTTGCTCGTTGTTAAGGGTACTGCACCGAGCTCGTAGGATTCAGTCGTAAATCCACACAATATTGAAAATGTTAAAGTTAGTGTTATGTAGTTTGTTGCTTTCCTTTAGTTGTTCTTTTTATACCACATATACTTATTTTGAACATAAAAAAATGTATGGTTTCTAAGGCATTGTTTTTGGATAGTCGTGGATTAAGGATCAAGACATCGGTATTTTCCATTCCGATAACTTATTGATTTCTGTAGGATTAAATTTATGAATAATAATAACTAACTAACTAAATTCCTACAACATCTCATACATTGACCAGACTCCGTTATAAGTCACTTAAAGCACTTGTGTTACGGACATCAGTCAACAGAGGAATTATAAATATACTACTTAAATATATATGTTCAACACTCAGACACAGAACAAATATGTATAATTGTTTTGGGTAGGGTTTGCACCCACAACTTATATAACTATAATATTTTAACACATATTTTCAACACTGAGCTCGTATTTATCATATAAATGTTTGTCCCAAGTGGGATCAAAGTCAAGATAGGACGATAGAAGATAGAAAGGCAAGATAGGACTTGCGTACTAGATGACTTTAATCCCACTTGACTACCAAATAGGCTACGCAAAAACAAAAATGGGCACGTCAATCATCGAACACTTAATTTGTGATAAGTCGCTTAAAATACTTGTATTACGGACATCGGACAACAGAGAAATATACTACTTAAATACTTATATTTAACACCTAGAAACAGAACAAACATAAATATCATCATATAAATATTTGCGCTGATTAGGATCAAACCCACGACCTTTGTCGCACAAGACTTTTAATCACGGGAATATAGAAGTTCCCGAATTCTTAAAAAAAGAGAAGTCTATGTGAACGACGTCCCGGGAGGAAATCTAGTCTAGAATAGGAATCAATAAAAAGAAATTGGTTTATTTAAGACTGGCTAATCCCTGCTGTTTATCCCGCGAAATTTCCGTTTTAGTGAGAATACGGAAATAAAATATAGCGAATGTTATTTACAGATAATGTAAATTGTAATTAAAATAAGAATTTTGATAATTCGACACATAGTTTTGCAATTTATTTGTAACAAGTATCTTGCCTAAATAGCTTATGACACGCAGGTTATTTTTATTTTTACAATAATAGTTTAGAAGGCTATTTCATCCTGTTTTACTTCATTGACGCTATAAAACGTTCCTCAGTCGAACAGTTTTTTCTATGGCAACATTTGTGTGACGCCATGCTTCATACGAACTATCGGCGAATTTTGCAATCAGACGTATTTTTTCCCAATGTCCGCGTCAATATTTGCTGCGTCCGATACTCGTATTTATTTTATAAAGACAAAGGCTTGTTTTTGTTTGGACAGCCTCGGTATGGGGGCTGTTTGGATATATGACTCGTTCTTACGTTTGTTTTGGCTGCTGAATATTGACGTGTCAAATCGGAACACTTTTATGAAGTCTGTCTTGGGCTATAAATGATAATACTGAAAAAACATAATTTTTTCATATTTGAATTTAATACAGGCTGAATGGGAATCAATGAAAATGAAAAACTTAGGTACACCTAAGTTGCTCGCTATTTTGCTAGAGTTGAAATAAATGAAACATTTATACCAGTTTTTCTCGTTTGTTCCTCTTTGGTTGGTTTGTCACGTGATCTGTTGTATCCTTGGTTTTTAATCCCGTGGTATCACGTGCCATGGGTCATCAGGGTCATTTGTTTTATAAATGTGGATTTAATTACTGTAAAGATTAGTGCCGTAGGGTACCAGCGATGCCGTGGGGTACCGGCGCTGTAGAATAGTAACACCCGCCCGTATCAGGTGTCGTAAGAGGCGACTGAGGTACAGGGACCGACAGATGGCAGTATAACCATCCAAAACAGCGCAACTCAAATAGTTCAGGGTGGGGATGGGTCTCTTCGTCGCGGAAGTTGCGCTCTGCGATTGCCGCCACGCTTGCCAAGCGCGGCAATTATGGGCGAAATTCCCCCATATTGGGGAGGCCTATGTCCAACAGTGGACTTTCTGTGGCTGATATGATGAAAGTTTTTTTTTAGACGACTCGAATGTGTCAATTCTTCAATAATGCGATGTATATAGTTATTATAAGATTAAGTCGACAAACAAACATAGGGTCAGCCTAAAAGTATATTACTAACGCGCCAGTTGTATGCCAACCTTCTGACAAGATATTATGGCATTTTTTTTATAAACTTCCACATAATCTCATGCATAGACCCGATTCTGTAATAAATATGCCAAGTGCTTAAAACACTTGTGTTACGGATATAAGACAACAGAAGAATCTCAAATATACGACATAAATACACAAATTTAACACCCAAAAACAGAACAAACACCTCTTCAAACAAGAACACATATGTTTGGTGGTAGACATTGGTGAGAGTGATATTTAATTTTGAAATGATAAATTTCCAATAGTCATCCACATGTGCCTTAGACCACAGCTAAAACCTTAATTTCAGTTCTTGCAAGGGTTTTTAATTAAATCCGTGGCGAACTCGGGCATTATTTAGACAATGGCAAGTTATTGCAGATTGATTACTTTCATACTTCGCGTGGGCAGTTGAGAAAATGTTGACGCAGTATCCCAACTACGTTGTCTTAATACGTGTAAACTTACTTGTTTGAACGGGTATACATGAGGTGGACTTATAAAAAGGTTTGAAGGGTGAGAGTGGCAGTAAAATTATATCATCTATTTCGGGGATGGGCAGCAGCATATCCGTCGCGAAGCAACATTTTGCGATTGCCAACACGCTTGCTTAGCGCGGCAATTATGGGCAATTTCCCCCTTTTCTTGGGGAGGCCTAAGTCCAGCAATATACTTTTGGCAGCTGCGATGATTATGATGAAGAAGTTTTAAAAAACAGTTCTTGATTTTGAAATTCACCTACTCAGGTACTAGGTTACTTATTAAGGTCAGAAAGCAAATAATGTTAAATACGAAATTTTCTTGTAATTGGGATGGGGGCCCAATGGTAGTTGTCCTATCTTGTAATGAAATGCCGATTCCAACCCAGCACAAATATTTATATGATGATAACTTATATTTGTTCTACGTCTGGATGTTACTTATATGTATTTAAGTATTATATTTGTAATTCCTCAGTTATTTGATATCCGTAACACAAGTATTTTACGCTCAGAGTCAGGTCAATGTTGGACATAGACCTTTAGAAGTGGGAAATTTTTGCTCTTAATTACAGTCCCGCGAGGGTACATCCCTACCGGTACATTTGAGCTATATAGTTTCAGATGGCTATACTGCTATTTGTTGGCACCGATATCTCAGTCACCATTTATGACACCAGATACAGAACGAACCATTTAACTCTACCGGTACCCAACGTTTAAATCTGTATTGTAAAGTGTTAAAATATTCTAGTCATTGTCTAACATGTTTTGACTTGTCGCATTCTTTGAATATAATCGATAAATAGACTTACTGCATAGCTACAAATTTTGCTGTGGCGAACTCGAATAGCAATCAATTCTTCTAGTATTGTCAGTCGAGGACTAATATTTTGTCTATATCGTTGGTGGCAGACAGCTGGACCTGGAGGGAAATAACTGCTTTTTGTGGCTGGCTATTATTATTTAAAAATAAATGTTAGTGTACCTAAACTAGTAAAATCAGTATTATCATTATTATGTCAGCTATTGGGAGTTCACTGTTAGATGTAAACTTCTCTTAGATAGGGAAAATTTTGGTCGTAATTGCCGCGCTGGGCAAGCATATTAACAATGGCAGAATGTAGCTTTCGCGACGGGGATCTGCTGCCCAACCCCGCACTGTACATTTGAGCTGCACTGTTTCCAATGGAAATACCACCATCTGTCATGTCGACTCTTACGACACCCGAAACAGAGGGAGGTACTATTCTACTCAGCCGGTCCCTCACGGCCTTATGCCTCACGACCCATTTGTGCCATGCCAGACTATAATCTATAATTGTCACATTTCATACAGATCCATTTAGATGCTCTGGCGTGAAAGAGAAATGAATATCACACCCTTTCACGTTTATAACATAAATAATAATTTATCCGTGTTATGAAAGCAATGTCACCGAGGTAGGCAGGTGAATGAAAAAGAAAAACAAATTCATTTAAAGATATATACACAAACGGGCACCATCCCGCGGTTTTAGTCGCGCTTTTCCAGTTCCCTTAACCATACAGGAATAAAATGTAGTTTATGTTATTTTGTGTTTGAAGATCTTATACAAAATTATGTTCCATTTACAATGAAAAATTATCATAGTTATAAAAAAATGTACAATGAGCCGGTACTCGACTCTAAATACAAATTTAATTTACTTATATATATATATATATCATGATGATATTTATGTTTGTTCTGTATCTGGGTGTTAAGTATATGTATCAAAGTATTATATTTATGATTCCTCTATTGTTTGGTGTCCCTTACATAAGTTCTTTAAGCGACTTATTTCGGAGTCAGTTTAATGTATGAGATGTGTGAATTCATAAATATATATTAACTACCACCAAAAAAATAAAATGAGGTCACAGTAGCACAATAGTACCGCAGCCCTCCGGCAAGAAAATGGTGCAGGTTCAAGTCCCGCCTAAAGTCAGAGACAATTGTGTTTTTTTCTAGTAGATATCTTAAGCCCTTTATAGATCTAAATGATGTTTCTGTTGGTCAGTCCTCAGCAAGCCTTACGAGCAAAATCTTTTAAACGGCACAATGGACTGAAAATAGCAATTAAAACCAAGGCGTAGACAAAAGGCTTGGCTTGCGGCCATCTTCCAGTCTAGAAACAATTATCTCTAATATTCTTAAACCACTCCGAGCAGTAACATTTGGACAGATACTAAATACAAATCTGGCACGAATAATGTTCAGAATACTGTAAGCCTATAAATTTGTATCTTGATTGTTTATTTAATCTCTAATTATAAGAATAATATATTTATACAACAACTAATACATTCACCTAACTTCGTAAAAAGTCGCTTAAAGCTATTATGTTACGGACGTCAGATGATTTATTTTTTTTAAAAAAATCTATATCCAAACACATATCAACACATACATTTTTGTCGTGGGTAGTGTTCGAACCCACGACCTTTGGCGTACAAGACAGGATCACTATCATCTGTGCTATCGGGCCCGACAATTATGTCACTGTCTTTACCACGTCTGTATAGATAGCGATTTTTATGCATACATCCTAAAAAATATTTTGTTTAGAGCAACAAATTTGTTCAAATAATTAATGTTTAATTAGTACATTTTTTTATAGTGAATGTTCATTTTCATATAGTTTTTATCATAGAAAATCGGACTAGAAAAGTAAACTAATTGTAATTCCAATATCCCACCTATTATAATAAATAGAAAAAGCTACTACTATGCCAATTTTTTTGAAATTTTGGTACATATAGTTGGAAGTACGGAGAAAAAAAAGTGTGGTATTTACCAGAAAATGGAAATCCACTGCTGAACGTAGGTTTCGGCCTAGTGTTGGCAATCGCAGAGCGAAGCTTCAGGCTGCGGTGACGCTTACTATCAAGCAAACTGTTTGCCTGATTGTCAACCTGACAAGACCAGCAAATAAAAGAGTAAGGAGGAAAAAGAGGAGGAGAGCAGAAAAAAGAGTAAGGTTTCCATACGAAATTCAAGTGGGCGACGCCGTGGGTAGGAGCTAGTATGCCTAATATTACCATGACATTTGCAGTACGAACAACATGTCGAGTACCAGAACCAAACAAACGAAGGTTGACGAGTCGAGCTTAAGTGTACAAATCGCACGATTATTTTAATATGGGGATAATAGATGCAAAAATGTTGGTCGGTTCGGACATTAAACATCTGTGTCCACCTGGCACCGTAACTGTATTTAAAATAATTATTATTCCCGTCCTTGGAATATATAATTCGGAATATATTCCAAACTTGTAATATTCCTTCTTTTGTTGTGTGCTGTTATGTCGTTTACAAAACTATATTGTATCTTAAACAATAGTTATGTTTACTTATATTGTCGGGTACCGGCAGACTAAAATAGTACCGCCCCCTATACTAGGTGTCTGGCGACTGAGGTACCAGACCAAACAGATGGCGGTATACCCACCCGAAACAGTGTACCTTAAATACAACAAGGCGGGGTTGGTCAACAGCATTCGCGTCGGAAAAGCTGCGTGCTGCGGTTTTCACTACGTATACCCAGCGCGGCAATTATGGACAAATATCCCCTTTCCTGGGGAGGCCTATGTCAAGCAGCGGATGTTTCACGGCAGCTATGATGATATTGATAATAGTTATAACGAATAATGTGTTCAAGTTTGAACATGTCTTCTTAGTTTAACAGCTGTAACTGTACTTTATTATGAACAATAAAAAAAAACGATATTACAATATTGAAATCTTTACAAATGAAAATGATATGTCACGGTGTTTGTCCTGGATGAAATTCTAAACTGCATAGCTGATTTTTATATTACTTTATATTACTTTTTGATCCAACGACGAGATAGGATAGTTTATATCTCAACTTAGGATAGAATAACGTCTACGTCTGTCGGGTACAATTTATTACAAGTAACTATAATACTTAAATAAATGTATAGATGATACGCTTATTATCAACGATGAAAGCACACAAAAGCAATAAAACATGTATTTAAGTACATATTTAATACATACCAGATCAAACACGTATTCGCCATATAAATATTTGTCCTCGGTGGGTTTCTAACCTCTAGGCGCACACGGTAGGATAAATGCATAATATTTTCGTATGCATAATGTTGTCAAGCCGATAGAGACCATGTTCTCGACTGTACACACAGCAACAACAAACCTTTAGAAGGGAATATAATCTGTTACAGTTTCTAAGTCAATTTTGAAATCAATGACTCTCATTTAAAGATTAAAGCTGCACCAAAACTTCGATAATTTTGTCTTGTGTTGATATGTAGTTTTGTTTACTAATGCACTTACGAAAATTTATAAACTGATGATTAAAATTATTAAAAGTGGTCCAGTTATATACTGCGCGTTTGCCTTTTTACACGCTTTATAATAGCTTCAGGTGTATGTATACGTGTTAGTTTTGTAACCCCACTCATTTTATTTGCTTTGAAAAGCTATTAAAATGTCGTTTTTATACTACCAAATGTACTGTCTGTATAAACGCGAACATTCAAAATTAAAATAATAAATGCATTCTTAAAGCGTCAATAATTAATTAATTATAATTATAAGTCTACTGAACTCGTAAATTTAATGATCAGTTCTATTTCAAGGTCTACCGAGCAAACTCCGAATTTGTCGTCCTCTTCGAATAGACCTTTCTATAACTCAGACCCGGAACTGAGTCAATAAAGACGGACGCAATAACGGCCGGACGTGTGGTCATGCGGTAACGACGGGCAATCACGAGAGTGCACGTATTTCGTGGTCACCCCACAGGATACTGCGCCGCCCTGAGGACCAACTTGTCAATAATTATTAAATTTATTTGTACAATTCGGGTCAGTTAGTGGTATATATGTTATTTTGTTTCGGTCCGCTTGATGATAAACGTGATCGCAGCATATAGACTCGTGTCATCACATAGATATTACAAGTGTGTCGCCAACCTTGTAAACTGAAGATACAGTGTCACATTTATTCAGTAATTTCACTGCCTCTCTCAACGTTCAAACCGAAACACAACAATTCAAACACTTCTATTTGGCTATAATAATAGGTGAGAGTGAGATACCATTGCTAAATATCAGAAAAAATTATTAACTATTAACTAAATTAAATATTAACTATTTATAACGTATATACGAAATTAAGTAATTTTAAATGGTTCAGAGTGTGTCCATGGTGTGTCCATCTTTAAGATTATTTAAGATTATGTATCTTAAGACTTAAGTATCTGAATAATTTTATATTCAGTATATTTTTTATGCAATTTATTGTGACGTGCCCCGATTGCAGATTTCCTAGTGTGGGTTCGAAACCCACTCAGAACATATATTTATTTGTTGAACGTTTACATTTGTTCTGTGTCTGGGAGTTATGCAGATATGTATTTATTTACGCGACGACAGAATAACACACAAACTTAGCTATGACCCATTTGTATCACTGCGGCACTCATAATTTCTCATTTTTTATTGCAATGTTGTTATTATCTGTTTATTTTTGTGTGCTGTAATTGTTGTTAATAGACGTATCATCTATATATCTATTTAAGTTTATACTTGTAATTCTTCTACTCTCCGATATTTGTAACACAAGTAAGTGCTTTAAGCTACTTATCTGGTAATCGGGTCAACGTGAGTGTGTCATAAGACTTTACGAGGCTAATATAATTAGTATCAGATAGAAAATAAAGGTTTCTTTACTGGACCGTGTTTTGTGCCGAGATTTTTATTTTTTATTTAATAAAATTGATCGCTCGTGTAGTTTTAAATATCTAACCATACATAGTAACAGACAGACAGTGGAAAGCGACCATGTTTTATACGGTGTAACGATACGAAAATATGATAAGCCAAACCGGTAGCAATATAATGTAGACAAGAGCTCAGGTGAGTTTACAAATGAGTTTTTATAATCAGTTCTAGCAATTCATTCATATAATGAATTAACTTACTTATTTGACTGAACTTCAACTAAACTTCTTCCGAAAGTTAACCTCTCAAAAACCAGTTTAAACCGAACGGCGTGATGGCCGCGTGGCGAAATGGGGAAAGTTTGAAGTGTCTAATGGCTCACGCGCCGCACTGGGACCAACACCATGCCCGTTAAGGATAGCGGATTTTATAATGACCTAATTAATTACTTTGCCCCTTAATAGCTCCAAGAAGTAGGCGTAGATCTTTTAATAAAACAACGTAACATTTGATTTTTATCGCAACATTCAGGTATCACCACCGGAACCGACTGATGGCGGTATATTTATCCTAAACCGTGCAGCTCAAATGGACGGGGCAGGATGGGCAACAACATCACCGTCGTAGAAGCTACGCTCTGCGATTGCCAACACGTTTGCCCAGCGCGGCAATTATGGGTAAAATTCCCCCTTTCTTGAAGAGGTCTATTCCAGCAGTGGACTTCCAGTGGCTGGTATGTTGATGATGAGGATGATTTGATTTTTATGTAGTACCGCAAACATGGCTGCTGGAGCTGTGGCCTTCAGGAAAGAGAGATAACGTTTTAATAAAACTTTGTCAATATATGCGATGTATGAAATGCTGTTTGAATTGTTTTTTTTTAATCATTATTATCACCCGTAAGACGTCCATTGTTGGACACAGATTTCCATATAGGTGGTCAAATCTGCGGTTTCAGTCAGATCGTTGGTCAACCTTGTGTTTGAACATTCAATGTTCCACTTGCTTAAAATTAATAACTCGCAGACAAATGTAAGGTAGGAGAAGGTCAAACTACTGAACTATCCTGTCATATGTTTGCTTCAGCGTTCTTCCAACTCAGTCATAATTAGTAAGAACAAGTAATTAGTACATACAAGATAATTAGACAGCTGTTATATTTTAATATCGTAATACAATACCACGTAAGTAGCTGGTGTCAATAAAGTTCGAAATTTGAATAAAATGACTAAAATTTGAGCTTTATTGACTAATGTCACATACGCGGTTTTGAAGTAACTCAGTCGAAATTCATTCACTCTCTTCACTCATATATTCCAAGGATTTTAACGCAGAATGACAGACATTGCTGAATAATGGCAATCGTAGGCAGTTACGTGACTTATGCTGCTGTCTATCCGCACCCAGTTAAGCGAGTTACGATGTTTGGCATGGGTATACCACCATCCGTCGGATTCGCTTCACCACTCACTACACATTGACCTGGTACCTGGAAGTATATATACATGGAAGTATAACTGGTACACAAAGAGGTATACTGTACCGGTGTACCACCAGCTAATTAGTGGGGTACCGACGGAGTAGAATAGAACCTCTTTCTGTACCAGTGTCTCGGACTGTACAGTCTGTCTCGGAAGAGGCGTCTCAGGTGTCACAACCAACAGATGGGGGTATAACCATCTCAAACAAGAAGTTTTAATACTACAGGGGATGGGCAGCAATATCATCGTCACAACGCCTACAGAGCGCGGCAATTATAAAAATTCTTCCATTCTTGGGATGCCTATGTCAAACAGTAGACTAGACTTTCTATAGCTGATATAATTTTGAAACGGCTAAAGAGTAATAGGAAACTTAAAGAGGAAATACTTCTATTCAATAGTCGCATAGATCTTTCTGATAATACATACAAATCTAATTGCTTTCTCATTAAACTAAATACGCCATTCATAATTACAACTCTTTTAATGAGAAATCAATAGAGTTTTTCGATTAACGTAAAATAACTCCCGGAACCAATAAAACGCGTAATCAAGTCGAGTTGCAATTTTGTCTCGGCAGTTACGGTCTCGACTCGTTGGGAACTTTAAAAATGTCTTTAAGCAACGGATTGTCAAATGGGAAAACTTTTCAAATAATAGTGACGCGCGGGATTTGAGCGGGTCATCAATTCCAGCGAAGTCTACTTCTCTGTGCTACTTGGCGAACTCATTTGGAATCATCAGAACTTATGAGTTTTCACCTCACTACCGTAAATTTATTATAAAAATTCGATGATTCCTTACTTCTTTGCATATGTTTTAAATAGCAGCTCCTTCAGTTAACTAATGGAACTATGATACTTACCTTGCACCCCCTTTTTACCCCCTTTAGGGATAATTAGAAACATAGTATTTTACGCATTTTTCATGACTTTTAATGAAAAACCTCATTTTAGAATCATTAGAATTCATTAATTACAACCTCACTACTTTAAATTAATTATAAAAATTCCGTTATGAGATTCCTTACTCCCTTGGATATGTTCTAACTAGCAGCCCTATCAGTTAACTTATAGAATTTTAATGCTAACTTTGCACCCCTCTTTTCCCCCCTTCAAGGATAATTGACAAAACAGTATTTTACACATGTTTCATGACTCTCAATGGAGAACATTAAGTTCATTATGAAAATTCAGTTATGGGATTGCTTATTTCTTTGCATATATTCTAACTAACAACGCTTTTAATTAAGTTGTAGAACAGTAATACTTACCCTGCACCCCCTTTTAGTCCTATATGGGATAATAAAAAATATTTCATTTATGTTTCATGACTTTCAAAGAAGAACCAAAGTAATAATAATAAAAAATACTATAAAGACAAAGTTTCATATTAACTTTGTTCAGACCTGCTTTCCCGCTTCAGGGGGTCAATTTTCAATAATCCTTTTTTAGTTCTCCTTTACCATACAAAATTTCGAGTTTCTAACCTCTATAATTTGCTTTGCGATATGTCAGTCTTTAAGTCAATCTGCCAGCTTTTTCTTATGTATGTATAGATAGATAACCATATAATAACATGAATACATATTAATGTTCAGTCCGCGACTGCCTCCGATTGGACATTATTTAATAATCGATATATTTACGTGTAATTCCAGTAATAATTAGTTATTTATGTTATTGTGTAGTTTATTGGGAAGTTATGGGTTAGTTGACAAACTATCTTTTGTTATCTACTCTACTGTTGGTACCCGACGGCTATTACACATACTGTGTGTACCGGCAGAGTGCCGTGAGGTACCGGGTCCGATAGATGGCGGTATATCCACCCGAATCTCAAATGGTCGGGAATGGGCAGCAGCACCCCCGTCACAAAAGCTACGCTCTGCGATTGCCTGCACGCTTGCCCAGCGCGGCAATAATAGGCAAAATTCACCCTTTCTTGGGGAGCAGAATTTTAAGACCTGATATGATGATGAGGGCTTATTTAAAATAATAGTATTAACCTAAAAACACGTTTGAGAGCACATGTTTGTTCTAAATTCAGGCTGTCACAAGCTCTTGAACACTTTATTATATTTTCCCATTTATTTTAATGTATATTGGTAGACTAACTTTTACGTCCTTAACGTACGTACGTACTTTCGATTTAGACTAGACTAGCAGCTTGGACCTTTTTAAGGTTCAGAAGATAGTTAGTTGAGGTGGTTAGATTTTTTCGAGACGCAATATCTAGTCTACTTTAAGAAATATGCTAATGTGTCCTAAAACTTGAGCGTCTTACCGTCAAACTAATCTTGCTATATCAATACAGATCATAACTAAAAACACTGCTTAATTTGAGGTACGAGGTACACCTCATATAAAAACCGACAGCACTCTAACCTATCTCTACCGACAAGCAACATTGTTCGGATTATTGTGTTCCGATTTGAAGGATAATAGACACGGTGAAATTACTTGGTAATATGTCATAATATCTTCAACTCACAAGGCTGGCAAAGCGCTAGTGATATCCTTGTGATGTTACTATCACACGGATAGTATGCTTGTCAACTTATTCTATTTTACTCTTATATAATAAGTGTTAGTAATTAGCTGAATTAATTTTAAGGTAAGATGCGCAAGTTTAAGCTCGCAGCACATTTCTTCGAGCAGAGCAGTCAAGATCTTACGAAGGATTTAAACAAAATGCAAAAAGACCTAGTCAGCTGAAATCCGAACTAGGATCGCATCGGCAAATTTCCTTGGTATAAAGCTTAGCATTGGATCGAATAGAACACAACGAAATATACGAGCTCGACAATTCAATGTTAGATCACGACTCGACATAACGCTTTTTCGAGTGCTTGCAAGAATGCTGACCTCATTTATGTGCTCGCAAAAGGTTTGTTATAAAGAACTGTAATATTTTTTTCTGATTGCTTACAATTATTAAATACATATTTAATATTTAATAGAGTTTTGTGATTCAAAACAGGCAAAATAATTTTAATTACACACTATGTTTTTTTATTAAACTAAGTCTAACTAAGTCTAACGCTCGTGTATCATAATATTAACGCGTTATCAACTTTTTGATTTGATATTATGTCATATTGCCCAGTAATTTCACTACCTTTTTTACCCTTTACATCGTAATACAGCAAAGCGAACTGTTAACACTGTTTGGCGGTTGAAATAGGTGAGGGTGAGAGAGACCAACGCAGGTGACCTTGGTATATCATCATCATCATTATATCAGCCATAAGACGTCCACTGCTGGACATAGACCTCCCCAAGTAATCTCCAATAGGAAAGGTTGTATGCGGCCTGTGTTCAGCGCGATCCTGCGGTTTTAGTCAGATCATCGGTCCATCGGGTGGACGCCCTACGCTGCGCTTGCCGGTACGTGGTCTCCATTCCAGAACCTTACGACTTTATCGGCCATCGGTTCTGCGTACCAAATGCCTTGCACCCTGCCACTTTAACTTACTAACCCGCGAGGCAATATAGGTAACATTAGTTCTTTTACGAATCTCCTCATTCCTGATTCGATCGCGCAAAGAAACTCCGAGCATTGCCCTCTCCGTGGCTCATTGAGTTACTTTTAGTAAGCCAAGAAGGCCAATTGTAACATACCATGTTTCGCTGCCATAGGTCATCGCTGGTAACACACATTGGTCAAAAACTTTCGACTTGTGGCACTGACGTAAGTCGGACATATGACATACCTTGGTATATATATGTTCTGTGGTAAATTGGCATTGTTCACAAATAATGTATACACATAAAATTATTTTGTAAATTGCAATTAAACATGATCAAGTGTCCTTTAAAAAAATTTTGAAAGATATGCAAGCATCTTCACTTATAATTTCTAGAGATAGAGTAATCTTGAACTGCAAAGGTTTTACTAAAAAAAGTTGTATAGAATTATATAAATAATAGAATAATAGCTTCTATATTAAGAATCTCTGAATTATTCTTTAAGATCTATTACTGTTAGCCTGACTGCTTTTATTGCTTCCCACAGCGCGTTCGAAAGAGTATTAATGCTATTAGAATTTTTCTAATAAATGTATGGACAGAATCGGTAGTAGAATATTCCAATTTCCATAAAATGGGACTGTTTAGACGTTATTAAAAGCAATAAAACCCAAAAATATTTTGAAACTGCACAATTGTATTTATAAATTTTAAATTGAGTTCAATTATATAGAATATCTGATCAATTTTACTTTAGCCTTATTGATTTGTTTACGTACATCAATATCATCTTGACGGGCCCGATGGCGCCTTCCGTAGTGTTCTTATATTATGTATTAGAGGCAGTGGGTTCGATTTCCACCCAGGACAAATATTTGTGTGATAAACATTTGTGTTGGTTGTTGTATGTATATACTTAAATAGTATGACATTTTGTTTGTATTTATACGTTTAGCTCCCAATTATAGTCGTTTTACGAAGTATTTATTTTAAATTTTTAATATCTTTGTTACTTTTGAACATTGCCGTAAGGTAACCGAAACTTTATCTTTAAATTTAATAACGGAGTAAACAACGTTTGGAAACTGAACAGTGGTTCCTTTCATCATACTGGCCATTGGAAGTTCACTGCTGGACATAGGCCTCCCAAGAAAGGGGGAATTTTGTCCCATAATTGCCGCGCTGGGCAAACGTGTTGGCAATCGCAGAGCACAGCTTTCGTGACGTTGATGCTGCTGCCCATCCCGACCCTGTGAGTTTGAGCTACACTGTTTTGGATGTATATACCGCTTGGTACATTAGTTTGTAACACATGTGCTTTAAGCGACTTACCTTTGAGTCGGGTCATTGTATGAGATGTTGCATTAATTTATGATTAAATTTCAAAACAAAAGCCAATATAATTGTAGCAAAGTGCTTTGGTTTGATTCGAATTGACGAGAGCTCTTTCTCTAATATATGCAGGATTTCTATTTATGAAAATGTAGAGTTGGGAGAGCTGTATGTATAGTATTATCCATGAGGTAGGTAGAGTTCATACAAAGGTCGTACATTGTACCTCACTCTCACCTATTTCTACCGCAGCAGTGTTTGCATTGCTATGTTCCGGTTTGAAGAGGCAGCAAATTTACTGGGTAATACGACGTATTATCTTCAAGGTTGGCAAGCCACTTGTGATATCTTTGTCGTCTTGTGTCTTGTCTATCATCTGCAGAGACAGTATACTGTTTGTCGACCTTTTGGAAAATCCCCCTTTGTTGGGGAGGCCTATGTATAGTATGATATATATACAAAAATATAAATCGTGTTTTGACAATTCCATTTTAGGAATGATTAATTTTTTTTTAATTATTCAGCCTTTGTCACTCGATGAACCCGCAGCTCTCTAAATATCAAAGAATTTGTAGTGTAGATATAGTTTAATTCACAATTTCGAACTGGAATTGTTATTAGCCGTTAATACCTTTTTGAAAGTGTCTATCTATATATCAATAGTGTGTTACGATATATTGGGATTATCACCCAGACCCCGCTTGCCGTACAGCCATTAATTGAAACTTTTCCCATTTGATCACTCGATCCCCGGGACCATTCTGTTCAAGAGGTTTCGGCTTTTTGGATTAATCCCTCTTAAAGTTCTAGTTCGTAATAATTTATTCATTATCTATGTATAGTACATATTTAAACTTCAACAAAATTCGTAAAATAAAAATATCTGTATACAAATAAACGACAATTCAAGTCTAATTCTAAATCATTTTGTCACAAAAATACTATTTTAGAACAACATTCTCTCTTTTTACATAAAATCTGAAAATCATCGTTATTTATTTCTAGAGACAAAATATAATTTATGACATATTTATTTTCCACTCATTACAGTGGCAAGTGAGTCAAGTTCTACAGTCTACAAAATAAATTAGTAGGCAGTGTGCTGTGTGTGTCAAAAAAAATGTGTTAATTACCCGTGCAAAGCCGGGGTAAGTTAACTATATAAGCAAGAAAACAATCAATAATTTAGAAATGCATAATTATATACATTAAAATAGTATTAAATTAAATATAATTAAATACACAAACACATACTATTTTGAACCCTCGTCTTCTTTAGTACATAAAACGATACCTACATTTACTTTTGATACCGGAAAAGGTCCCGCAAGAAGAGATATAACTTTTGTGCATATGAGTTCCCAAAAGTGACTAGTTTTCCGAACACGATAAATGAAAAACAAATACACAATATCAGACCTATTTATTTATTTATTGTTAACATAATTAATAAAACTAAATTAAAATACATCGAACTTACTTATTAATGATTTGACGTGACGTGACGTGCGTTAAGTGCCTTCTACATGCGGCATAAAGGTAATAGATATGTATAATTGTACATGCTCTTTATTAGTTGGTGATTCGTCGTCTTTTGCTGAAGTTTCCACGTTTGGCGTGGATTAGCTGGCCCAGAGATATCTATAGTTAAAAGAACCGTATTTTTAATTAACTATCAGTTAAAAATTCCACTATCCAAATCAATTCCACTTTCGAATCCTTTTTCTAAAAAAGTAACGTACTTTCCAACGTGCACGTATTCGTTTCAACTTGAAAACCGCGCTCATAGTTTTTTTTCCCTAGTGCCAGTGTTACGTTTAGGAACCGATTGATAAGCGCAAATCGATATTGCAAATTTCGAACGCTGGTGAATGCGAGTGATTTGAAAAAGATAGAGAAAATAGAACATATTGATGTTCAATTTTCTTTCTGTCTTTTTTATTAGTAATTTCAAATCTTATACGCCTCAATACATATAATTCATTCTAATTAATACATTTGATATGAAATGTTGCGTTTAATATTTTTTAATAATAATATAATGCTAGGCATTCGTATTTTATAGAATAAATATAATAATCTTTAAAATATCGGTTTAGATTCAAGAAAACAGTTTTTGCAATCGATGGAATCTGAATCTAAATTCGTTTTATAGTCTATGGAAAAGGATAATTCAAAGATTCCCTAATAGTTTAAAATTACCCAAATATATTATACATGTCGTTATATAAATGTTACATTTATAATTAATCTATGTTTTGATTAATATAAAAAAATTAATCAGTTTATCTAGGAGTCGTGTTAATCTATGTGAAGTTGTATGAATCTGTTATTATTAAAGTTAGCCCAGGATTTGTACGGCATAATTTATAAAGGTACGTAGGCAAATTTAGACGCAGATGGCCGTTAGTACATGTGTATCAGAATATGTATGATTTGTCGGGGTATATATATTACTATTTGTAACATATATATTGAAATATATATGTTACAGCTATCGTAATAGATCCCAATATTATGTATACTATTAGCTAGCCATTATTTATAACATCTACTCAATTCAGACAAAGTATTAAATTCATCATATCAGTCATAAAAAGTCTACAGATAGACATAGTCCTCCCCAAGATAGAGGGATACTTGCTTATAACTGCTGCGCTGGGCAGGCGTATTGGCAATAGCAGAGCGCAGCTTTCGCGACGGAGATGCTGCTGCCCACCCCCACCCTATCTATTTGAGCTTCACTGTCTCGAATGGATATACCGCCATCTCTCGGTTCTGGTACTTCAGTCGCCTCTTACGACATCTGGTACATGGGGGGGGGGGGTACTATTTTACTTTACCGGTACCTCACGGCAATCAGTGGACAATAAATATTTATCACATTTAATCTCAATGTGTCGTTTAAAACAGCAATATGTGTAATGATTCTATTAATCATTTCGATGTATTTATAAGTTTATCATAACAGCCGATTAAGTCCACTGCTGGAGATAGACCCCCCTAAGGAGGATTTGCCCATAAGTTCCGCGCTGGGTAGACGTGGTGAGGGGGCTGTTGTTGCATATCCCCACGCTGTTGCATTTGAGTGACGCTGTTTTGGATGGGTATACCGCCATCTGTCGGCTCCGGTTCTTCAATCGCCTGTTATACTGTTAAGGAAAACACATCGACATTTAATCTTTACTAAAAGCATTGACAGTACGAGGTATTCTTGGTAAAGAAGATCCTTACTGTACTTGCGATATTTGCGAAGAAAAAATAACTAAACTTTACCATCAAGGACAAAGTTGTTTATGGTAACAAAAAATCTATCCTTTCTTTGTGGAACGCCGATAGCCTGGGGTGTTATGTTCTGCCTACACAACTATTCGCTTAGTTTTATATTCCAAAAAATAGGTTTCTCATTCAAGTATACAAAGAAAAATCCTCCCTGAAACTAGGAGAACAAAGTTGAACATTCTGCAACAAAATATCTTTTTGTAGATATATTGGCCAGCAATTTATCCCTCGTTCTTACATTACCTAGACACTATTTGAGTTATTTTTCAAAGGCATAGAAAAATATTTTCTTTGAAGACCGGTTCTAGAAAAATTGGGTAATGTTATATTACGATTTCTCTCTGTAACTTTTCAGGGCATGTTGGAATTCTACAAAAAATATTTACTAATACTTTAATGATGTATGCTTGTCATCACTGTCATTTTTAAAGCAGCCGTAAATAAGGTACCGATAGAACAGATTAGTACCTCCACCTACCTGATGCCGTAAGAGGCGACTAAGGTACCAGAACCGATAAAAGCCTTGCCTTAATCCCTAATAATATTATAAATGCGAAAGTAACTCTGTCTGCCTGTCTGTCTGTTACGCTTTCTCGCTTAAACCTCTCAACCGATGAGATGATGATGAGAGATGAGAATTTTGATGAAATTTGGCACAGACAATCTTTAGACCCCGAGAAAGGACAAGAGCTATTTTTTAATTCGAAAAAAGGGTTGTGAGAGGTCGAAAAGGGGGATGAAAATTTGTTTGGAAATATTGCTATTTTTGAAGCTAGAAACTTAAAACTTATTTTTCATGTCTTAATTCGATATAAATAAACAAGACATTCAAAGTTTATATAAGTTAAGGTTAAGAGTTATGGTACCTAAAAAAGCTATTCTACGCGGACGAAGTCGCGGGCACAGCTAGTATAATATAATGCCATATACGCCATCCTCAAATGCACAGAGCGGGGTCGGGCGGCAGAATTCTCATCGCAAAGCTACGCTCTGCGTTTGCCAACATTCTTGCCCAGTGCGGCGTTAATGGGCAGGAATTCTCCATTCTTGGGAAGGCCTATGTCCAGCAGTGTATGATGAAGCAGCAGTATAGCCTTCTCGGAAAAAATGGGAGATTTTCCACCTAATTTTTGCGCTGGACAGGTGCCGTTGACTTATTGAATATTATTATATGAAATATGTCTTTCTTTGCCAGCCAGGCGCGATATTTAATAGAATGGCGAACGAGTACTAAATGTGTTTGGTGTGCAGGCCAGTTTCAAAGAGTATAATACGTAGATCTAGAAAGTTCTACCGAAGAGGCGAGACCGCTCATTAATGATCGATGATATGCCCAATTGAAACTCTGAGCTCGCGGTATCGGAGGGTATGTCAAACACATATATTTTTAGTACAAATGTGTCTTTTCTCGTATCGCTACTGTCAGAATTGGTTAAGATCTCCATAGTAATTCGTCATTAGTAAAATTAAAAGAACATTGATTGATTACTAAGTAATTTCTCACGTCTTGGAGGATCAACAAGGATACTGTCCGCGTGATATTAGGCGTTAGAACAGCGTATACATGCTCTTATCATTACCAGCGCGTTGCCAACTTTGTGACATGAGGATATCATATCGCATTACCCAGTAATAACGTTTGCTATCTTCTACATATACTCTTGAAACTGGAACACTGCAATCGGGTTACGTTGATAAAATAGAAAACGAATAGTAAGGCTTTCGTTCTGTTTTGATAGTATTAATGAACCTAATTCACTGGAAAGCTATGAAGCCACGCTCAGTGAAACTTGTTTAAAGTTAGCTAGAGTTTGGAGTTTCTGGACACTAAGTAGTTGTAGTTGGGTAATTTCCAATCTTTTTCAAAGCGAGCTTAAATTCAGATTAAGATATTCTGATTAGACTAGATTTTACTTGATAGCGCGTTTTAAAATCTCTCAGCACCATTTATTAATTTTTTAAAGAACCTATTAAAATTTTTAACAGCAAAAAATTTGCATTGCATGCATCTGCATTTTATCTATTATTTTAAATCCCATGGAAATAGTACATTTCACTACTTATATTGACTACAGAAAGGCATTTGGCAGCGTGGCAATATATAAAGTAAATCCTACAATTATTACATTTTTGGAGAATGCCATGGCTGTTTGGAGAACTACATTGTTACTTACTAATAGCAACACCATCCGCAGACGAAATTCCTATCGAAAATGGCATTTTTCAGCGAGATTCTCTTACTCCTATTTGGTTCGACCTTGCACTTAACCCACTTTGAAATCAGTTGAATAAATTGAATGCAGGTTACAAACTATTCACTACAACATCGGTGAGCCATTAATGTATATGGATGACATAATGCTTATTCCAGATCAGAAAAATCGTTTTAAACACTCTTAAATTTAACAGATAGATTAATTATGGACATAAACATGTCATTCAGTTTTGATTAATTAAGAATTCTTAGACTTGTTAAAGGTAAAATCAGGGACAATAATGGTAATAATAACGAGCAGTTTAATTTTACACTAATGGAGCCAGAAGAAACATACAAATACTCAGGAACGCAACAAAATAAAGATATAAATCACACTAAAATCAAACATGATTTATCCCAAGAATATTCTCGCCGCATAAATTTACTTTGCAGAAAGCAACTTCACTCATCAAAATCAAAATCTTTTTAAAGTCATCAATACATTTGGAATCCCAATACTCACATATTCTTCCGACCTCTTAAAATGAACAAAATGGACATAAATAAAATAGAAACAATGGACATAAATAAAATTGAAACAAAAACTAGAACAACATTAACTAAACACAATTATCTTCATCCTAAATCTGCAATAGAAAGAGCTACGATAAGTAAAGATTAAGGTGGAAGAGGATTGATTGATTTAAAACAGTTGTGGAACGGACAAGTTCAAGGATTGAGGATTTTTTTCTATAATAAGTCAATATCTAGTCTTATTCATATGGCCGCTATAGATTTAAACGACGACTTTACTCCATTAAATTTAAAAATAAGGCATCGTGAATTTAGCAACAGAGAACAACAAGAAAGTGAAAAGATATATTTGACTTTTAACTGCATGGCCGACACTTTAGTGACCTTCAGCAACCACATATTGATATGAAGGCATCAAATAAATGGCTTAAGTTAGGTGAAAATTTTCCAGAAATAGAAGGTTTTATGATAGCAATTCAGGAACAAGTTAAAATATAAGAATATAAGAAGATATTATAAAAAATACATCCTTAAAGACTCAAAACTCACCACTGACAAATGTAGAAAATGCAATAGACAATCCGAAACTATCCAACACATAACAAGCGCCTGCCCCATCCTCACCCAAACGGACTATATTCACCGCCATAACCAAATCTGCAATATAATTTATGAAAAATTAACTCCTTACTGTTAAACCCTCACCATACTTCCAATATAGCCCAAAACCAATACTGGCAACCACAAGATGTATTATGATAGAGCCATTCTGACTGACCGAACTGTACATAACAATAGACCAGACATTACTCTAGTTGATAAAAAAATAAAGTATATCTTATAGACAAAGCTTGCCTAAACAATGACAACCAACATAAAACTATCAAAAAAATACATCAATATACAGAACTAAAGGATAAAGTTGCAAAATATGGAACACGAATAAAGTGTACATTGTACCGCTGGTGCTTTCAAGCACTATGCAGAAAGCGGCATTTCTTAACACCTGCCATATTGTCCGAAAGTTCTTGCAAGGTGATACTCCTTCCCCCTATCATGATTCTGAAGTTCGCTTGGCCTAAGCCAGTAAATCTTAGTTATATACCGAAACGTTATAAACGAAATATGTTTGACGGGCCCGATGGCGCAAATGGTAGTGATCCTGTCTTGTGCACCAGGGGTCGTCGGTTCGATTCCCACCCAGAGAAAATATTTATATGATGATATTTGTGTTTGCTCTGTGTATGGGTGTAAAATATATGTATTTAAGTAGTATATTTGTGATTCCTCTGTTGTCTGGCGTCCGTAACACAAGTGCTTTAAGCGACTTACCACGGAGTCAGGTCAATGTATGAGATGTTGTGGGAATTTATTATTTATTTATTTATTTAAACACCCTCCGTATTTTGAGAAATTGAAATCCAAAAATAATAATAAATAGTTTATTGTACACCAAACATAAAAATATATAAAAAAACCGTAATTATAGAGTACAATGGGTGGCCTTATCGCAAAAAGCGATTTCTTCCAGGCAACCATTGAATGGAAAGAGTGAATGATGGTAAGTAATTAATATAATAATGAGTTTTTAGTGTAGCTGTTGTTGCAACTATTGCAGTACTTCATAATTGTTATGTAATACGCATTTACATAGATTATATTAAGCGTAACTTCATTTCTTAACAGATTTTACTTTGTTGCCTCAAAAAACGCGTAAATTTAAAATATGTTAACATTAAAGTTAACGCAATATAGATTATCAGATTATGTTTTATAATAAAATCACATCCACTATCATCTTGATGGCGTTATCAGATACAAAAAGATATCTCCATAAATCCCCGTTTTTCGGACATTTGTCGTGCACAGTCCTACGTCACGAGTGCCCTAAAGACGTGAAATGACGAGGGTTCCAAATGACTGTTCCTTGGGGTCATGAGGGATGTGTTGCTTTACCTTTGCCATTATATTGATGTGCTCTCGGATATACCAACGGCACACGATTATACCTGGATCCTTTTTATAAAAATTACATTACTAAGTCAATCTCTAAGTGGCAGCTCGATCTTTTTTTGTGATCTCCAATGTTTCAGATCTATTCTCAGAAACAAGGGATTTAATTTTTTTTAACAACTTTTACCACATTTTTAATGGACTCCTGGAAAGACAATTCTTTAATAATTTGGTGAATTAGTAAACTTGGTCGATATTCTTTTAATTGTAAAATAACTTTAAAATTAAGTTACACCTCTTTATAAAATCAGAAGACCTCGAGCTATCATATTTTGTGGGCCCATCGTCATCGTCCGAGCCTGACTTACCTACATTCTTTAGTGAGATCGCTTTTTGGTACATACTTGGAGGCTCCAGATTTCACCTGGACGGAAATGTAGCGATTTTAAATGTGTTTTCTCTTTAAGAGTTTTCATATTTATATTACCTTCTTAACTTCTTTAGGCTTTATTTTCATTTTCTTAAGTGATTCTTGAACTTGAATGCAGTGCATAGAATATCAGGAAACTCGAAAGCAAGCTTAAATATTTTTGATACACATTGGTACCACTCTTCAAGGATGACATGATTTTGGTAACTTAGGAGTATATTTCAAAATTAAAGAAGATTTAGTGGAAGATCACAATGGCAATATTAATTATTTAAGCTAACAACTTCAAACAAACCTCAGTTTCTAGTCTGACCTCTGTAATGAGGGCGGTTTGTCCTACTATTATCTTAAATGAGTGATTCCGGCAAGGGTGGGGTAATAATTGTGTCACGGTACCGACGCGGTAATTTGTAACGTTTAATTTATTACGTCATTACACAACAAGAAATTATACCATCTCTATTAATGGACGTATAAAGAAATTGCTATAGCATTTCACAAAGAAATTGACTGGCTTGGACCATTATTATAGCTATGAATGTTATGACACAACTAATAATAATAAAATAGGTATTATACAAATAAATTGAATTTTCATGAAAAATTAAGTTTCGCCGAATGTAGCGACCATGCCTTGTGCGCCAAACCATCGTATGTTCAGTCCCCTCCCCCCGGAAAAATATTTTTATGATGAATGTATTTGTTCTGTGTCTAGATGTTAAATATGTATTTAAGTATGTATTGTCTGTATATTCTGTATTGTATGTTCTGTGTCTAGATGTTATATATGTATTCATGATTCTTCTTTTGTCTGATGTCCGTCACACAAGTGCTTTAAGAGACTTATCTTAAAGAGTAAATATATGAGATGTTGCGATTGAAAATAGATTTAAACCATTGTAATTGAAAAATATAAAAGGGCATCATAGTATGCAGAAACGACGAGCAATGGAGTTGTGAGGTTCAAGGATGGTGGCTATGCACCGTAGTATTGGAAGAAAGCGTAGTATTGGAAGTTAAGATCTGTATGGAATTGAAGGACCACGCTGGATGTAGGCCAAGTACAACCACTTCGGGAGGCCTATGTCCCATGGTGATGAATGTTTACTATATATTATTAGTAAGTGTAAGCTAAAAGCAAATTAATATTGTCTACCGGTTCTCGTTTCCTTAGGCCCTGACCTATTTCCACATTTATCAATCATTTTGACAAATACCAGTTGATAAAGCGTTTCTACTTTACTAATTTTAATATGATAAACATGATAGGTATAAAACGGACGTGCAATTTTTTGTAAAAAGATTTCGAATCTTTTTGTTGCTATTTGCGGCCGTGATGGCGCATTCAGTAGTGTTCATATCTTGTGCCTCAACGTCGTGGGTTCAATCCCTACTTCAAAAAGAAATATATTTGTAATATCTCTATTGTATTGTATGATGTCCGTAATGTATAGAATCAAATAGTCAATGAAACATCATACCAGCCATATCATAGATCAGACCAGAGATAGGCCTCCGTAAGATTAGGAGATTTATGCCCATGATTGTCACACTGGGCAGCTGTGGTGACAGAGCACAACTTCGCGACAAGGATGCTGTTGCCCATCCCTGTCATGTAGTATTGAAATTGCGCTTTTTCAGATGGATATACCGCCATCTGTCGGTTCCGGTAACTTAGTCGCCTATTACGACACCTGGTATAAATAGAGGTACTATTCTCCTCCGCCGGTACCCCACGGCTAAGGTATACAATGTTCATTATGTACAAATTTCCATCAAAGTGCTCAAGTCTATATAGGCTAGAAAACAGTCCAACATAACGAACGCCTATATAAAAAATGGTGCCGCACAGGCTCTACGAAATTATAGTCCAAGAGAATAAATTCAAATACAATTCCACTAGCGTCCCATTCTTGTTTATCTCCCGCCTCTGTAATGGGGTAATTTATACCACTATCACCTCAAATGAGTAATACGCCAGTCGGGACATTACTGTCCCCATTATGATATGGAATGCTGGCAACTCTAGTGGCTTTAATTTGCATTATTATTAAGTTTTGTTTGTCTACGTTAAGCATCAGTGTTACTTTGGGGGCGAGCGTGAGATGGCGCAAGCAGAATTTCAAATGTATATTGTACAGTACTTGCCGTGGCTAAATGATACAATCTCAAAAAAGTTTCACTTCAACTATGTGAATTTGTATTGAAGTGAATTTATAGGTTACCTACGAGCGTCTATAGGCTGCGGTGATGCTTATTATCACGTGGAGTGTGAGCTTGTTTGTCGACCTAGTCTAGCTGTTAACGTCGCCATGTTTTTTTTTAATTTTGAATGTTCGCGTTCCCAACACCCACACGGTTAGTGCTGAAAATATCTTGTAATTTATATGATATGTTTCGGATATATTGCCTTTGGTTCTTGACCAAATGTATAACATAAACCTATGTGGACGGGATTTTTTAATGGGATCCTCAATATTGAGAATGGTTGCCGCAACGATAACCGACAAACTTTCCAAATTGTTATATTATGAGTAATAAACATGATAAATCTTAAAAAATATTATTTGTTATAGTATTTAGGATTCAAACTATTTTATCTTCTTGCAGAATATAAAAAATCGCATTGACCGTTTGATTTTCTTTAGCCCTACCAAAAAAACCTAGTCTAATGATGAGTCAGATCTTTCAGAAATATATACCAGTGTTACAACTTAAATTACGCGAGGCAATGTCCATACTAACTAAGTTAAAGCGAGTTATTCAAAAAGGAAAGCGGCTAGTCTAGTAACTAGTATAACCGGCACACGCCTGAACCAATTTACTGCCATCTACCGATCTAGGACATCTGCGCCAGATGAAGTGATTAGAGGGGTGTTATGTTAATTGATCCCTTGGGTCTAAATAATGTTCCCTTATTTGTATGCTAATCTATTTTGATCAAGCAATGTGTGTTCATGACTTTATCAGTGCCTATATAAGGGCATGTGTGGTGTAAGGAAGAACTGTGCTTTATAAATTTAGTCTATTTGTTATATATAAATAGTTCTATAGTTAAATAATCTCAAACACATTGAAATCCACATAACAAAGCTGTTAAAGTATTTATTTTCAAATACATAGATCGTCATTTATACTAATATTATAAAGAGGAAATATTTGATCGTTTGTTTGTTTGGTACGATTGAACTCAAATTTACTAAATAAGTTTAAATAATTCTTTCATCATTAGAAAGAAACATCTTTACCAAATAACATAGGCTATATTATATTTCATAAAATAAAACTATAAACACTTAAAATTGTTGGTATGTGCGTTGAAACGAACCAACTCAGAACTCAGAACTCAGGCACCAGATATTTACAAATAGTTTAGTTTTATCGATGTGTTTGTTACGATGCACTTAAAGCTACCTTTTTTAAGACTTAAGAAATAGTTTAATGTATCTCTCAAAGTCACACTATAAATACTTTGAAGTGCTCTCATTTATACAGCGTTTCTTCTACTTGCGTGCTGTTGGCAATAATTTTTCACTAATAATCTTTATCATATCGGAACATGTTCTAAAACTAATCTGCTGCCTTCTGACAAGTGTTAAACATAAGTTTACTTCAAGTTCGCATTCTGCCTGCTTAAAGTAGAACAGGCCATTTTTCATTTGAATCTCCCGCCAAAGAAAATGTGTTCCACTTCCAACAAATATGTCTAGGATTATAAATCTGTATTTGGCAAGTATCAACGATGTGTCCAAATATGTCTTGTTGTTTACTACTTCGTGTTATTTTGAGAGATTGGCGGTATGACATGTATTTTTTTCTAGAGAAAAGAGAAATAATAAGTATAAATAAGCTGCTGTAATAATGAGAGTTAAGGTTAGATTCTTTATACTTATATTTTCCAATTTCTATTTTGAAATTTAAGGAAATATAATATAAGCACTTATTCTATGATATCACATTACATAAGAACTTTGCTAAAGTATATTCGATAAAATAAACTTTGTTGATTCATTGCGAATCAAGAATGAGATGTTAGATATATAACATCTCATTCGTGCTACAAATATCAGACCACAGAGAGATCACAAATATATTCAAAACATATTTTTAACACCCAGACACGGAACAAACACTAATATCAACACACAAATGTTTGGCCTGGGTGGGGATCGAACCAACGACTCTTATATATCATACTCTGTTACCCGTAGTGATGGATAATAAAGAATTAAATAATAAATAATATTTAACACAATAGGAAAGCCATTTGACCATGCTATCAAAAGCATACCTTCCTTTTCAGACAATCATCATTAAAGCAACTACAAAACATCCACAACTGGACATAGGCCTCCTCAAGAAAGGGGGAATAAACCCATAATTGCCACGCTGTTCAAGCGTAGTGACAATCGCAGGGCGTAGCTTCGCGGCGGGAATGCTGCTGCTCACCCCCGCCCTGTAGCATTAGAGCTACACTACTTTAAGTGGATATATCGCCATCTGTCGTCGGTTTCACTACCTCGGTCGCCTCTTACGATACCTGATAAAGGGGGAGGTACTATTCTACTTAGCCTTAGATACTATACGACCAATTCAGATAATACCAGCAAATAATTATCATCATCACACTTTCATGGACATGGACTTTCTTTCACTATTAGACATAGGCTTCTAGACATATGTGAAGTTATTGGTGATGAGATTGTTGAAACTAAATATGTTGGGACTTCTCAGATGTCTGCTGATTTGTTGACAAAAGGTTTGCCTAGAGCAAAACATTATAAACTCATGAAGTCTTTGGGACTCACAGAAATTTAGTTTTCTTAACTGTTAAATTTTTCATTTGGTGGGTGTGTAATTTATAGATTTCGGAATAAATAGATAATGCAGTATTGTATAAATACTAGTGCCATCAGGTGGCAACACCAACTAGCTAGTCTATAACTAAATTTCTTCTTGTCTGTAGAATCTACATTCGCCTTGATGAGATATAGCTTATAGCTGCGTACAAAAAAGTAATTCTGTGTATTATTTATAATAGGTTCTATGTCCAACAGTAAGTTGATATTTATGGTGACGATCATGATGATATCAACCTTAAAATCTAAAATAACCGTAAAAAAGGAAAACCAATCTGCTTGCCTTCGATTTTTGATGAGATCTTTTTTAGAGTACTGCACTACAATTGTAAACCGCCATTTCATTGTTTTTTCTAGAAGAAGAAACTTGCCATATTAAATTTAATTGATATTGGTCTAGACTACGATTATGCATGAGTATAACCTTAGAACTGAACTATTTTGTAAATTAGTCATCTAAAAATGCATCGGCGATAACAGTGTTAGCTACGATATCTTTTTTCTTCTTTGTTTTTTATCAAATTAACACGTAAACCTATTCTCGCAGTGTAATCAAACTATGCTAACCAAATTTAAGTTAAAAGCTTTTCTTTCGCCGTTGTCACGCTAAACTGATCAACTTTGTTTGTTAACTCCTAAGCCGTAAGTGCTAAGTTAAAGTCAGCCATGACTTGCGGTGCGGAGAATCTACAGATTACTTGAGAACTTTAATAAATTACTTGTATTTTGCTGTTAGAAAACCTGTACAAAAGAAGGTTTAAAAATAAAACAGCGATGGACGATTTGATTAATAAAAATTTCGATCGGTACTGTCAGAGTAGAATAGTACCTTCCTCTGTACCAAGTGTCGTAAGAGGCAACTCAGGTACTGAAACCGTCAGATAACGGTAAATACTATCCAAAGCGGTGTAGCTTGGTAACTAGGTGGGCATCAGCAGCCCAGCGCGGTAATTGTGGGCAAATTCCACCTTCTTTGGGGAGGTATATGTTCATCAGTGGACGTTTACGGCTGCAACTACGATGTCTACGTAGTATATTACAAACATATAGTTAGTAAAATTGACAGCATACCCTTTTATTGCAATGTCAGTCTATCTTTCTGTGAATATAATAAATGGAAAATATACTTCTATAGAAGTAGAATGACTGCTCATTTATGGAAGTGGAAGTAAATAGAAGGATTGGTACAATACGAACTAGGCGAACATACTTTAACTAGGTAGAAGAGGTATTTCAGAAGGGCTAGGTTACATGTTTTATAAGAAAAAATAAGTATGTTTGAAAGAACTAATGCGAAAAAGCAAGCGAGAGAGTTACACCAAGATCTTATCATGTATCATTTCCATACTCTCTGTTTATGCCGATAACACAGGCGTAATGTATGTATGCATGTATACTTATGTTTTAAATCGTAAGCGGGGGTGGGAGATGTACGTGTCAATTACACAAACTGCGTAGTGTGTGACGGGATCCAGCCCGCTACTCTTACATCTACCTTCCATATATTTTTTTAAATTATTCGATTAAGTCAACAAACAAACATACTGATCTCGTGGTAGTAAGCGCTATAGCAGCCTATAGACGCTCGTAATATTACAAGGATATCACAAGCGTGTTGCCAACCTTGTGACTTGAAAAATTGATGTCACATATCCAAGTAAATTCACTGCCTCGCACACCCTTCAAATCGGGACAGCAATGGCGGTATAAATAGGTGAGAGTAAGATACCATTGCAGACGACTTTTTATTTGAGGTCTACTTTATGTGTATCTATCTACATATAATAAATAAAATAATAACAGTATGTATGTACGTGTATGTAGTATATTTCGACAACAATCAGCACTTAAACGAGCAAAACCGCGGGTCATTGTCAGCATACAAATTAAAATAAAATTGCCTCATTTGTGTTGTGGTCTATTTGGTAACTGTATAACACTGAATTCGATGTCGAATATTACTCGCTTGGAGCTTATTTTTGTGGTCTTTAAAATGGCGTACAGACCAACCAAATAGGGAAGTGAGTTGTCAAATTGTACGAACAAAATATGTGAAGCTCAAATTGCAGTCTTTATTGGCAAGCCAAATATATGCCTATAAGTGATGACGTGTTTCACGTCATCATGTTGTATTTTAGCCAACTTACATAATAGATTGGCGGAGTAGAACAGTCCTCCCCTGCAGCAGATTTCTCACCCCGACCTTTTAATTGCGTGGACGGTGGTGGATGTAGAGGATGTGATCTTAAAAATCAACACACAACATCTGTCACTGTATAATAAGTCGCTTAAAGCACTTGTGTTACGGACTCCAGACAGAGGAATCACAAATATACTACTTAACTCATATATTTAACAATAGAATCATACAAATATTGCTCTGTCATTCAAAATAGACTAGCATATGAGGTACAGTTAACAAAACCCAAGGGATCAATTGATATAACATTCCTTTAACCACTTCATCGGGCGCAGATGTCGGGGGTCGGTAATTGGTTTACCGCGTGTCTGTTACTCAAGAGTCACTAAACGCTGCTCTCCCTCTTGAATCATCCGTTTAAAATATAATTTAATATTGTCGTAAGCAATCGCAGCTATACTACTGCGTTTACGTAAAAAAAACTGAAAAAGATTACAGTACTCTTTATAGTAGCATAATAACGGCAATTGCAGATGGTAGTATGTGCGCCAAAGGTCGTGGGTTTGATCCCCACCAAGAATAAATATTTATATGGTGATATTTATGTTTGTTCTGTGCCTGGGTATTACATATATATACCTGAGTAGTATATTTGTGATTCCTCTGTTGCCTGATGTCCGTAAGAAAAGTGTTCTAAGTGACTTATCAAGGAAACAGGTATGCGATGTTGTGGGATTTTTTTAATGTGGTTATAATAGATCCTTAGTTCTCCAAGAACATAAATAGTTTCATGCTTGAAAACAAATTTATCCTGAAACGTTTTCTCCGTACTTTAATTACTGATGCTGCTTCTCTAATTTTATAAGTCTATTTCTGATGAGCGTTATTTTATATACATATTTTTATATCATATGTATGTATTTATTGCGTTTATTTATACAAATATGTATGTAACGTTTATTTATTTTGTATATATATTGTCTGTACCACTATATTTTTTTTTTTGTTACGTGTAATGGTTGACTGGGAGATAATGCCAACTGGCATTTAGTCCGCCATTTAAACATTTTGTAATATATTGTGCAATAAAGTTAAATAAATAAATAAATACTTATTGTTCAAATTAGTCCTACGTGATTGTTAAGTTAAACTCAATGTATAATATAATCTATTCAAGTAGGCACTATACAAGCCCTTTTTAATCGTCAAAATACTAATAGATAAAAACAATAATATTTAATAAATATAATTAGCCATGGGGTACCGGCAGAGTAGAATGTCGTAAAAGGTGACTAAGGTCAGAAACAGGACCAAAAGATGATGGTATATAGCTTAATAGCACTGGGTGGGGATAAGAAGCAGCATCCCCATCCCGAAAGTCATGTTCTACGATTACTAAAACGCTTGCCCAGCGCGGTAATTCTAGGCATAATTCCCCCCTTTTTTTGAAGCTGATATTATGATGATGATGCTCAAAATACTGATGACAAATACTCATAGTACTTTTATACTTATAATAGTGATGACCATGAAGATCATGTTGACTCTGATGACCCTGATGACCGTTCAGGATCATGAGAGTCATCTGTCATATGTAAATTAGGCCTACTTTAAACTATTCGTCTGGCACTAGGCGGGTCTTAAAACCAATTTCATTATCCCAGCCACCAGAAAAGAACCTGCAAACAAAACTGTCAATTGTAGTGGGTGCAATAATACCAAGTAATTAATGTTAATGGAACTCCTACCGAAGTCGGTGCTAACAAACCATTGTCTTAAAGTTAGTGGTTCGAGAAGTTTTTTTGAATTAAATAAAGTTTTAAATTTATTAAAAAGAGACCAACAATGCCTTTCCGATCTATATACGTAATTATTAATGAATAAAGTGAAGGTATTCTGAAGATATTATGCCTATTCTTTAAATCTCTTCAATTATCAAAACAAAAATGACTAGCGACGCGTCACGGCTTTGCACGGGTAAACATTTATGGATTGCCTTAAATTAATTATAGTTTTGAAAATCTTGTACCCACAATGCAACCCAGAATCGAAAATCCTACAGCAAGAAATGTTTTATGTTCGAGGGTAGATGATTGTACTAATCTAACAAAGGTTGGAAGAGACTACTGAGGTACCAGAACTGGCAGGCAGCAGTGTATCCACGGTGGATACACTGCTGCCTGCCTGGATAATCCACCCATCCAGCATACCCGACTCGAAGCTACGCTCTGCGGTAGCCCAGTGCAGCAACTAATGGTAAAATACCTCCTCGGGGAGACCTATAGATAGACTTCCAAATGCCCAATTGTATTTAAGCTTCGCTATTTTGGGGATATACGATCAACTGCCGATTTCTGTACCAAAGTCGCCTCTAACGACACCTAGTGCAAAAAGAGGTTCTAATCTACTCTGTCTGTGCCCAACAGTAAAGCTTGCGTTAAATTTTTAATCTTTGGATTTCCGCTACTAGACATAGGCCTCTTCAAGTAATATCTAATAAGGCCGGTTATATGTGTCCAGCGCGGTCCTGAGGTTTTAGTCGGATCGTCTGTCTATCTATGAAACCTCAATATGCAGATTAAAGTACGCATTTTATAAACTTGAGCCGTGAGGTACCGTCATGTTATAATAGTACCTCCAACTGCACAAGGTGTGTAATAAGCGACTACGTATCAGACAACTGGTACCTATCAGAGCCGATAGATGGCGATATATCTATCCGAAACAGTGCAGGTCAAATGCACAGGTTAAACAGTAGCATTCTCGCCGTGAAAGCTGCGCTCTGCGATTGCCAACACGTTTATCCCCCGCAAAACTCCTCCTTTCTTAGAGAGGCCTTTGACAAGCAATGGACTTCCAATGGCTAATATGATGATAATTTCTTGGACATTTAAATGGTTGAATATAAAATTGTGTCTGCCACTATCGCCTAGACCATAGTACAAGTTGTTATCGAGTGACCTGCAATGCATTTCTTAGATTACTTTTGCAAAACAAACGCGCCGGTGATAGAGCGCTGTTTTCGCCGGGATAAATTTGCACTGGAGAACTTTTATCACAATTCAATTTGCTCTGTTTCTCTTTTCCGCCAGGGAGTGGATTATAAAACTTTTTAGATTTAACATTTTGGATAGCACACCGTTTATATTAGTAAAGTGTCGAAAGTAACTCGCTTACATCAATTCATATAAATAAATGTCTGTTTGTGAAACAATGACCATTTGTCTTACATTCATATTTGAATATTTATACATATAAAAAGAAAAGAACATAATTAAATATTGTTTTATTTTTCTATGTAGTCTTTGGTTGGGCATTCTAATCAGATGATTTCTGAGTATCTACTGTTATAAGGAGTTAATTAAACTACTTTATAATTCGATGAATCACCACTGGTCTTTACTGTATGGTTCGTGTCTTTATGATACGTGCTTAGGATTTTGTCTTTTGCGGGTGTAAAGACAGAGATCAATAATACCCACCGTTTTAGTGAAATTATTAGTAAATTTCCACCAGCAAATTTTATCTGCAAGGTCTTTACTTAAAATGTATCTGAGAAACTCTTGTTACTCCGGAAAGAGTATGTTTACTGAGAGGTTAACTACGCCAATTCCGTAGAAAAAAATTATGTTTTATTTCAGACTTACAGTAATTAGCCGTGTGGTATGCGGTAGTGCTTTAGATAGAGAAGTACCCTGTACCGGGTGTCGTAAGAGGCGACTGAGGTACCGATAGATAGGGGTTTACCCGAAGCAGTGTAGCTCAAATGTTATACGGCAGGGATGAGCAGCAGTATTCAGGTCGCGAAGTTTCGCTCTAAGTTTGCCACCATGCTTGCGTAGTGGGTAATTACGGGCAAATACCCCCTGGTTTGGGGAGGCCTATGTCCAGCAGTTAACGTTTTACGGCTGTTTTGTTAATAATAATGAATAATTTCAGTGCTAAATTCAGATCTTTTCAGCCGTTTCAGCGTAAAAGAATCACAGCATCCAGTCAGATTAAACTCTGTGTTTTATATAATATAATACATATTATCCTTTGCTGTCGCATCATCCATGCACACATCGGACACATGATATATCACTTCGTCTAAATAATACTCCTCTAGTACCACAAAAGGTGAAGATATCAAGCTAAATAAATCAAACATGCATTTTCCTGAGTCATGGTACCCGACCTTCCCTCATAAAATATTTAGGTTGCTCGTGAGGCAAAGGAAAAGACTGTCCCGTACTGTTTATTACAAATGGTAAAACAATAGAGACGTCTTTGTTTTCTGAAAAAGCCTGAGCATTTGTTTTTTTTTGTCTTAAAACTATTTGTGGGTTATTTTGTTATAATTTGAGTACAAAGGTTTAGTTAGGACTAAGGGTTGATTTGCGTGTTCTGTGGGAAAGATCTGAACTTAACGTTATGTTAATATTATGACGCTTACTTAGATCGTGTGAAGAGGCTGGATAAGTTTGTTTTTCTTTTATCAGATAAACTAGCACTCTGGCATTTAGGATGTAACAAAGCCTTAATTATTTGGAAATACTGGTACCGGCAGAGAAGAAAAGTACCAGGTATTGGAAGAGGCGACTGAGATATTAAAACCGACGATAGCGGTATATTTATCCGAAACATGGCGAGGATGGGCAGCAGCATTTCTGTTACGATAGCTGCACTCTGCGATTGCCAACACGTTTGCTCAGCTCGGCAATTATGCGATAAACTCCGCTTTTCTTGGAGAAACCTTTGTATAGCAGTGGACTTCTGACATATTGACTGACATATCAACGCAGGGCCTAAAATACAAGATTTAGAAACTAGAAATGTTGCACAAGGGTTCTTATTATGACGTAGAGGAGCTCTAAGAGAGAGTATTCGAATGAAAATTAGTGTAAAGGTTCTTATTTAAAAGTCATTGAACAGGTGTAAAAAATTTTTTCGAAAATCATTCCTTAAGCCCCTTTAAATGTGGGTGCAAAGGTAGCATTGAAATGGTACAATTCAACGCGGGTGAAACCGCGGTAAGTTCAAAGTATATGGTAAATTTTATAATAGTTGTTTTGTGTGTGTGTATGTTATTATTCGTGCTCGTTATAAGTTCCCAACAAGTCCGTCAAGGGTTTTTATAAAAGAATTTTCACAAAGGCATTCCCGTAGCCGCCGATATGGAATTTATAGGTCTTTGTTAGAACGTAGACGTCTGTGAAAGGGTTCGAGTCGAGCTCGAATATTCCACGGCAAGGCAAGCATGAAAATTCAGTCTAATTTAAATTATACATATATATATATATACATCGTACCTCCATAGGTCGTCTTGGCACGTCACTCTCATCAATTTCAACCGCCAAATAGCAGTGTTTGCATGCTGTGACTCGGTTTAAAAGGTGAGAAGAAGGGAAATTACTGGGTAAATGTGCCATAGTATCTTCAGTTCAGAAGGTTGGCTATTGATATCTTTATGATGACACGAGCGTCTATTAGCTGCGGTCACGTTCACCATCAAGAGGACTGTATGCTTGTTTGTGACTTATAATTTATAAAAAAAACACCCTTGTGTTAAATTTTATGTAAAACACAAACGCAGATAATTCTCGATCATGTAATTTTGAATACATTTTATTTTAACGAAATTTACTATAACTAAGTAATATTAGAGGTTTATTTCAAAGGGGTGCATTGGTACCTCAAACTCCGTAAGTCCTACCTTCAAACTCGAGTATGAAAGCAGAAAACCCTTATCCACACTACGTTCTTATGTTATATACGTGGAAGTACTAGACAGTGAAATTACACCGTGACAATTAAATTACACCGTATTATACAATTGTGATATATCTTGTCATCATCATGATAGCTATTGGAAGTCCACTGCTGGACAAGGCCTCTCCAAGGAATAGGGAATTTCGCCTATTATTTCCGCGCTGGGCAAGCGTATTAGCAATCGCAGAGCGCAGCTTTCGCGACGAGGATGCTGCTGCCTAACCCCGCCCTGTGCATTTGGGTCGCACTGTTTCGAATGGATATACCGCCATCTGTCGGTTCTGGTCTTAGACCTTAGTTGCCTCTTACGACACCTGGTACAGGGGGAGGTACTAATCTACTCAGCCGGCACCTTTCAGCAGCATACCTTGTGAACGGAACATATTGTATGTTCCGGCACAAGGTTGTTTATGGGCTAGTGGCATACACTGGTCTGATGCCGAGGTAAGTAGCTTCTAGAACATGTGTACATCTGTGTCTGGCTGTTGTCTGAAGTCCGTATTACAAGTGCTTTAAGCGTCTTATGATGGTATCGGGTCAATGTACGAGTTTATTAATTATGGACATCAGCCAAAAGAGGAATTACATAAGTAATACTTAAACACATATTTAATATCCAGAACAAACATAAATGTCTATCATATAAATGAGTTTCCTGTGTGGGATCGAATCCACGACCCTTAGCGCACAAGATGGAATCACTTCAATCTCCACCAACGGACCCTACTTATGTGATTGATTGCCCTAACTGTAGAAGGCATTTGGTTTGACTATCAGCCTCCTAAAAGGGGACTGACTGTTAGCAAAAATATATTTAAAAAATAAACCTTTTTTGTCTTCTTTTCGCTACATGTACAATTACTTTGTAACAATGAAACATGGAGCCGTGGGGTACCGTCTGATTAGAATATTACCTCCTAAGGTATCGTAAGAGGCAACTAAGGTATCGAAACCGACAAATGACAGTATATCTATCTATCTGGAACAGGGTAATGGTGAGCAGCAGTATCCTCATCACGAAATTGTGCTCAGCGATTGTCACCACGCCTGCCCAGCGCTGGAATTATGGGCATAAATCCCCCTATCATGATGAGGCCTATACCCTACAGTGGATTTTAGATAGATGATATGATGACAATGATGGTGATAAATGAAACATGTCAGTACTTGCGTAATTGATTTTGTTTTACTCTATATAAGTGTAGTTTAATACTACAGCTATACTAATAAAAAGCAGTGAGAGCAGTCGGTTCTTATGCAGCGTGCAAACTTAAAAGAGACCCACAAAATGTTAAAATTACTTGCAATGATATATAAATATATTTTGTATTTAAGTTTACAAATGTTGTTTGGAAATCATCCTTTAAATAATCTTCACCTGAGACCAAACATTTGATATGACGCAATTCGATTGAATCCTCTCTCAGCGATGTCATCCAAATCCATCGTGAACACACGTTGCTATAACAAAACGCTCTGAGTTAATCTAAGTTTAAATCGGAGCCAGGGCCAGGCCGGCCTTGCCAGGGGTCTGTTATAGCGTGGGTCAATAAGTCGCGCTATTTCGAACGCTTCAGCACATCTAATTAATATTGTACCAAATGAAAAGGTTTTCTATACATTTAAATAGAATTTTAAGTGTTTGTTTGGAATATCATAGTAACAGTTTTTAAAAATAGTTATATCCAAATATGTACAGGACTAATAACAAACTTATTGCAGTAAAAATCCATATTTGTAGTTTGTGGTTTAACTATCTTTTTAATATATTTTTTTATATGATGAAGTTAGCAAACAACCATACGGACCGCTTGATGGTAAACGTGACTGCAGTCTATAGACACTCGTGTCATCACAAAGATATCACTAGCGTGTCGCCAGCCCTGTGAACTGAAGATACTTTGACACATTTACCCAGTAATTTCACTGCCTCTCTCTCCCTTTAAATCGAAACACCGCAATGCTGTTCGCATATTCAGGTAGAAATGGGTGAGAGAGATATATTAATGCAGATGACTTTAGTAACCTCATGTTCAATTAGTTCAAGTACAAATTCCTTTTTAAAAGCACAATGCTTTTATACATACAAAAAATGATTTCGGCTAAGCTGTCTTTGGCTAAGGCTTTGCAGAGAGTCAGCTGACATAACAATTACAAAATATCCGAGCAACGAATATACATAGCTATAGTGTAAGAGGGAGAGAGTACGTTCTGCTATTGGTGTATTATTTACAATAAACAAAGGTAAATCGAATCAACGTTATAACTAAAAACATATTAGTTATAAGAGTGTATGGATATGTCAATCAGTTACGCTTCCACGAGATAGCAGCTGACAGGATTTTAATGAACGTTGGCACGTCGATAGCTTGAGCTTTGTAAAAGAATATTGTTTACTTTGGATCAAGCAAAAGCTCTTGCGAGACATGTTAGTGGCGAACGCTCTTAGCTTGAAGTTAGATATTAAACAAGTAAGTATTTTATCTATATGGTGAACTAGTAAAAGAGTATTTACACTACTTAGGAGACTTAGGTGCCGGAACCGACAAATAGCTGTATATCTATACGAAGCAGTATAGTTCAAATGCACAGGGCGGGAATAGGCAGCAGCATCTCCGTCGCTAAAGCTATGTTCTGCGATTGCCAACACGCTTGCCTAGCGCGGCAATTAGGACAAATCCCCCTTTTTTGGGGAGGCCTATATCCAGCATTAAACTTACAATGGCTGGTATGATGATAGAAGAAACAGTTGGTTTAAAGAGTAACTCTTTTTTTGGCTTAACAAGTAAATAACGTATTAAAAAGTAATTTTTGTACTCCAACAGATTAGAATAGTTCTAATTCCTATCTGGTGTCGCAAGAGGTTGGGGTAGCGGCGTTGCGGTAGCCACAGTATTTAAGTCTACCACTTCGTATTAGTCATATCATAGTGACCTGAATCATAGTGACATCTCATACTTAGCTCAAGTTTGTTAAAGGTAATATTTACTCTCTATCGTATAATGTATTCCCTCTTTTTTATTATTATTAGACCAAATCAATAAACAAGCATAAAATCCGCGCGATAGTTAGCGTAATTGCAGTCTATAGACGCTCGTAATAACACAAGGATATTAGCAATGCGTTGCCAACCTTGTGACTTGAGGATGTTATGCCAAATTACACAGTAAATTCACTGCCTCTCTCACCCTTCAGACCGGAACACAGCAATTTGGCGGTAGAAATAAGTGAGAGCCAGGTACCAATGCCGACCTTTTATATGAGGTCTACCTCATGTTGATGCTATTGAACCTTAGTAAAACGCTACTCAAATATATTGATTGGATACCTCCGAATGTTTCAATAATAATTATAATAACATATTCTCACCATTAACATTTCCAAAACCAACGACAAAGCTTTTATTAGGGAACCTTACTGCAAATAATTTCTGTGTGCTATGAAATCTTCCACTTCAACTAGACGGTATTAACTATGTTGGCCATGGCTATTTTTGCGTATCTACGGGTTATATTGCATATGATGTAAGCAGTCATACATAAGTTAAATAAGCAAAATGGCCGTAATACAATGCTAACAGTAATAAACAATTTACTCTCGAAAAATTTTCTCAGGAAATCATCCGTATTTGGTATAAACCACGTTTCAATTGTGTCGATCTTCAGTTCGTGTCTTGTTTAAATGTGTTAAATTTCACCTCGTTTTATTGGTTTCTCCAGTTGAAGCAAGAATTGGACAAGAATATTAAGCAAATTCATAACCATTGAATGCGTGAATAGAAATATATAAACAAGTGTTGTTGCAAAATATGTGCTAACATTTACCCGCTACTAACATCCAAGCATGGAATTTAAATTTGTAACGAAATATAAACAGAGTATCATTTCGGAACGATGTCGAATGTCGGAACATTTCAAAACTAATTTCAGCGGTGCCTATTCAGTTTATTTTCAGCACACCAAAGGCTGTGTGTTCATATTTACCAGGGAATGTTTGTTGAAAGGGCAAATATATGGATGTGTATTGGTATCGGTGTTTCGTTTCAGCCGGCTAAAGGGAAAATCCACGGCGGATTTCAAAGTGTTACTCGTATTTATGATACTGCATTTGGACGTCGGTTTTTTCAGCCTTTTCGATAAAATAACATCTACAAACGCCACCTTCAATCACCGCCTGTTTCAGGCAGTAATCGTAAAGATTTTAAACCCAATCTTTCCGTAGAGCAATAAGTACAAAGTGTCCGCCGGCAAACGCGAGTGATATCTGACTATTGACGCGAGTGATACCGTTACTGTCCCCAACGACATCCACTCAAGCTGAGGTCCGGTCTCGAGTGACAGCCATCGACCCCGCTCCAACCTTACAAACACTCCCACGCCTCTTCAACTGGGCATATTTTGGCCTGGAATTAACGTCTGAGTAGTCCTGCATAAGATAAGAAAGAAAAAAGGCTTTCTTTATCATCATTATCATATTAGTTGTAGGATGTAGATTTCCACAAAGGCTTTCTACAGAGGTTGTATGCGGCTTGCATCTAGTTCGATTCTGCGGTTTTAATCAGATCGTTAGACAGTTACGAGCATTGTGTTTCGAGAACATTGCAGTTCCATCGCCGTTTGGTTGTATGTGCTATGTACTTTACTCATTGCAGCTTCAACTTGGTAATCCGCATTACATAATATCTTATAATCATAAAACAATTTATATTATATCGTTTATATTAATATAACAATGTATTTACATTTTAACTAACTGGCTTATATAATATATATATTTTTTTATTATTATTGTTATTTGATTATTTAATTATTAAGGATTAAGTTTAAGACATAGTCTTGCAGGCCATTTGGTTTTGAGCACAACCTGTTAACCCTGTTGCCTGTTAACCTACAAGATGTTATTATAATAAATAAATGAATAAATTAACAATTAACTGCTTTTATAGCCGTGAGCTACTGGTGGAGTAGAATAGTACGTCTCTCTGTGCCAGGTATCGTAAGAGGCGAATAAGGTATATCCATCCTAAACAGCGCAGCTTAAATACTACAGGGTGAGGATGGGCAGCAGCATCCTAACCGCAGAGTTACGATCTTCGATTACCACCACGACCAACGCATTAATTATGGGCAAAAATCCATCTATTTTGCGAAGGTCATGAAGGTCATATGTCCATGACTGATATGATGATAAGCCATCAAAAAGTAGTTTCATCATAACTCATACTCTTTTTAGTTTTCATATTGTTAGGAGAGCACGTCGACTGGCCTAATTATGAATCCCTATCTTGGTCGTGGGTTCGATCCACACCCAGGACAAGTATTTATATAATAAATATTTGTATTTATACGTATATTATGATATGTATTTAGGTATGATATTTGTAACTTCTGTGATATGATATCCATGACACGAGTGCTTCATGCCACTTATCACAGAGTCAGGATTATGTTATGAGATATTGGCTGTTTAAATTATTATTTTCTTTTTAGTTATTAAAGAACATTAAACTGCTGAATCGAAGACTATGATGATCATAAATCATTGACTCCCATTAAGCAGCGCATTACGAACTGCCAGGTGATCCTAGATATGAATTATTCAAATTGAAACATTTTAAATGTATCAATTTGAATAATTTGAAATTTTGGGTTACTAACTAACAGTTAACAGAATAGAAAGATCTCGCAAATTTTCTACAACCACATACTAGACTTGTTCTATAGACCAGGCAAATTTGCCAAGACTGTTTCTTAGTTTAACGAGTAGTTCTGAGATAGTGTGAATGTGGTCGCAGCATCTGCATTAGTTAGTTCATCTCGATTCCAAGACTAAAACTCGTAGGGTTTAAAATGAACTAAGTGATTACAATTAATTAAATACAAAGTGAATTATTTTATACAATGAATCAATTGTAATCAATCAATTCATTTCAACAATTGTTATGCACTAAAGGTCGTGGGTTCGATTCCCACCAAGATCAAATATTTATGTGATGAACTTTTGTATTTGTTCTGTGTCTGGGAGTTTTTCATATGTATGTAAGTATTTTATTTGTCTGTTCCTCCTTCCTCTGTTGTCTTATATCCGTAACATAAGTGCTTTTACTTATCTCGAATTCCAGTCAATGTATGACATGTCGTGTGAATTTGTTAATCGTATTTATTTATTTATAATACGGTAAAAAATAACCATATTAGAATTGTTTACCAAATATATGGTATTTCGTCGATTTTCATCGTCATTTTCAATTCATTGTATACAGTCGTAGCATTGTATACTTGAGGCATATCTGCTAAATATATCCGACATAATTGTAATTATCAGAATTAAATTGATGTCTTGTTTTTTCTAAAATAAATAAATGAAATAAAGAAGCTGGATCTCAATGAGCGCTGTGTACGGTCAGTGACAAAAGAAAATCCACACTGTTATTTCTGAGACCTTTTCACAGTGAAATAACAGTTGAGGAGTACTAAAACTAGCAGTAGATGTTATTGTGACAAAGTAGTAAAAATTTTATGTGCTGACTCCACCAGGTGTTGTTTGTAAGGCGCAAAGGTACCAAAACCGGCACATCGCCGTATATTCATCCGAAACAGTGCAGCTCGAATACATAGGGCGGGGATGATCAGAAGAATCCCCATCACGATAGCTGCGCTCTGCGATTACCAACACGCTTGCCCAGCGCGGCAATTATGGGCAAAAATCTTCCTTTCTTGGAAAGGCCTATGTCCAGCAGTGGACCTTCAATAGATAATGATGATTTTCTGTTATTTTTCTTATCACAATTATAGAGGTCATAAAAGTCAAATACGTCGACATTAACGGAAATGTTATTTATTCCGAGGGCCCGGTGAATGTAGTCACTCGCTCAAATCCACGTTTATTGCGCCCTCCAGAGTCGAGGGCGAAATAAAAATATGGCCGACATAATTTAAGTCAAGCTTATTAAATCTGGGAAACGTTTCGACACATTATAACCGTTTCAGGAGGTGAACATATTGTATGAAGTTGTATAATATAATATTGTGATAAATAAATGGTTGTGTTTCGAGTACTTAAAAATTAATCTAAATTCAAGATCTAAGAATAAATAGCGGGAATTATAAACGAGTAGAATTGAAGTGGTATTGGACAGACCATTTGATACACTTAACTGATTTCCAATGGAGCCATAAGGTTCTGGAATGGAGACCACGTACAGACAAGCGCAGCGTAGGGCGTCCACCCGCAAGATGGAGAGACGATCTGAGTAAAACCACAGGATGGCGTTGGACACAGGGCGCATACAACCGGTCCTATAGGAAATAACTTTGGGAGGCCTATGTCCTGCAGTGGACGTCATATGGCTAGGATGATGCTGATGATGAACGAGTAGACTAGAGTAGTACTTCTTGTGTACCAGTGAAGATTTTTCAGTAAGTCCTTCACGGCCCAGGAGGTTCGTTTGTGGAATGTACTTCCTCTTAATACTAAACGCAGCCGCTGTCTATGTTTAAACGGTTGGTAAACGATAATTTTTTTTAATTACAGTTATATTTCATTAAATTTTTTCTTATACAAAATTTATTTATATTATATATATATGATATATGCTGTGGGGTACCGGCAGAGTAGAATAATGAACCGGGTGTCGTAAGAGGCGACTAAGGTACCGGAACGGTCAGATGGCAGTATATGCATTCGAAAAGGTGTATGTAGTTAAGAAACTGCGCTCTGCGATTGCCAACACGCTTGCTGAGCGTGGCAATTATGGGCAAAAAACCTCCTTTCTTGGAGAGAGAGGCCCATGTCAAGCAGAGGACATTCAATGACTGGTATGATGATAACATTCGTCAAGTACAGTTACGACTTGCTAAACATTGATTACTTACACATAAATCATTATAAATAAATTAAAATAGCAGTTAAGGATTCGTAATTTAAATTCTCCTAAGTCTCTAACGGGCTAGAATTCTGACATTGTCAGGCTCCAAGTAATCTCGCCGTACAACGAGAGCAAGGAGCTGTAAGACCTGTCCAGTTGAAGTCGTCGGGCGCTTTGAAATCGATGAGGTAAATGGCACTTTCACGCGGAACTTAATACTGTTGAGAAATCTATCGTAGCCGCTAGTTTACTCAAATGCAGGCCTCCCCAAGAGATATTCAATAGGACCGGTTGTATGCGGCCAGTATTTAGCGGTTTTAGGTAAACATCTGACGTTGCCTTTGAATATCCGTTGTTTCCATTCCAGAACCCTAACACATCTTATTATCAGTATTGTGTTGTGTGCGTGAGATATATTTAAAAAAAGAACTAGAAGTTATATTTAAAAGAAACGAAAAAGTTTGGTAGATCAATTATTAAAAATAAAAGAAAAAAAAACTGTTATGTACAAATAACCTCAAATTTTACTTAACATTGGCAGAACTCTAACAAAAATATGCCGCCAGTAATAAGGAAATAAGAAGAAGAATAAATTTAAATGTGTTGCTTCTACAACAACTGACAGATCAGAAATGAAATAATTATTTTTGGACTCGGTCCAACATTGGGATGAAAGGCTTACTGTTAAATTTATTTGTAGATTATTCTTTAGGCACTCCAGCACAAATCATCTCACCACGCATATTGTCCTCGCCGCAAACCTTTAGAGCATCAAGCACCACGTTTTGATCAGGAAACAGTATAACCCTCGCCATAATCATTTGGAAGTCATAATTACAGTCTCTGATGACCAGAAGATGTTTTATCAACCTCCATTGGTAGAGATTTTGTGGTACGTAGTGGTGAAATATGTTTCCTAGAAATAAAACCTATTGATGATACAATTTATCTATAGATTGCTGTAACGTTTACTATGACTTCGACTGTATGCTTGTATGTCGTCTTGGTCATACAAAATAACTTAGTCATTAAAATAACATGAAGGTTCCTTAGATGATTCAGAGTAAAACACGCGAATTTATAAAAATTGATTTCTTGTAAAATTATGAGAATGAGATTATGAAATCAGATGAGCCCCCTCTTTGATTTATTGATTCTACACATCATATAGATTATCTACATGATATGGATACAACTAGCGAAAAATCTTATGATGTAAACCACAATTTTATTGATTAATAGTTAATGTCGGTGAGCTCAATACTAAAAAATGACACAAAAGAACCTTAAAGCAGGACATTAAAAAATCAATTGAATATAATTTTGTGTCCCTCAAATGGTTTATTTTTGAATTAGGCTTGTACAAACCTTCATTCTCTTCAACTCGTATGGAGAACATCATCATGATACCCATTGTGATCTCATAAATAAACATCATCTCACTTTCTGTTGAATCTGTTGCAATTGGCAATAATCTTATGTGGATACTGCTCCAGTTCACGTTGCCAGAAAAATCGCCATATTTATTAAGAAAAAATTGTTTGTCCTACAACATAAGAAAGAATAACACGTTCACTCATAACCATTTATTTAATATGACATAGAATTATAAAGGGCTTTTTATATCTTGCGTACCGTCTTCTTCTAAATCGTAAACAAAATAGCTGCTAACCTAATATTAAGGAGTTTGTGCCTACATTCATAATTTAACAAAACCTACATAGGCTTAGTGGCGCATTCTGAAGTGTTCCTATCTGGCGCTGAATATTTATAGTTTTGTTTTGTATTTTTAAATATTTGATGAAGTGGAAGCTATGTATTAAGATATAAGTCCCATACAAAATTACGTCCATGATCACTGACCACTTAATTTTTTTATGGGAGACTTTAACGTAAGGTTGGGTAAATAAGACGCTGATGACCTGAGAGTGGGACAGTTTGGATATGGGCAACGGAACCTCAGGAGCAAGAGGCTGGCTGACTTTCTGGAAAAACAGTTAGTGGACCATAGTCCACAAACGCCACTAGTTGCGAGTAATGTTTGTAGCAAGTGGATATCCATAGCTTCGATGTGACACAAGTGTATTGTATGTATGTATGTACATACAACATATATTAATAAGTATGATGCATTACAAAAACCATATAAATTGGATGACCTCATTTTGATATCTTACCTCTTCTGATAAGATCTTTATTTCCACTGTGAAACACATTGAGGGCGCTGTTGTGTCGTTTTTCTCATTAATAAGCCCCTTCAGATATATTTCCTGCCAAATATCTTCCATGTGATCGAGTTTTAAAGGCACACCATTTTTAAAATGAGGACAAATCGTCTTTAAATTTTCAAGATATGTTGTGTTAATATTTTCATTATTTGCCCTTCGTCCATCATTGTCTATTGCAATCGACTCATTGAACATGGGGTCTTCAATATCATATTCTGAATCCGGTGAAACCTCTAAATTCCAATAATTTGTATTATTTAGATCTTTTATTTGAAAGCACGTTGATTTTAAAATTAAAATGAAAAAACACACGTATTTAAAATACATTGGACCGTCCATATTACACGGATATGCAACCAAAAGTATTAACGATATGATCCGAGTTTGTTTTGATTAATTCTTGTATGTATAATAAACTAGATTATTACCCAACAATAACTATTGTGTTTTTAGATGAATGTGGCTTGATTACCTCATATTGTGCTGTGGATACCGGTGTAACATTAATGTACGTCCCTCTGTACCAGTTGTCGTAAGAGGTACCGGAATCGACAGGTGGCGGTGTATCCATACGAAACAATTTAGGTTAAATACTATAGGGTGAGCATCGTCCTCTTCGTGAAGCTGTATTCTTCGATTTCCACCACTTCTGCCCAGCATAGCAATCAATAGCAAAAATACCCATTCTCGTGCGACAGGGGATCTTGTATGGCTGATATGATGAAGATAATTACTTTATGGTTTCAATATGGTACAGTAGGAAAGCAAAAATTGCAGTTGATTCTCAAATATATGCTATCAAGAAAATATTTCATGCAACCAACAAAATTCAAATAATGTTAAACATATATATACAAGGCCAACAATGATTCTATTGGATTAAGTATGTAAAACGAGTAACGACTTTCATTGTAGCGTATGTACGCCTTGTGCATTTGAGGTACACTGTTTCAGATGGATATACCGCCATCTATCGGTACAGATACCTCATCCGCCTCTTACGACGGCTGGTACAGACGTAAGTACTATTCTACTCTGCCAGTACCTCTCAGCTTAATTACTGGGTAATGTATCACGCGTGATATGCTTGTGATATTGCGAGCGTTTATAGGCTGTAGTGACCCTTACTATTAAGCGGTCTATACGCTAGTTTATCGATCTGGTGTCATAAAAATACTTGTAAAGTAAATAGGTAACAATACATTATAGTTCAATAAGACACTGCTTATGAATAAAAAAGGGGAGACAAATAAAATTTGTAGATATGAAACGAACGATAAAATTGAACTCTGAATGGGATTCGCGATTCTCCATTTAATCGCGAAGTCTAGATAACTTCCATTGCCTTCTAATCGTTTTATGAATAGGTGATCCGGAAGAAATGTAATAAGGCAAAAAAATGTTAAGCTTTTTATTAAAAGCAGTTATTCTATGAAACTTTCATCTATATATAAAAGGAGAAGATGACTGACTGACTGACATATCAATGCATGGCCAAATCTGTAATGGCAACACTTGTAAGTGTAAAACGTTGTTGGTGTTAAAGTCATTCGGATGAAATTCTGTACAAAGATTGAAGATGAAAAATTTACGAAAATAATCAGTTTAGGGAATAAAAGGGGGAGCAAGATTATCTCAAAGCTCTATAACTTATGCTGCTAGTTATCTAGTTATATATACTCGTATATATCATATGTTCACTGTTAAAAATGTATTTTGGTGATGATGTTGACTAGAGTTTACCAGATGATGGGCGAGAATAGAAATTACCCGACTCTCAGTTGGTTTTCATTTCAGTTTCCAAGATATTTTTGTTGCCGCAACCGGAAGATAAGGCAGGCAAACTTAATTCGAATCCATGTAGCGCGGCCGTAAAACACAAACAAAGGATGAACCATAAACAACACTGAACTTGTACAGTAAATGATTCATCTACGAACCCGACCATAACGATGTGAAGTTTTCTTTTGTTCGTGTAACATTTACAACATCTACTAAGAAGTATCGCTGCTAAATCTGGAATAATATTATAAAGCTTAAATAGATTGTTTCTTTAAACGTAATAATCTTAGGAACTGCTGGTTACTAGTATTGTTTAGATCAATTATCGAGGAAGGCTACTATACCCCCTTAAAGTCACTATTCCGTCCAAACAAAGTTGCGGGCACTGCAAGTTCTTTAAAATAAACATTATGTGTTACGGTGTTTGTGATACATTTTTAAACTGTCAAACTCGTTTGGAATATTTCTTATCTTATTGTTTACAGTTTGATTCAGCTTGAGAGATATCCTATCTCTCAGTTAATTTTATAGTCGAAATATTATTTTCATGATAAAGGTAGGTGTTTGGTAAAGGTAGAACCACGTCTGTCCGGTCAGCTTGTTATCGAGCAAACATATAAATCTATAGGAATATTATAAGGCTGAAGAGTTTAATTGGTTGGTTGAACGCGCTTATTTTAGGGACTGCTAGTTTGGTTTAAAAAAAGTCTTATGTTAGGAGTAGCCTATTTATTCAGAACGTTTATATAATATCGTGCTGTCAGCAAAGCAGTATTACTAGAAAATGTTGCAGAAACAGAAAGAAGGACTCCGTTTTAGTAGTTATCGTTGAGTGCGGTGTGTAAACGTTAAATCTATTAATTAAACATTAAGTAAATCTATTAATTGAGTTAATTTTTGTACGCTTGATCAGCGTGGCGATTATGTCCAAAATTCCTTATTTCTTTTTTAAGCCTATGTCCAGCAGTGGGCTTTCTATGGCTGGAATAATGAATTGGTTTGCAAATTATTTATCATATAAATATTCACTTGTCCTGGTTGGGGATCAAACCCACGACCTTTACCGTTTCTTGTAGGACCGCAACCGAATGGCGCCATCGGGCCCGACTATAAAACGTACAATATAATTTTATAGTGGCACAGTTTACTGTTTTGTAAATTTTGGCAAACCTAATTGTAGAACCGTTTAGCAACATTGTTTCGATGAGTACGTCATAAAGCCCGCCTCGTGAAAACATTTATGTACATAAGAAAACTCTTATGGTTCCTATCTTGTCCACCTAGGTTCATGGGTTCGATCCCCGCTCAAGACAAATATTTATATGACGAATAATTGTGTTTATTTTGTGTTGCGGATTTGAGAATGTATTTAAGTATCTTATTTATGATCCCTCTGTAGCCTGATATCCATAATTCTAGGGCTTTAAGCGAATTTTGTCATGTCAATAATCATATATGAGATGTGGTGTGAATTTATTTGTTATTATTTTAATTATAGCAATTTTACGCATTATAATTTTAATTTTAGATTCTCTAAGTAACGTTGTAAATTGTTATATATGTTTTGTCGTTATTGGTTTGAACAAACAAATGGAAGTAAGAAAAGTATCTACATAGACTTGCAGACTTAAAATGGCTGTAGGTAGGACACATAGCACAGAATACTGTTTGAACGTCGCATCATTATCTACTCTAGGTAGGGAGGTACTATTCTACTCTGTTGGCACCACATGACCACGTCTATCATTGTACGTGTCCATTGTACTTGCGGGCACAGCTCTTCCAGGAACCCCAGCTTCTAGTTGATGATAGTATCCTGAAGTGATTCCATAGACGCCCGAGGAGTTGAAAGCTGTGTATACTGTCAGAACAATGCAGGTTGGTTACATCTTCGCCGATTATACAGGCTGCATCACTGCAATGAGCTAGACCTCATACAAAATAGTTCTTCCGCTTTACTCGTTCACTATCACCTGTTTGTATCGCCAATGGGCAGTATTCGCATTTTTGTGTTTGAAGCATGAAAGAAACAGTGAAATCACTGAGTAATATGATATGATATCTTTAAGTTATACGGTTGGCAACGCGCTAGTCATATTCTTGTGATATTGCGAGCATCGATAGGCTGCGGTGACATAATTATCCAGACTGTATGATGGTTTGTCGACTAGGTCTAATAAACCTATAAAATTACCTGTTGACAGCAATTTTATGAATTATGCATATCAGTTCTTTAAATAACTAACATCGAAGTCATATTACTTTGACTTCAAACGAATTGCCTAGACTTATATATCAACCTTATGCCCTTCATTGCATACTTCGCCTAATGCCACCGAATCACTTGCGTGCTCTTGTAACATAACCTTCCATCTTTATTGGTCCTCTTTAGATTACAAAGAAGTTTCCATAACGCTATGCTTTTTAACGAATTGGGTACGACTTGAAACGAAAATTCGGTAAAAGAAAATTTTGCTTAACAGTTTTTAAATCGTTGTATTCCGTGCAATTTAGCTTTTTTTGTATCAGTGTTAGTCCGAAACTTTGCTCATAATTTTTTATGGCAATAGTTGATGTAATAAAACGATTTATTTAATTTTGGTAACTTTTATTAGACATGTTCTCGAGAATAAGTCTTTCTTGAGAGCAGTTGCTGTTATATTAAAGGAAGCTGGAGGGAAAGCGTACATGTTAGAAAATGTTGAATATTTAAATTTTATTTATATATGATTCCTTTTGTGCTTTAAATTATAAGAGTCAATACAAGCGGTATAATAGGCAGGCCATGTTGATGCCTAAGGTCAATTTGACATAAACATGACCCGAATTTTGTAAAAGACATTAGCAGATCCGGCCACACGTTGCTGTAGCTAATGTATACGTTATATGTATTTTGTTCAAACAATATAATGGATTCTATCAGTTTAGGACTGCTGTTGAATCTATTGAGGCGACAACATTGACAAAATCGTACGTTTGCCTTAATGTGGCAAAGGTCTCCTCTAACTTACTCCATTATTTTATATTAAGCGATATCCCAGTCCATGCTTTTCCGGATGTTGCGTATTTACGTTAAATTATATATAAATAACTATATAAACATATACATAATTATGTCTCTGTAAAGTAATAAAAAATAAGCAATAAAAGTTCGATCTCTCAAGTTGGATCAAACTGCACATACTACTCGCAGAGATAAACAACAATTTTTTTTATATAAAATCCCACAACCTCCCAAACATTGACTTGGTTCCGTGATAAATCGCTTAATTGATTTCTGTTACGGACATGAGACGACAACAGAATCACAAATATAGTACTAAAATACATATATCGTCATATATATATATAACATCCAGACACAGAACATAGATAAATATCATCATATAAATATTTGTCCTGGGGGGATCGAACCCACGACATTTGGTGCACAAGACAGGATCACTACCATCTGCGCCATCGGGCATTATATATTTAAATATGTCGCTTATAATTTAATAATCATTAATTTTAGTGATATTTATTTGTCACATTCATATTTAGGTATATTTTGTAATATGTACATCTTATAAATAATGACTGGGAAAACAACAGTGATTGATTTTCATGTTTTACAATTTGGTTTAAAAAATGTACTGTTTTGATAAAAATTATACTTCAAAAAGTTAATTTACCTTAAGCAAACGAATTAAAAGTGTCTATGATAGGAGTATTTAAATAAAGGTATTTTGGCTTTTGACATAGTTCATAGTTCACCGGCAATATCTTTCTTACAGTTTGGTACGGCACTCACGAATGCAAAACGTATATGAACTAGATTTATTTAATATCTAACTATTGACTTAGCTTTTCTAATTAAAGGAAATTTCACACGTAGAAAACAGAGAGAAGAATAAATGACGTTATTGCTATAAGGATAAGAGACTAGCAGCGCCCCGCGATTTCACCCACGTTAAGTTTTACAGCTTTCATACTAACTTTGCACACTCCTCAAAGGGATGATTTTTAAAAAATATTTTCTATGTGTTTCATGACTTTCATAGAAGATCATTTATACAACATTTTATAAAAACAGCAAAATAGTTTAAGCCCTGCGTTGATATCAGTCAGACAGTCCGTCAGTTAGTCAACTTCTCCTTTTATATATATATATGGTTTTTAATCAACGTTAAAATGACTAAATACTAAGATATTTTATGATGATATTCAAAACCGATTTTATAGACAAATATTTTTTATTGTGTTGTCTTTTCAATTTCCAACCATGAACATATTTCCGTATTCTAAGATACTCTGTTTTAAACCTAACATTTTATTTTTAAATCGAGACAGGACTTTACTACCAACCGAGCGTAAATCCGACATAAAACTAGGCATTAAGCCAACTCTATAACGAAATTTATACCAAAACTAATATTATTCAATATAAAGCTGGTCCGTGACCACAGTTTTTTCACAAATAACTGGAACCATAAGCACCGAATTATATGACCGATTGCGATACTCAATTTGTGGTGTTTCTAATACGTCGCTTTCTGCAGTAGCAGTCTCTCCTCCTATATGTAGTTCTATACAGGTGCATTTATGTATGAGTACCAACAGAACTCGACTAGTTTAAAAACTGTTATTTGTTATAATACAGAGGCCTTTGATTTCTGTTTGTCTCAATGTTAACATTCTAAACGCCTTTGCGGCGGGGTACCGGCTAAGGAGTCCCTCCCACTGTACTAGGTCTTGTAAGAGGCGGCTAAGTTACCGAATCTGACAGATAGCGGTATATCGATCCGAAACCGCGTAGCTTTAGTACCTACAGGGTGGGATAGCATCAGCACAGCATTCTTATACCGCAGTTGCACTCTGAAATTGCTATCACGCCTGCCTAGCATGGCAACGATGGGCAAAAGTTTATCTATCTTGGGGGGGGGGAGGGGGGGTCTATTTCCAACAGTGTACTTTCTATAGCTGATATGGTGAAATATATATACACAACATCTCAGATTTTGACCTAACTTCGTGGTAAGTCACGTAAAGCACTTGTCTTGCAGACATAGACAACAGAGGAATCATCAAAAATCTAATATAATACTAAAATATTGTCAACACACACCGGAAAAACACAAACATCATTATATAAATATTTGTCCAGGGTGGGGATAGAACCCACGACCCCTGACGTATAAAATAGCCTGTAACCCTACCTATTCTCAATCCTATAAGGAATTAATATTTAAGTAAATCTATGTACCTTGATTTCTACTTAATTTCTTAGACGGTAGTAATGAAAGTAAATTATTGGAAGATCCTCTGGCTGTTGATTAATCAATCTGTAATGTAATATTCACACAATATCATATACATTGACACAAACATAATACTTGAATACATATTTTACCTCATAATTGTGTCTGAGCACAGAAAAAACACAAATATCTATCATATAAATATTTGTCCTGGGCGTAATATAAGATCGGTATCATGTGTCAAATTATTTTTTGAATACACATGTATAAATAATGACTTTAAATTTTTCATCGATTTGCCATAAATGACAGGAACACAGCTTCGCCCCATTAAAAATAGAATTTTACAATTGCTACACTCTGAAAATATATAGTTTTAATAATGACCAACGAAAACGTTTCATTTCTAATTATTTTTCATGATAATTTGCAACACCGTCGTAGCACAATGATGAATCGGCACTTTTCCCAACCACTCGTTTAAAATGTGCGGTGCCATTCAATTCTGACGCCGTGTTTTTTTCGGTTGTTAATTTCTTGCTAATTGGCTGCCTCTTTGCTAATTCAGACTTTCTGGAAAAGTTCGAGGAACGTTTTGTAAGCGTCAGGAATATTATTAAGAATACGGTTTTAAAATATTTAACGCGGTTAATGCATAAATTCGCTTCACTTTTAGCTTATTAATGCGTCCAGGCGAGTGGTTGTTGGGAGTTTGCGGAAAAGAATATCAGGTAGTGGCTCTTTGGATGCATCTGGAAATTTGTCTTTATTAATAACTAGCACCCCGCCCGGCTTCACACTAGTGCAATGAAAATAAAAAATGGATTTGAAAATGAACTTTGCTGTAGACTTTTTTAGGGTGTAAAATAATGTACGAGTATATTATTTTGAACTCTCGTCTGGTTCAGCAAGCATTTGCAATGGAATCGAAAATAAATTATTTATATCACATTAGAAACCTCTAAAATTATTAATGCTCCTCTACTATATTATGCATGTATTAAACTTATAGACTTTCCTCTTGAATCACTCCATTTATATCTAAGTATACATAGGGACAGACAGATAGCGGAAAGCGACTTGGTTTTTTTTTGCTCACAAACATTTATTTTTTGCGATTACATTGCTGAATCCGACGAGATAGATCAGTACGAGTATAATGTACTAAAGTATTGTACACCTTAAAAAGGCCTACAAAATCAAACGCGGTGATATATGTCAATTTTTTACAGATCACCCAAATATAACCATTTACCTTCTCATTGCGAAGCCAGAGCAAGTCGCTAGTTTATTAGACCAGTAGAAGAAGTGACTCCTCAAGACCGCATATCTGAAAATAAAAGAGCAGGCCCAGCTGTTCAGAGAATGAACGGAACAAATAGTAAAGTAGTTCGCCTGCACAGCTAGTATATACATACATACAATTGCTACGATATTGGAATACCTATCTCGCTTCATTTACTCGCATTAGTCTTGCCAAACTACCTCGTTTGTTCTTGGTATTTCTAGCCTTATCCTTCTTTAATAAGTCTTCAACCTGGTTGAGGTAAGTTCGCCTAGGTCGTCCTATACTATTTCTTCCATTCACTTGTGATCTATATATTTGTGTAGTCCTACTATTTTCATCCATCTTTTCTATATGTCTAAACTATCTCAACATTCCTTTTTCTATCGTTGCCACCACATTATCTATTACATCATATATAAAGATAATCTGTGATAGTACTAGCGAAATCTGTTGTGCGAAGTCAATTCCTGATAAGTCAATGACAAAAACATTCGTACACAGCAGTTCATCCAAACTTCGACAAGAAATCAGAAATGATTATCAAAAAAAGCTTTTATTGAAATTGCTTAATAATAAAACAACAATATGCTGATCTGTCAGAAAAACTTCAAAATAATTCTGGTACAGATAAAAACTAGATAGAACCAAACCATTAACCACTCCAGTTTTATTTCCAGAGAATAAAAACAACTGCAGTAGTGCTTCCGGGATTTCCAAGACACCGAACTCATCCCCTTTAAAATAAGCTGGGACTAAAGAACCGAGATAAAAGTGCCATTTTTTTTTCTTAAATTTCTCATTTACGTCTTGGTACGCTTTGTGAAAGCGGCTGGATTGACGCCTTCTTTTTGTATATTTTTGTATTTGTTTGCTCGCTAGTTTGCAAATTCCAGACGTGCTTAGACCATTTTTGTTCTTGGCAAATTTCTGCATCGTTTTAATCCATCTTGTCTTATGGAAATTCTATCTAGCTTGAAATAGTTGGATATTAAAAACATCCATCGATGATCTCATTTCTGTAATCATCATTATCATATCAGGATGATCAGCTGGACGTCCACAAATCTCCCCAAAAAATGTAAAATTGCCCGTAACGGGCAGGCGTAATGATAATCGCAGAGTGTTCTTAAATTTGATTCACACTATTTTCGGTAGATATACCGCAGTGGTTCCGGTACCCTAGCGACCTCTTAGGGTACCTGGTACAAGGGAAGTTTCTATTTTACTCTGTCGGTACCTTGCAAGCAGCCATTTTCCTATAATGTAGTGGTTATTTCAGGTACGAGTAGGTAATGTGTTTTTAAAATACCAATACTATGTCATACCAAGAGTGAATGGTGGAGTGATGGCAGTGAAACGTGGTTTCTTGCTGTTGGACTTATCAACCAACTTAAATTAGACCAACGAGCTATGGAGAAGTCCGAAATCTCTTTGAGTAATCGAATCAAGAAAGAGAAGATACGCAAATACAAACAAAGTTATCGGCATAACCTAGTGGATTAAAAGTTGAAGTGGCAGTAGACATGGCGCTAAGCACGCAAAACCTATAGATGATAGAGTCGTAAGGTTCTAGAATGGAGACCACGCACCGGAAAACTTTACTTGAAGAGAACTATGGCTATCAGTGGACGTCCTTTGCTCATATGTCGAGCCGTAGGATTTTCACAGCTGAAATCTCCAAGACATTTGTAGTACCGGTTGTATGCGGACTGAATGCAGCGTAGCGTAAATAATAATACCGTAATTTTGGTCCTTATATGGAATCATTCATTCTTGATTTTATTGATTGACTTGATGATGTTAAACATCATCTAATGATAGTTGTAGTCAATTTTAATAACCTACTAGCTTTTTTCTTTTTGCTTATTACCTTATAAATCAGCTTTAAAATACAAAAAACACATATTACAAAAACTTTAAACTGTTTGATAATAATTTGAGCAGCTTTTAGTGACTATGCAATAAGTGTTATCTTCTTTATGAAAAAATATACTCCAGCGTATCTCAACATTCTCCAGGGATAGTATATTAACCAATTTAACTTAAATAACACATTCTGAGTGTTCAAATTAATGTGGAGACAAGTAATGCCGCAACTAACGTCGTTAATTAAACTAGTACAACGCGTAAGCACCTCGTAACTTGGCACTAAACACTTTGTTGGGGAAAATACATTCTTTGTCTTCACATTATTACACTTGATGGAAGAACAGTGGAGCACTGTTAATGGACCCGAGAATGAATTTGTTGCTTGGCCGTTCAAAAGTTTTAAAAGAAACCTCCTTCTACAAACCTTTTAGGGACCTTTTTGCAACCTGATTTAGAAGGTTAATGATTTACTCTTGTCTTTTTTTTCTGTACTACATTATAACGAAAAAGAAATTAAGAGGCGGCTACGGTATCAGATTTGACAGGTAGTAATCGGATCAGAAACATGAATATTTTGTAGATCTGAGAATTAACTGCCATCTATTTTTCATACCCCGAAATTATAAGGGTGATCTAAGCTTAACATTGGTTTTTTTAATTTTTTTTGACATATTTTTTATATATGATGTAGCATTTAAAATACATGCAATTCAAAATTTTCATTATTTTAGTAATTTGATAATTTTATATAATTTATATCGTAGAACGTTTTTCGAGAGAGCTAATATTAAAATGAAATGATATCCCTTGACAAGCTCATGACCAGTGGATATCCTACGGACGGTAAGGAGATACAACTTCCTACCTAACCACGGGAACAGGGTATATCTAATAAAAATAAGAACCTTTAAATACCAATTTTATAGTGGTAGTACTTAAAAATACATAACTATCACAATGAACCAAGTCATAAACGATTGACTAATGATCAAGAATCAGACTGAGTAAAAGTTATTTTGTTTTAATTGTTCTGACATCAAATAGGGATACTAGTGCTATAGTAGAAGTATCACCATAACCTCTAGATATTGTGTTATCGCAAGGATATTACTAGCATGAATTGTAATAAGATGTCAAGTTACCCTGTAATTTTACAGCCTTTTCCCCCCATCTTAAAAAGAGTCACTAACACTATAGACGCTCGTGATATCATAAATATAAGACAAACGCGTTGACAACCTTATGTCTTGAAGATATTGTCTCATTACAAGTAATTTTAATACCAATCTTACCTTTCAAACCAGAACAAGGCAATGCGAACACTGCTAATTGGCGATAGAAATGGGTGAAAGTGAGTACCAATGCAGATGACAATTTTATGGGGTCTACCTCAGTAGTAAATATTTATTTCGTGCCATTGTTACTAAAAGGCATTATTATTAGATAGGAATGTAATATCCTAAACTGGTATGGTCATCTACCTTTTAAATTATATTGTAATCTGCACATAGTTAGTAGTTTTGCTACTGCATGTAGTTAGTAAGATTTCAAACGACGGTGTGGCGAAGCATTCACGTTTCGAACTAAAACGCTGTATTTGATATCACAATATTTACAATTAAAACGTGTTTTGATATAAACAAATCAACTATTCCAATTTTTCGAGTAAGACTGGAACTCACTTTCTAATTTGATGAAATACTCTTCCGATTGTGCTACCAGAAATGTTTACATGCATTTGGTTTAATAACTGTTTTAAGTACTTTTTTATTTTTCCTGTTTCTGTATGTAAATATGTTTTGTCAAACTAACTAAGCAGCTAAACTACTTCTAGACTAAGCTTTCAGCTTCTACGCAATCGTGGTGGTCCAAGCCTCGATAGTAAGCTTTAAGGCTTTACAAGTTCATTTACATTTACTACAGCTTTTTACTAGCTTGCCTGGAGAATTCTATTTGCAATGTACAAAAGCTACGCAAAGTTTTCCACAGCGAGCTTTGAGCAAATTTTCAAAGCCTTAAAAGTGAGGCAATATACGTACTTTGAAACCGCCCGCCTTTGAAATAGGATTATAGTGTTGGGCGGTTGCGGAAATTTATTTATTAGTATGGCGACAGTGCTGCACACAACAATAGATGGCAATACTAGCATTTACAGATGTCATTTCAGCTTTATCTAATGATAAAATAAAATATTGTTTTTCGATTGACTACGATCAGAGTTGGAGTATGTCAACACCTACCTGCGCGGGAGGTTACCTTACAGTTCTCATATAAGGTAGAACACATACAAAGGTCCTTTGCATTGGTACCTCACTCTCACCTATTTCTACCGCCAAATAGCAGTGTTCGCATTGTTATGTTTCGGCTTGGAGTTTCAGAGTTCTTCGAGCTGCAAACCAAAATAGATGACGGGAGATTTTCCTCGCTAGATCACATACTGGTATGAAAATTTTGTTGCTAACGCATTCATGACAACGCCTGTATCGGGAAGCGGGTCATGTTAGCCTATGTCCACTTTGCATTGTAAAATTGTGTTTATAAATATTCGCTATGTTTTATATAGTTGACAGCGATCCGGCATTTCGCATGTGTAGAGCTGAATCTATGTAAATTTACTCGCAATTTTTTTTTTATTTCACAAAACGGCTGCAGCTGCATAAGAATCGCTCACTATCGTTTGCAGATTATGCTATGCGAATTATTGCACATGTATGGTTTTAAAACGCGCTTTTCTTTACGGTTTCCGTTTTGTTACGATTACTTTGCGGCAACCGTTTTAACCGTTATATTACAAATTTACACAAATTAACTTGACTCCGAGATAAGTCGTTTACTGTTAGAGGTATAGAGGTATGTATAGAGGTTATTAGACAACATCATACTTAAATATATATAAGTAGCAGGATCAGTGCTATCTGCGCCACCGGACCCGTCGTTACCGAGCAGTTTTAATATAAGTAGAGGACGCGTAAATGTTAGAAAATATTTTGTATACGAATACTGTTGAATCAAATTAATGCAAAGGCGAGTGAATTATTATTTTTGTTTATTCTTTTAAGGGAAATACTAAATTAATGATATAATCTCTTTGTGTAGAAATAACAAAGTGTTTTAATAATCAATTAGTACAACAAACTTACATATTAATTTCCAGTCTAAAGAAAACTGAAAGTCCAATTCTCACTATCATAAATTAGGCTGTAAGTGGCTTGCATCATATTTTAAATAAAAATTAAAGTTTCAAGTTCATTTTGGTATTAGCACTTTGGCCATTTAAACGCACAAAGACTAGGGACGTGACATTGTACATAGAAGTAAATAATTGAAAACAACAAAGTTAACAAATTTTCGAGTAACAAAATCAACATATTTAAGTATTAAGTAAAAATAATCAATACAATATAATATTAATCATACTGTTTAAATTACACATTTTACGCCTTTTTCTCCCCGAAACGCTAATAACATTAGGTGCAATGTACGTCCTTTACATAATACTGGCGGGGTTCTGCCAGGAACTTAAACCCTTTTAAAAAATAATGTACCATGCGTCCCACTCTAACGCGTTTCTTATAGATGTAAGTACCGAGCAAAATACTACGCTAGTCACTTAATGCTTATTTTAAAGGTTATTGGCGACAGCACATAGAATACATTTCTGAGATAAAATACGTTTCGAATTTTCTGGCACTTAGACCCTATTTTATTTCCGGTATTCATTGTTTGTTATTTGATAATAATTAATATAGCGAAACTTGTGTTGGGTCAAATGGTATAAGTATAAATAGACTATTCACGAAATAACTCTTTATCTTTCAAAATATAAAATGTTGCGAAAAAACCAACATTTATTACAAACTTGCCCTAAGTACGGAACCATTCATTCTAACCATAACTTTGTTTCAGCAAAACAAAACAGCAGTACAATCCTGCTCTTGAAATGCAAACCTTATTTTATAAGTAACTAGGCTTAAATTAGAGAATACTTTAGTTGGAGAGTTTTAACAAAAACCGTCGTTTACTGTGATGTGTTGAATAGCTACTCAAACTTACGCCAGTACGGTTAGCAATACAGGCGTATCAAGATTCATTTTTATTTTTTAAACTATTCACACAACATCTTATACACAGACCCAACTCCATGGTAAGTCGCTTAAAGCACTTGTAATACAGACATTAGACAACAGAAGATTCACAAAATTTTTCACACCAAGACACAGGACAATCACAAATATAATCATAATAATATTTGTCGTGGTCGGGGATCAAACCCACGACCCCTGGCACATAAGATAGGATCACTACAATCTGCGCCATCGGGCTCGTCGATTAGAATGACATTGGAATGAAATAACAAATGTAGTTTTATTTATTTTATTTAATCTCATTATCGAGTAAACTATTAAACCGCTCACTCAAATGGGGAACACGTAATAGTACCGCAGTGTATAATGTCTGATATCGGAGACCGTGACACATTCTGATCCACCCAATAGCATAACTTTAAAAACCTCTCCCTTCGTTGCCCGCTCATTGGCACTCTAAAATCACAAACACTTCAGACGCATTCTTTCCGTAGCGCAGTACACCGTATTCGCCGACGAACGCGTGCAGTCCGTGCTCCCTCTAGCAATAATCGACCGCACTAGAGCAGACGTGTTTATTTAATTCTCTTTTAAAAACAGTTTTACTGTCCTCAACAACGGCTACTCGAGTAGAGGTCCTTCAGAGTTTGGGTGATTACTGTCGGTACCGCTTTGATTTGCGATTCGATTTCGCGAACGTCTAAGTCGTTCAGCATTGGGTAATAATAAAAAAATGTGGACGAAAATCTGTCTAGAAGCGTAAAATCGCGCTAAATGCAGGCAAAAAACATTCATGTTAGAAATCTCTTTGAGAGCCCTACGACGAAAGTTGACGTGATATGAACGATATAATTAAATATCCATATTGATATATTTTTAATTTTAGAAGATAATTTTAAATGATTAATTTAGAATAAATGAACGAGTAAACAACCTTTTTTAATTTTAAACAACTTTGTTAAGAAAAACAAGAAAATAATTAAATTAAAGTAACTAAAATAATAAAAAGATTGAAGAAAGAGTGTCTAACAATAGATTTTCCACGGCTATCATATTCATCCTCATCATTGATAACTATTAATGATTATAATGAAAAGAAACGGTATATATTTTGTACTAGTTTTAGTGCTAGTTTTTCGAGTCTCCGTTTTACGCTGGTTAAAATAAATCAAAAGGCTTTGTAAAGTGAAGTCTCATGGACGAAGTCATATACGGAAAGCAAGTGAGATAACTTATTATTGCTACTCCTAATTTGTTCACTGTATCAAAATTATAGTACCACAAATGAGGCTTTCAAACCACGGCGCGCATGAAGTTGCACGTGCTCGTGGCAGTTCATATATTACCGGTAAATATGAATGTAGCGAAATAGGAATTTCCACGGCTCGTATATTCCTGTGGTTGCGAGCGCTGGTTCAAGCGTACGGGTCGCGGTTTCTATCCCGCAACGACAAAAAAATATTTGTGTTGAACTCCGGCCCGGTAGTTTATGGTGTCTTATTTCGTGACCAAAATAATGTACGTTAATTTCTTTTTCTATTTTATCAACACATTTTTTTAATATAAATAGATTCTTTTAATACCAAAAAAGCATTTGCGGGATTTTGTGGCTTCGCAGTTTAAAAAATCTGCTGTTTTTTACCATTAACATCTTTGTGATGACAATAGCTTATATTCATTATGATAGACTTTGGTTACGTAAAGATATATATAATTACCTAAATATGCTGTATATATTGCCGTGAAGTACCGGCAGAGTAGAAAAGTACCTCTCACAGCACCAGGTGTCGTAATATCTATCCGAGACAGTGCAGCTCAAATGCACAGGGTGGAAATGGGCAATAGCATTCCCGCAAAAGCTGCGTTCAGCAATTGCCAACACGCGTGCCCAGCGCGGCAATTATGTGCAAAAATCCTCCCTTCCCGGAGAAGCTTATGTCGACCAGTGGAATTCTAATGGCTGGTACAATGAGATATGTATATAAAACCAATACACAAGTTCTGTATAAGAAGGCGATAGGTTTTATTTTAAAGAAATTTCCATGGTTGTCGATAGTTAGTGGTATTTCAAGGAGACAGCAATGAATAGACGCAAGATTCTTGATCTTATTTTAATAACTATATATAACAACTTCAAAATAGTTTTTCTAAAATTAATTTTCCACCATGCATGTAGTCGCGTCAATTTGAAAACCGCGCCAGCAGTTCACTTGTTTTTTTTTCACTAATGTGTTACGTTTAGGAATCAATTGACAGTCGCAAATGGATAATTCGAATTTCGAACACTGATGTCCGCCGTTATATTAACATCGTAAATAAAGTAAAATAGGTAAATTTATAATATAGTAAATTTTATTTACAAATTTAAGTTTTACAATAACTTATTGTATTCACAGTTCACATTTTAGTCTTACATTGTGCAGCCTCGGCACTGAAACAGTAGCATTCTTCTTAGGAATATTTATACCCTCATTCTTTGAGGTGAGGTGTGGAGCTCAAGAGAAATTTACATAGGATACATATAAATACCAAATAAAAGGTAGGTTCTAAAACATTTTCAAAAATTTTATTTGCTTATTGTTCTTCAGTTTCACGAAATTAAAATACATTTTAATTGGATATTCATTGGAACTGGCTGGGTGGAAAATGTTGCTTTCTGCCCATCTCCGCCCGAAAATCTACCTATTTCATTATGGCTACCTGCTGCCACAGACACCTCTTGAGTCTTAGTAAAGAGGAAGGTACCTCTCCTATATGACAGGCTATGCTAGTATTCCGCGGTTATGCCGGTACTTTACAGCCATACCGGTATCTCACAGCTAAATTTGCTACAATAAGCTCAAGTGCTAGGTATTTGTTACCACCAACCAATATTTGTGTTGTGGTACCGGCAGAGCTCAATAGTACCTCTCTGTACCAGGTGTCGTAAGAGACGATCCAATCAAAGCGGTGTTGCTCAAATGCAACAGGGCGGGTATGAGCAGCAGCAATCCCGTCGCGAAGCTACGCTCTGCGATTACCACGACGTTTGCTCAGCGCGGCAATCATGTGAAAATTCCCCCTTTCTTGGGGAGGTCTATGTCCAGCAGTGGACATTTTACGGCTGCTAAGATTAATCAATAGTTGACTTTCTATTTGTTTACCAAACGCATTGATTCAAAAGATTTTTTTTATTAATCATGAGCTTTCAAATATAAATATAAATTAAACCGGCACTAAAATTAAGACAACTTTTTAAAGTTAAGTTTCGTTGGAATTAGATCATATTGTAAATTATCCAATTATACAAATGGTAAGAAAATTATAGAAAATTATTTAAAACATGATGGATAATATCAAAAGTGTAAAGTATTAGCAATTACCCGGAACTAAATTACAAATATGTAGTACTCTTTGCTAGGAAGTCGTGATGTTGTAACCTCAGAACTCTTTTTACAAAACTTCGACATCATAACCGCTCGGAACAATCTCAATCTGAAGCAACTTCTTAAAGTGTATATTCTTTATCATCTCAGTATTTAATTTCGTATCTTTCCGAATAATACAACTAAGCCAAGGAAATACTTCCGAGCGGCCATCTTGAAATGCAATAAAGGCCTTTTTTTATAGCAATACGTGTGCCCGTAAAATGGTACCGCTTCAGTTTCTGATTAAACGAGATTTTCAAATTGAATTGTTTAAGTTTGAACGCCTCTTTATCTTCGGAGTTTCTTCATATTTTACGATGCATATTTAATATCTTTCTAAACGTATAGAGATCCTTTTATTTGTTTTTAATCACCGAGAAGAATGCCTGAATTAGATTAACAGTGTGGCAAATCATAGCATAAACGATTTTAATAATAATAATAATAAATACTTTATTGTACACCGAACATAAAACATGTAGGTATTATAAAGTTCTAGGCAACCTTTGGATGGAAAAACTAAATGAGAGAAAGAGGTGGTAAGAGGTGTCAATAAGAACGATGGAAAAAATATATTAAATATACATAATATAAATAGTTTGTATTTATATTATGTATATTTAATTTTATTAGGTTTATTATAAAAAAGTTAACAATTATCAGCGCCCAGTAATTTCTCACATTTAAAACTGGAACAGGGCAATGAAATAATTGCTGTTTGGCGGCAGAAATAGTTGAGGGTAAGGTACCAATGCAGTCAATTTTTGTGTGAGGTCTACTTCTAGTAAAACCTGTATGAGAGATTAATATTTTTGTCTAATTTCTGCCTAACTAGGCTGTATAGGAGTGGTAGCTATTGCTGAGCCTAGGAGATATGAATGCCTATAGTACGATATCTGGTACGGAGCGAAGTCCTATTCTACTATCCTAGGTGATCAATAACGGGGTTTTTAATTCACTTAATATAAAAATGATAATATTTACGCAACATCTCATACATTGACCTGACTCCGAGGTAACTCGCTAAAAGAACTTGTGTTACTATACTAAGTAGTATTACATATTCTTGATATACCTAAGTATATAAAATTCATTTTAAATTCCGTTTACATAGTTTGGCAAACAACCCGCAACACTGCTGGGAGGGAATCGGGAAACTTCGACGAACTACAAATCGATGCCTTACTGACACAAACGTGTAAGTGTGTGTTGAGTATATATGTACTCAGCTGTATGTTGCAGGCACCTTATATGTTTAGGTTGCTTGGGAATATATGAATAATTTGATTTGAAATTGAAGTCGAAATCAAATATAGTTTATTCAAGTAGGTAAAAGCACTTTTAAATTATATATGTACAGTAATAAAAGAAAATAATCATCATTATCTGTCGGTTCCTGTTTCCTGTATGGTTCATAGGGGAGGTACCATTCTACTCTGCCGGTACCCTAAGGCAAATAATAATATTAGTATTTCCGATAACAAATATTTGCCTTGCCAATTAGTATTTATTATAGGTTCATATAATATTATATGTACCCAAATTGTAGCGTAATAAAAAAGATAATTCTTTTCCCAGACTCATATATTTTGTTTAAGATATACTTTTGGATGTTATCCTACTTAAGATTTTACAATAAAATCCCCAGTAGCATAAAATAGTGCCTCTGGATGAATTAAAGAATTATGTTAAAAATATACTAAAAAAAAACAAAATATTTTAGTATTCTGAGAAAATCGATGTTGTCATCTACGAAAAATATGGCATAAAGCACCTACCCTACGCTATGTATACTAAGTTTCAGGCTGGGCAAACCATTATCTTTTTTATTACGCTACAATTGGGGTACATATAATATTATATGAACCTATAATAAATATTAATTGGCAAGGTAAATATTTGTAATATTAACATTATTTTTAATGCGAAGGTTTATGACTATAGATGTGTATGGGTACTGTTTCATGCCGGAACACCCGAACCGAATTTGGAATAATCCTATCCCCAGATCCGAATCTTATACAGAATTTGGAATAATATGGATAGTTGGGAATAACACATGAGCTACTTTTAATACCGAAAAAATGTTCTCTTGAGATAGATCTGGGCGAACCTAGGTATATCCTTAAAGTATTAAGCACTTTGATACTTTTACGTGCTTAACTTGACTACAGTGTGCACGAAGTTTAATAATACCTTAAAAAATATCTTGCTACTTAGAATGTCAGCTAACTGATAGTTATATCAAAATTGTTTCAACAATTTTCAAGGATGACAAATGAAGACTTTTGTTCTAATTACTTTTTTACTTATGATTTTTAGTAAAAAAGTAATAAGTGCATTATATTTTTAATATTACGAAGTCAGCAAGCAAGCATACGGCCCCCATATGTTTATCGTTACCGCCGCCTATAGATGCTCATATCATCATAAAGATAAGACTAGCGGTCACAAGGGTGTCGACTCTTTGTGAACTGAAGACATCATGTCACATTTATCCAGTAATTTCACTGCCTCTCTCACCCTTCAAACCGTAACAAAGCAAGGCGAACACTTCTATTTGGTAGGAGAAATAGGTGAGAGTGAGGTATGCAGAGGATACATCAAATTATGAATATGGTGCAGTCAAATGATTATAATCATATAATTTCAGAGAATTTGTGAAATGCCTAGCAGCGCATTTAGCCATTTGCCGGCGAAATTTAAAATATCCCATTTTCAGGCCTTGAAATTCAACGGTCAATTTAGTTCGTTCTCTGAATGTTTACACATAAATTATTCAGCCGTCGCCAAGTCGGACAATTCAAACTAATTATTTGTGGTATTCGGTGCGGCTTTCGCATTAGTTAATTACTGTCTACAAAGAAATATTAATGTAATTAAAGTATATACATTTACTGACTATATATGACTGACCTGATTTAGAGATGAGACGCTTGAAGCACTGTGAATTCCAAATAAAAATATTCTTAAATACGTATATAACAACCAGACGCAGAACGATCACAACTATTCATCATATGTTGGCACTTGTTGGGAATTAAACCCACGACTCTTGGTGCACAAGATAGGATTAACCCATCTAATTTCTGCACAAATTTTTAATACCTCTGAATTTGGTGAAAATTGATTTCCTCAAGCTGTGAGCAAACATTTTTCCTATATTTTACATATAAATATACGTTTCTATTTTTTATTCCAAATTCACAGCTTTTACTAAACGTAAAAAATTAAATATAAAAAAAAATTGTCTGCCAATTTGTTCCGGCCAATCTCTGGAATGCTCGCACCGATATTGACGAGATTTTCACTGGCATACATATTATCAGAGAAACGGGAACTACACGAGTAAAACCGCGGGGCATTACTAGTTTTAACTTTAAGTATATTTATTTATTTAATATTAAATTACCAACATAAGTAACAGTAAATTATGAACAATGATTGTGTTTACAAAAAGATATCATCTAACTGTTCTTACAATTACAGACAATCATATCATACGTAATTATAAGTAATGATCAAGTATTTCCAAGTTATTATATGACATACGAGATAATACAGAAATATTTCGAAGAAGTGTCAACAACAGATATCAACTGGAGTTAGCGATACGCAGCGTTAGCACGTCTCGGCAAGTTATATAAACGACTCTTCGCCTAGAGCCAATCGCGTCTGGACTTGGGATAGACTTCTCCAACTATGTTACGGCAGTTGAAGGGTCGATTCTCTACTTTCATATCAATAGATAAGTCGGATGTGAATATGTAATTAATCTAGTTTCAGTGTTAGTTACTTATACAATCCACAGAAGCATGTAAATATTAACCCTTAAGGGTTACCTAACATTTTACATATAAATGAATTTCTATGAAGCGTTAAAACAAGTTCTGAACTTCAGTTAAATGTCCCAATTTTCCATCAATTCTATTCGAGGTCGATTTGTAATAAAAATTGTACATAAGGTAGAGTTCTTTCGAAGTTCTTTTATGTTGGCTCACTCTCACCTATTTCTACCGCCATATAGCAGTGTTTACATTGCTGTGTTTCAGTTTGGGTGAGAGAGGTAATGATATTACTGGGTAATGTGACAGGTCATAAGGTTGACGCGCTAGTGACATTACGTCCATACACTGCAGTGGTGCTTCCTATCACTCGGACTTTACGCTTATTTGTAGATTTGGTCTATTAAAAACAAAAAGTAAAATAAAAATCAAAAGGTCAATGCTACTTTGTTTTTATTAAGTCAACGTACGAAATGTATAAATTCGAGAGATAATATGGTTTGAAAATTGACACCTACAAATACATCGATTTTGCGATCGACGTCTTGTGATATTCAATGGTATCGCACAATGATAGCGCTGTTTGTGCCAAAAAAATATTACCTTCTTATTGTTAGCCAAGTCTAGAAAGTTGAGAAGTCTAGAAAGTCTGGGATATTATCTCTGGTAACAGTTAAATGTCACAAGTATTTTGATGCGGCATGATTCTATTACATTGTAGTTTTAGAAATGTGATTTTGCTGAGTAAGTCCTGGTAAATAGATATTTAGAACCAACTACATGTGTGGGGAACTGTTCCTCATTTCCCTTTACAATCCTCATTTCCTCTGGCAAAATGACAGGCCAGGCCTCATTTCCCGCAGCTGACTCTGACGTCACATTAATTCGCTTCTTAAAAAGATGATGATTTGTATGAAAACATTACGATAAAACAAAAATCACAAATTAATGGATATAGAACAACGTTGCCAGTAGATTAGCTTTTATAATAATAAATTTATACAACATCTCATACATTGACTACTCTACTTTTTATTAACTACTATTTTAACGGCTTAAAATGCGGTTTACTTAACTTTTTAATTTTTCTTGTTTGAAGTTTCAATTACCATGCAACAAAATATTTTACTTGTTTGAAATTAAAGACTGAATTTCGTTATTAAGCATAAGATTTTTTTTATACCTGACTAAGAATATGAGACATGATTTATGTAATTATATGTACTAATTTTTCACCCGCGCCACGCTCTACTTAGATGTCGCTTTAAATCCAGTCACACGTGAACTTCTACAGCAAAAACGAACTCTCCATTTGTAGATCTATCTAAATTTAAATTTAATTATCATTATGAACATATCAGCTATTGGAAGTATACTGCTAGATAAAAGCCTATCCAAAAAAGGGGAAGTTCGCCCATTTTGCCGCGTTGGGCAAGCGTGTTGGCAATCGCAGATCTTAGCTTTCGCCACGGAGGGAATTGCTGCCCACCCCCGCTCTGAACAATAAAGTTACACTATTTCAGATGGATATCTTTTGGTTCTAGTACCTTAGTCGCCTCTTACGACATGAAAAATCAAACAAACAAATCTAATAGGTGTAAATTATTCAAGGCTTGTTATAATTGTATAATATCTAAAGATACTTCTAAATTAATAAACTTTATGTAGCTCAAATAATTTGCCTTTTAGTTATATATTTGCGATTAAGACTAAAAAGATTTGTGGGTTACTCAGGTGTGAAAAGATACCGTCATAGACATCTTTTATCATCACGGTACTTTTGAGATAGTTCAAATTTGTTAAACACCTAAATTTCTGTTCGAAACGATTATTTTGAGCAAATTCTCAATATATACTCTAGTATATTTTTCGACCTTTGATTAACCGTTAGCAGAATCCTTTTTGACTGCTTAAGCTCTACATTTCTGGCTTGATTAACTAAGGGTAGGCCACCTTAAGCTACGCTTCGATTTAATCTATACTCATTAGGCTGTACTTAACTCACGAGTGTAGAAAGACTGATGGTGGTAAAGGCCCTGAATGACCTTGGCCCTACGATTTGACTTCTACTTAGGACGGTGCTTACAGAACTATTAAATTAACTATTAGGGTTTCAAACCACTCTGGTTGACTATTAACTATTCTTTAGGTTCTAAAGTTTGCAACGTTAGCTTCTTGGTACTTATAAATTAATATGGTAGATATTATTTTCTTTCTCGTTTTTATAGTTTTTCAAAAAAATAAAACAATAACTTATCAAATATTGACAATTTAACTTTTCACTACCAGATTATTATTTATGTATAACAAAATAATAATTTAGATTACTTACCGATATATATATAGTTATATATATATATATATATAATTGTTTGTTACTAAAACCAGTATTTTATTTTCAAAAGCTACAGGTCTACCGCACCAACATGGCCATTTTAGTACGATACCTTTTCCTCAATACAGAGTTCAGTGTAATAGAGTATCTGTCTTGGAGAGTGTTGTCTGGACAATTAATCATTAATTTACTTGATGGATAGTCGGGACTGAATTGCTAGTAAAAGCAAAATGGGAAGGATATGTATTTAGTAGCGTCCTTATTTAGACAAGTGATTGTTTTGTTTTCTTGAACCGTGTGTATCCTTTAAAGAATTAGAAGGATATCTGTTGTATCTATTTTTTTTCTTTTTATTATATAAAAGGCGTGGTTATCGTTATTCTAGGTAAATCATCCTTCTAATATTAAATACCAAACGTATAAGCTGAAAACGTCTTTAATACTCTTTAATCATTTTTTGTGATGTGTTTCGAAATACGGTGGGGAAAATGCTATATGTATTAGTTTCTTTGTTATTTCTGCTCTTAGATATAAATTGATTTAAAGAAAGTTAAAAAGATACGTAAATAAAGTACCACTAGATTTTTTTTAAATATGAATAGCCTAAATAGATACTGTTTTCTTTTATCACTAAATAGGCATTTAACGAAAACGCTCCCAGCGGCGCAGTGCCGTCATGCGCGTTCTAATATCCCGTTAAAAATGTAATCTCCGTGAGACATCCCCGAGGGCATATAAAGTGAATTTCTCCCAATTTTGTCCAAGCTTCCTTACCTTTAGTGAGATTGCTACAGGCAATTGACTTTATTTTCACATTATTTAATACAAAACGTGACACGCAAACAGGTGACGTAAATTTCGTCATCACAATCATATCAACCGTAGAGAGTTTACTATTGGATATAAGCCTCCCAACAAAAGAGGATTTTTACCCATAAATGCCGCGCCGGGCAGACGTGGTAGCATTTGCAGAGTGTAGCTTTGATGCAATAATGCTGCTGCCCATCTCCACCCTGTTTTATTTGAACTGCACTGTTTAGGATGAACATACCACCATCCGTTACATCAGTTACTGCAGTACCTCGGTTCGGTCGGTCTCAGTACCTCAGTCGCCTCATACGATACCTAGTGCAAAGGGAACGTATTATTCTGCTCCACCGGTACTTCATGACAAATTGCGTAATACGTCAAAAAAATAAAAAAAATAATAATTAAAAGTCAAATTAGATAACGCGTTATTAACGACCCGTATTTTTACTATGCATAATTGACCAACCGCATTTTTAAATGCATTATGTTTTAGCGTGCGTCAATCTAATTGAACCAGCCAGTATGCATAATATTCTGTCCTTATTCTAAAATAAATTATGGGCTAACTTATTTAGTACTTTATTAACGTCCAGTTGTATACTCTAGCATATATTCGGAATACGTATTCAGTATTAATTAGTGTTCGACATTCTCAAGCCTATTCAGTCTAGTTTAAACAAGCATGAAATCGTCTTAGTATGGAACACAATCGGGAGACGGCAAGACAGAACATAAGGGGTAATTGGGGTGACCACAAACTGGTACATAAGGGGATCGTGCCAATTTACCTAATATTAAGTGCCCTATTACGTAGGGGATGTAGAATATATAAAGAATTTTCTCAACATTCTAAATAAGCTGTACAGATTTTTCTGGCTACGTCGTTAACTAGAAGCTGATTTAAGTTTACTATATACTAAGTATTAGACACGTATTATTTATATATGTTTAAATAATATTTACTTCATAATTTAGAAATTTCTACGCTCATTAAGTGAGTGATGGCAATTGGCACGCATTGGCAATTGAAGCACAGTGTGGCCACACTCAAAGTGTCGTGATGATCTGACTAGATCGGTCCTATTTGAAAGCAATTAAAAAGGCCTATGTCTCGCAGCGGATTATCTAGGACAGATATGATGTTGATCGTCATTATTATCAAGGCAGTCTTAAAAACGTCCACTGCTGGAATTATGCATTTGCATGATTGGACTCCTCCTTCCTCCTGGCCCTATCGTTTCCGGTACCTCAGTCGCCTCTTACGATCCCGGGTACATGATGAGGTACTATTCCACTCTGTCGCTTTTTTGTTCGCTTAGTGTACTTGTAATAACAAAACATGATAGTCGATAGCAAGCGACTGCCAGGTAGGATGTCCACTCATGCTTTGGACCGATGTTGTTACTGGAAACGAACGTTTCGCAGAATGCAGGTTGCTTACAGACCATCTTCTTTAAAACCATTTGGGAAGCTCTGTTTCATAGGAGACGTCTTACGGCTGATAAAATATCATAATCGGCTAAACAGCAGAAAAATAATTTATCATATTAATTTTTTTTTGCTTGTATTCTTTATCATTATTTACTTCTTGGTTGATAAAAAAAAATGTCGTGTACACAGCTCCTAGGTTATCGTATAGTAAATATAATATTTAATTATGAATGTTAGTATGTATAACAGTAATATATAAGTGTACCTATCCTAAAAGAAAATATGATTATGGAAAATATAAGATCAATTATTAAAGGAGTTTTTAAGCTATAGATACTTGAACTAAAATTCCTAAATATTCATACGTTATGGCCACCATACGAATAATCTGATTAATCTTGAAGCCATCGACGAACTAAGGCGGCCGCCAGATATCTCATTCCTCGACGACAATATTGCATTGCAACTAAGCACATTATCGTGTGTGTCACTTAAGTGACAGTATAGGTGACATGCGCAAATTCTAGATGCAAATTTAGTATAAAGCTATGTATTTATTTACTTGAGACAAATTTCTTACAAACGTTGCTTATATTGGGTACATTGGTTTAAAACTCACAGTGAGGTACCAAATTTGTTTAATCATAATGCTGCACTACCCAGACGTCAATTGTCGCTTGACAGGAGATATGGACGAGGCTGAGAGACCGACGACGGCTATTATACGAGGGTGCCTGTCAAGTTGGACCTCGGCTCGAGAGGCAGTCGTTAAGGACTGGACACTAATGGATATCTACTTGTAAGTTTTGTACCACTAAATCAAGTGTATCATGAAGATAAATGTATTGTAAGAGACATGTGACGTATGAAAAAAATACTTTTAAAAGATTTTGGATATGAATCTGGAGATCGTATCGTATCTAATTTTCCATAATATTACCCCGTGGTAGTTGACAGCCTGATTGTAAGGTACTGGCAGTAAAGAAAACCTCCTTCCTCCGTACAGGTGTAATTAAAACTGGCTGGTTAGACGAGGCGAGGTTAGACAACTGTTGTCACAAATTATGTACCTGATGGCGCAGAGTAGCAATCCTATATTATGCGCCAAAGGTTTGTATGTAGGTTTAATCCCCACCAAATACATATTTATATGATGATACGTTGTTTCTGTGTCTGGGTGATAAACATATGTATTTAAGTAATGTATTTGTAATTTCTCTGTTGTCTGATGTCCGCAACACAAATGTTTTTAACAACTTATCCCAGTATGAATGAATGTATGAGATATTGTGTGAATTAAAATACCTATCAGACGTTTTCTCCCATCATATTAGACATTGGATGTCCATTGTTGGACCAATCTATGATAAAGGTGATTTCGCCTATATTTGCCACGCTAGGCAAGCGTGTTGGCAATTGCAGAGCGTAGTTTTCGGACCAGGGATGGATATACCGATATCTATCGGTCTCGGTACCTCAGTCACCTCTTAAGTCACCTGTTACAGGGGATTCTACTCTGCCGGCACCACACGGCAAAATTTTTAGATCACGGATTTTGTTTATCTAAAGTGTGGTAATGTATAGGATATATTACAACGCATTGGGACGATCTTTAAAACAATTTTACTTATTTATCAGTATCCACAAATTTAATCCATATAGTTATTCATCTCTGCGGGATTATAAACTTTCCAAGTACTAATAGTTTCTAGAAACACTCCAACCGAGCGATGCTGTCAGCCATATTTCGGTTAAGTAAAGCATTTTCAGAGGGAATTCTTAACTATGCATTAACGTTCTTAACTTGTGCCTACTGAAATTCATTTGATAGCTATGAATAAAAAATAAAATAATGACTGCATGCAACATGCAAAAGACTGCAAAGTGATCGACAGAGAGACTAGAGACTAATTTTCCTGTACTAGGTGGCGTAAGAGGCGACTGAGTTCCCGGAATCTAAAATCTGTGTTATTCTATCGAAACTGTGTATTAACTGCAAGATGGGTAGTTGGGCAGCAGCATTTGCTGTGCGATTGCCACCACTCTTACCCAGTCCACTATTTTGGGAAAAAAAATCTACTTCCTTGGATGTCTATGTCCAATGTAGCCTTTCTTTAATTGCAATGATGCTGCTATCTGACGTGAAAATGGTGGCTTTCAAGTAAAAATATATTTCTTTTTATTATTTATTTCAATGTTAACATGATAAACCGAATTGTGGAATTTATAATGTTAACTAGCATTCCGAGTTTGGGCATAATAGAAAATAATATAGTACTGAAATTCAGTTTTTATAAATAAAAACTTATGATCGACTAGGAGATAATTGTAAAATATCTAAAGACTTCGGCAACATCTCACGCTACATAAATGATTTAAAAATTGGTAGCTTTATTTTTAAAGACCAGATACTATAAACTACTGGAATTTTTCACATATTCTCATGGTAATGGCATCCTTTTATTATTATATTTATATATTATATTTATATATTTGTTTTTCTTAGGTTCAAATAATATAAGCCCTTTCGGTTACAAAACGTTTAATCTTCATATTAAGATATAGGTTATGTGGCAAATAACGCTCTTGTTATCATCATTATCATCATATCGGTCATTGGAAGACCACTGCTGTACATAGGCCTCCCCAAGAAGGGAAATTTTTGCCCATAATTGTGTTTTGGAAAAAGGGAATGCTGCTGCTTATTCCTACCCATAAGCATTTGAACTACACTGTTTCGGATAGACATACCGCCATCTAGCGGTACTGGTACCTTGGTTGCTTCTAACGACACCTAGTACAGGAAAGGAACTTTTTTACTCTGCCAGTACTTCATGGCTTTCTGGCATTACGTTTAGCCTTTAGATATTTTTTAATGTTACTTACACGTTACTTACTTCAGGTTAAGTAAATAAACAAAAGCGATCGTTATCGATTTCATAACGCTTATAATATCAATATAATATCGCACAGTTTATAAGTCACATCTCATATTGTGAACCCATCTTTATTCTCTTGAACCGTTCTACGAAAAGATACGAAGAGATTCAAAATATACCGAAGTATAAAAAAATATAAAGCAAAACGGGTCCCAGAAAGCCTGGAGATGTGGCAATATTTTCTTAGTATTCAAAGAAAATATTAACAAATTTCAAATGGTACACCAAACAGAACTCCAAAAGAGGATCGGTTCCCGAATTTCATTGCCCGTATTTTTGTCGTATAAAATAAAGGGATAGCTCGCCATGTCGGCCATTTCTTATTACACGACATGACACAGCTGTTTTGTTTTCCATTTGTTCTCCCTCAAGGAATCGCGTTGTTTCTTTGGACTTCGACTAGGAATTAGGTACTACTGGATTTTTTTTTATATATTAAGAACTCAGCAAAGAAGCTTACAGTCTGATTGATGGCACTAATGTCATCCCAAAGATATCACTATCGTGTCTCCAACCTTGTGAACTGAAGGTACAATGTCATATTTACCCAGTAATTTCACTGCCTTTCCCAACCTTCAAACCAAAACACAGTAATGCGTACACGGATATTTAGCGGTAGAAACAGGTGACAGTGAGGTATCAAAAGATGACCTTTGTAAGGTCTACCTCTGGTTTATATATATTTATATCGTACCGTGGATATTAAAATGTGTTATTATTAGATGGGATGCAGCGCTCCTGCCACCAGCTTCGTGTGTTCGATCCCGATCGAAACATTTAAGTAACGTACATTCATGTATTTTCTATTTTTGGGTGTTATATAATACGTATTTATAGTTTGTAAGTATTATATTTGCAATTTCTATTTAAGCCCAAAATCCGAATTAGAAGTGATTTAAGCATTACGAATTCAGGTCAATATACAAACAGTTGAATTTATTATTATTATATTGCCATCACGTCTGCCCATTTGCATTGGTACCTCACTCTCATCTGTTTTTACCACCGAACAATAGTGCTTGTATAGCCCTGTTTCGATTTGAAAATTGAGAAATTGTCATTAATGTGATATGATAGTGATATCATTGTGATGATACGAGCGTCTATAGGCGTCTAAAGGAGCTTGCTGTCACATTGACCGTTTGCTTGTTTATCGACTTATTCTCAGAAAAAAAGCAACTGGCCAAAATCCCCCAATGGGGAGGCCTACATCTAACAGTGGACTTTCTTTTCAGCTGCTTTGATGATGAGAAAGTAATTACTCAAAAATTAACCGTAGGTATAAATAGCATTAGCAACAGGCAAGAACGAATAACCAAAATACGAACAAAGCTAAACGAAACGATGATAAAATGCGAAGGAACCATTAAAGTCGGCTTTCCCGGCGCTCCAAAGAAAAAGCATAAAAAAATAATTCATGTTATCTGCCTCAAAGGAATTCGGAAGAAGCAAGGTACGAATTTTAACGATATTTGCCGGCTCTGAGAGGGAACCATGTTTTTTTGGCCCGCTATTAGAAAATACTCCAGTTAATATAATTCAAATCAATATTATTAGCTACATTTAATGCAACGTAGTATATTTCAAACAACTGTTTGTTAACGCCGACATCGAAGGGGGTTTCATTACCACAATATTTGCTATTAGTGGAAGCTTTATTACCGTCAAGACAACCGTCTTGCAGGTTCCTATGTAGAGGCTTGTGTAATGAATCCGTGATCGGTTTTAAGACCTGTATGGTATCAGCAAATTAGTTTAAGATTAGCCAAATTACATATATGGATGACTATGTCCCAATAAATGATTTTTACTTATTATCTTTTTAATTAATGACGATTCAAAAGTCCTTGGAACGGATCTACTTTTTTGGTACCTCACTCTCACCTATTTCTACCGCTCAATAGCATTGTTTGCAATTCTGTGTTTCGGATCCTTCAAATGGGAGAGACAGTGAAATTACTGGATAATGTGTAATAACACCTTCTAGTCACAACGTTGGCAACGCGCTACGTTTACGGTTGATAATGGTGATGTTTTCATATATTTTTTTGTACCAAACACGATAAAATTGAATGAAAACTCAAAACGCAGAAATGTTAATAAAATAACACATAAGCATTTTCAGAACTAGTTCGCAAAAATAGTTTAAAAATATCTTATATATTAATACTACCGCTCCGCAATTCAACTTTCAAACTAACTTTGCTACCCCCCTTTACCCCCATTAAGGGATGATTTACTTAATAATATTTTACAAATGTAAAATGAAGAAACTTTATATTGAATTTCATTCGAATGACTACATAAACAGCAAAGTTTCCTTTTAACTTTGCACCCCTGTTTTTCCGTATTTCAAGATTCAATTACGTGAAGAGAGAAGTGCTTTGGGGAATAGTTTACACAGAAAACTAGTCCGCAGGACAAAGGTCAAGTTGACCTTCAAAAAGAACGTATGCTTATGTGCCTACTTAGAATTTTATTCCATTTCTTTTCTAGTACAAAAGTGAAAATAACTGCCCATTATGCTTTCACGCTACACTGTCTCTTCACTTTGATAAATAATGCTTGAATTTGAACACTAAGCAGGACTAGACTAGACTTTAAATAATAAATTCACACATCATCTCATAGATTCACCTCACACAGAGATAAGTGTTTAAAAGCACTTATTTTCCGAACATCAGACAACAAAGGAATTTCAGATATAAAATTGGAATACACATATCTACCTTTAGTGATCATGGTTAAATATGTTTTTATCGTGCCCATGATTATAAGTGACTCTAATGACTCTACGTAATTAATAAACGTTAGACGTTTAGCTTAAAAGATCTGTACGATGGAAAAACCTCTCTAAATTCCTCTCTCCGTCACCCTCTCACTGGCATTCCACAACCAAATACACTTCACACATACTTCTTCTTTCGTAGTTTCTTCTGGCTTCTTTCTTTAGTCCGCAAGTGCTGTCTGGCGCACTCTGTTCTCTTTTTCAAAACTTTTCTTCATCCCCAATAATCCTAGATCCGAGCCTCAGAGACGCCTTCAAATGATAGCAGATCCAACTACGAACATAGTCATGCTCGTTAATTAGCGGCCTAGTGCAACCTTCCTGTGGCATTGGAATTAACTTCTGTCTTAATTCTGAACTATGTTAGGTTAGTCTCTACAATGGGGGAAAGAGCTATGTCCAACAGCTGAGATAATGATGATGAATTTCATCACATTACCTATAGATAACGGTGATTACGAGGTGATCGAAGCGTCATATAAAAAAATGTAAAAGAGATATAGAGAAATCATCGTATTAAAGACGATAAAAACCGTTAAACTGCGTGGCGATTGGTTCAAACACAAGGCAAACATTTGCGTTACGCAACGTAAAAGTTTACCAATGCATAAAAATGCGAGAGCCGACTTTACGTTCGCGGATAATAACAAATCAGTTTTCCGGGACGTGCACGTTTTCACGTATTTTATGCCGGTCGCGGCTAAGCTTGAATTTTAAAAAGGTAAATCGGCAAAATAGCTTGATTCGGTGATACGCCATTTTGGGATACGCGTAACCAATTAGGCCTCTGTTTACAATTAATTTATTACATTCAGTTTTCGTTGCAATTTTTGCCGTGGGCACCGGCATAATTTTGTACCAAATGTCTAAAAAAAAGTGGGGTACCGGAACCGACTGATAGCGGTATCATCATCATTACAGGCATTGGAAGTGCAGTGCTGGTCATAGGGCTCCCCAAGAAAGAAGGAATTTTGTCTATAATTGCCAAGAACAAGCGTTTGGAAATCTCAGAACGCAGCTTTTGCGATGGGAATGCTGCTGCCCATCCCCACCCTTTGCGTTTGAGCTATACTGCTTCGGATAGATATACCGCCATCAGTCGGTCCTTACGACACCTGGAGCAAAGGGAGGTAATATTCTACTCTGTCGGTACTTTTCGACTGAATAACGGTATCATAGCGGTATATCCATCTGGAACTGTTCAAATGCAACTCAGGGGGGATGGGCAGCATTCAAGTCCCGGAGCTTACGGTCTACAATTGCGCGGTAAATATGGGTAAAACTATGGGTTTAAAGAGGTGTACATAATTCTGCATCCTTCATTGATGTAAAGTAGTGAGTGCCTATAAATGAAATATACAACTGAATTTCAAAACAAGGAACAGCGAGCAAAAATTGTTAGTGGTTGGCAGAGTAGAATGGTAACTCCACTTGTACCAGGTGACGTTAAAAGCGACTAAGGTGCCAGAAAATGCAAATGGCGGTATATCCACCTGGAATAACACAGCTTAAATACTACAGGGTGGGGATGGGCAGCAGCATCCTCGTCACGAAGTTGTGCTCTGTTTTAGCCACCGCGCCTGAGCAACGCGGTATTTATGGACACAGTTCCCCTTCTTTTTAGAAGGTCTATGTCCAACAGTAGACTTCTAATGGCTGTTTTGATGATGAGAAAAAATATTGCCACTAAGATTGAATATAATTATGACTTCCGCTCTTGACTCTAACCGTAGATGCTGAGTTAATGTCTCACTAGATCAAATTCGGGTACGGAAAAGGAAATAAACACATCAAAAGCTGGTATTCCAGTCCACCACCGAGCGACCACTAGTTTTAACAGTTCCGGTTACTTTTGATATTATAAAGTTAGCAAACAAGCAATAGACACTCGTGTAAGTTACATATATATTATTTCGTGTTGCCAACCTTGTGTTGTAGACCAATAAAATACAATGTCATATTTACCTAGTTATTCCACTACCGCAACACAGCAATGCGGACACTGCCATTTGGCGGTAGACATAGGCAAGAATGAGATACCAATGCAGATGACTTTTGTCACTTGCTAAGGTTGTCTGCATTTTAGTCTTCTGTATATAAATAAATAAACAATAAAAATGTTAAGGAAAATATCTAAAAATATTATACATTAGTTAAAAGAACTAAATAAATATGAAGAAGGTGGGTGTATTATATTTGTTCGCGTATTTACAAAAATAAATGAGAATATTTACGCGTCCCCCACGGGAGTCGTAAGGGAATAAGTGCTAAATAAACCATGTACCGTAAACGTAGAAAATAAGTACATTGCTGCTGATAAATTTTAATGCGATCGTGTGGTTGATGTGGGAAAACTCTTTAAGCAATTACGCCTGGGGAAATAGTTGCCAATAAATTATAAAGATAGTTTCAGACATTGAGATTGAGAAAAGAGTAGAAGTGTCATTACTTTATATAAAACAAGGCCGATTTTTACTGTCTGTCTGTCTCAATGTGTGTTTAGATCTTTAAAACTGCACTACGGATTTTGATGAGATTTTTTTAAAACATAGAATGATTCAAAAGAAAAACACTAACAATTTTAGAAGTTTCTAATGTAATGTAGGACGCGCTAGAACGAATTATCATTATTTTTGCGATTACATTGCAATTGCTTATTTGGAAGAAGCTTATTTAGAAGGAAGGAATATTTATTGGAAGTCCACTGCTGGACATAAACCTTTTCAAGAAAGGAGGTTTTTAGCCCATAATTGCCGCGCTTGGCAAGCGTGTTGGCAATCGCAGAGCAATGCCCCTCCTCGCCTTTTGCATTTGAGCTGCACTGTTTTGGATGGATATATCACCAGTTGTCGGTTCTGGTACCTTAGTTGCCTCTTACGACACCTGGTGCAATGGGAGGTGGTATTATATTCTGCCGGTACCTCACGGCATTGCTTATCTGATCTAAATAATTTGCTATTATATTGTACACCATAAAAAGGTGTACAAAAAGCGGTTGTATATCGCCATCTTTTAAGGATAATCATGCATTATTCTTATTGCATCCGGGCGGATTGCTGGCTAGCTTTAAATTTGTCAAAACTTGTCAATACTATGATATATATGTTGAAAGTACTGGACTGATTCGTATGGAGATGCTATCGTCTACCGCTACTGGCTACGACTAAGCCCATAACCAATCTCCTAGACTTCTCAATCGGACCCGGACTAGGGAGGAGACTGAGCTAGATTCTCTAAGAAACCCCTTAGCCTAACATAGAAACCCCCTAGTTTGGACCAAAAATCTCTAAGTTCCCCCTAGTTAGTGCAATTCATATAGCCAACAATATGCATGACATAGTAAATATATTTTTGGACAGTTTGAGAAGAAAAATAATTTTACACGTTATTTAGTTATGTAAGTTAATTGTAAAAAGTTGTATATAAAGCCTCTGGATGTTTTCTTTTATATATTTTTTATTGCCACTAAGTATTAGGTTCAGCCTGTTAGGATAGCTGTTAAGTATGATAAAGAAATATAAATAAACTCTTTGCACAAAGATGTATCAAATAGCTCAATGTAAACCAATCCGAAGCTCTTAAGATGGCCCTGCCTATAGGCAGGCCTACTGGGACTATTTTTAATTCGGTTTATAAGAGAGCCTTCAGTTTTGTGCTCTGCTAAGTACTGTAAAATTTACAGAATCCTTATTAATTGCTTGGTGTACTAGAAACACATATTCACAGTATGTTTGTCATAGAAATACGTTTTATAAAGTCGGGATTATTCTTTTCTCTATTAGAAAGGAATTCGAGGGACAACAAAAAAAATGTAACTTGCGTAAAACTTGACTTGATCGAAAATAACTTTCAAACCTAATTTAAGATTACCCTAGCCAAGGTACCTTAAAAGTATAAGCCTTTTTTAAGAGATAGCTATCCCTTGAAAACTTTAGTAGAAACTCCCTAGGGTGATTGAGACGCGGTAAGGTTAATTTTTCATTGACGCTAAAACTAATTCAAGCATCTACATCTGAGTAAAAAACATTAGATTTTTTCTTTAAAAAATTCTATGAGAGGTACTAGGTCACGTTTAAGTATATGAGTAAGATCACGTCAAGTGGACCCTCCATTTACCAATTGATTATTTGTTTTTATCTGTATTTATGAATTTATCTGGGCCGCGAACCTGATATACTTAAAATACATGCAATAAACCTATAAATAATGATCCTATTGTTGATACTACTGAACCAAAAGTATATAAAATTTGAATTTTATTAATAATAATTATAATAAATTACAAGAAAAACAATAATATAATTTGTTTTTTAAAAATATTTTGTTATGTTATTATAAATTATTATCACAGATAAAACGCGTTAACGTAGTTCAGGACGCTCGATAGCGCGGAATTTCCACAGCGCTCGGCGCCTGTCATAAATAAATTAATTTTGTTCAAACTAATGGCGAACAGTGAAATTTTCTTCCGGAATTTTAGAACTGCATTTTTTGCCCGAGACGTCTGTTTAATTTTAATTTGTTAACTTAAAAGTTAATTAACAATACGAAAATAAATAGATAATTTTAAATCGTAAATATATTTTTAAAATATAGACATTTTATCATAATTCCTGATTATTTCACATATTTATCTCTTGCGGTTAGTTATTAATCCATTTTTTTTAGTGCTTAAAATTTTCATTATAAAAAAAAATGCTTAAAATTATTTTTTTTTTAAATCGTTTAGAGGATCAATTTTACATCATAAGTACTGATAAAAAAATATATAGATTAAATTTTTATGATCAAGAGGTAAATGGATCCACTTGATGTGATCTTACTTATATTATTTTCTTTGTGTGTATTATCAAGCATTTTGTAATTTTGTATAATAAATTATAACGGATTGAAGTTTGTTTATTAATAATAATCTCGTAATCCTATATGAGATCAAAAGATAAGTGTTTCTACAGATACTATATCCAAATATATTATTTAAATACTTAAATCCTATGTAGATAATGTGCTTTGAAACAACTCTTTTTAGCAAACTAATACTGCTTAACTCTGACGTCAGTTACATTACTGAGGGAAAAGAGGCACAGCCGCTCATTAATAAGCGGTTCTTTGCAGGCGCACTTCTCGCACCCTCCGCAATGGCGGCCGCAGAGGCTGCACTCGCAAAGTTTGCGGTATCTAGACCGATGGCGATTACTCAAGGGTGCCTCAAAAGCACGTACCTCTTAAACAAATTCATGTTTATACTTATATTTAAAAAGTGGGTATATTTGAGTAGATTGTTATATTTTTGTTTGTAACGAATACGCTAGAAAACTACTGAAGCAATTTTGGAAATTATTTCACCAGTGGAAAACTACATTCATTCGCAACATAGGCTATTATATATATATAAAACATATTAAGTATTTATTATTATGGAAACATGAAAATGAGTATTTAAATTTTAAAAACTCTTTTACTAACAGAAAGTTACATTATTTATCAGCCAATTTCATATATATTTATCCCCATAACAGATACACGAAGAGCTGATGGTGTTTTGTTTCGAATGGCATATGGATGTAAGAAATATAGTTGCTAAACAAACTCCCGTAGAGGTTTCTGGAACACGTTTCATCATACCAGCTATTGAAAGTCCACAGCTGGATATAGGCCTCTCCAATAAGGAAAATTTTCCCATAATTGCCGCGCTGGAGAAGCGTGTTGGCAATTGCAGAGCGCAGCTTTCGCAACAAGAATGCTGCTGGCCGTCCCCGCTCATTGCATTTGAGTTGCGCGCTGTTCCGGATGGATATACCGATATCTGTCGGTTCTGGTACCTTAGTCGCCTCTTAAGACAGCCGCAGTGGGAACACGCTTAAATGTAAGTTATATTGTGATCAGAAAAGTAAGAGTTCGTCGCGTTTTAATCTTACTAATTGAAACTATTGGGTACTATTAATTAAATGTTTAGTCACAATTCAACCCCACCAGTATATGTTTAGACACTATAGATTCAGCTTGAAATAACAATTTTATAACCTTAAAAAATCTTATGTGATCTTATTTAGATTTTATTTACGGTACGGTATTCAACACTCTTTATTCGTCGACCTCGTTCGGCGTTGTTCAATTTTCGAAGTTAAACGAATTCAAATTAATTCCAGACTTTTAAGGCTTTTAAATGTCTATAAAAACCCGAACTTTAACCTAATCTATTATTTCTCTATTTAAGCAATACTGAGCGAATTTATCGTTTAAATTTTTTATTTCTTTTTTCTTGAGAGAAAACGCAAACTATGAGAAAGCATTCTACGTGTAGTTTTTAACTATTATTTATTACTGTTTCACTCATCTTTTCTTAAGATATCAGAACGATATTATAGATGTTTTAAGAAACCTGTATAAACGGAAATATTACTATATAATAGTTGCATGAAAAAAATATCATTTTATCCTGTCATATTTTAATTACGTGACAGTATGTAGATGATCGTTTTAAAAAAGAATGATTTAGCGACAATTAAAATTGACAGAAATATAAGTAAGTAAGTTACTTGTACTATATTATTGCTTAGTTAAAAAAATCGTTTAATATTAATTGCGTGAGTCCAGCCGTGGGCGTATTATGATGAAGATGACGATCTTAGATGTAACTTTTTCTAACATTGGTAGTTTTTTATATATTTGGATTCACCGACAGTTTCTCAAAATTTTATTATAAATTAAAGAAAGTAAAAATGTTCGTAAATAAAAACGCTTTCTTTGCTCACTTAATTATTAAGTAAGAGCAGGGCGCCCAGGCTGCAGGTGTCTCATCAGGGTAGGCAGACAATATGGATGTCCACTTGCTACATCTCTACCTACTTCTCTCGCTTCCCTCACTGGCATTAGTCGTTTCATACACGCTCGTTTATTCTTGGTTCTTCTGACCTGGCCTTTTTTTAATACCGCTTTTAACTGGTTAACGTTCACCTAGGTCATCCTAGACCTACTTTTCCAATCACTTGCGCTCTATATATTTGTGCAGTAATTCTACTTTCATCCACCATTTCACTTCTCAGAGGGGTAAAGGGGTAAATAGGGGTAAAGTTAGTATGAAACTTTGCCGTTTTTTAAATTATTCTAATGTAATTTAGTATGATGGTTCTTCATCAAAACTAATAAAACACATAAAAAATATTATTAAAAAATTATGCCTCAATAATTATTTATGCCTTTTGATCCCAAAGAACCCAAAGCTATAAATAAAGTATAAAAGTGTTACAACTTAACACGACTGAAACCGCGGTGTGCTACTTGTAAATATACTTTTTATATTACTCACCTGTAAAACAATATTTTATACATAATAAATCTATATTATAATAATTTATAAACAAAACAAATGCTTTACATCATCCAAATTTCTTATTTTTAAACATAATAATTAACCACAGGCATCTATTCCATTAATTAGTTTCAAAAGCTTCCCCCAGTCTGTAATACTGTAGCGAAACTTGAACCACCTCGCCAGGAACTTTACAATGACTTAGTTTAGGTAATACTTAATACCTATGCATACAATCTACTTAGATAATGCAATTGTTGGTCTAAGTCTTACTATAGGAAAGTTAGAGTACAGGTAGTAAGAGGTTAGGTGATAATTAAGACACGCGGCAGCGTATTAGTACCCCTCTCTGTAAATACAAACACACACACCAGTAATACAACACTTGAAGGATGGAAGAGCCTGCTTTATCACCTACACACACATAAGACACAGCACACACATTACTCCCCCCCCCCAATGGACGTCTATTGACTGACTTGACGAATACAATTTTATTTAAAATACAACGTGATCCTGCAGATACATATTTTTTATTATACCTTTTTTAAAAACCTTTGTTTGTGTAACCTCTTTAGTCAAGAGTAATCATGAACTTGTTTATGGGTTCATGACCCGAGCAGACATGAAGGTCGGCAGTGTAAATAGCGAACGTGTGCCTTTACTTAAATAGCAAAACTACCACTACTATAACTACTTTTACTTATAGTACATATATTTGTGGTACAGAGTAGAATAGTACCTCCCCCTATACCAGGTGTCGTAAGATGCGACTAAGGTCCCAGAACCGACAGGAACAGCTATATATCTACCAGGGAGTTATTTTCATAACACCAAAAAAACAAGCATACAGTTCGCTTGGTAGTAAGCGTCATCGTAACCTAAAGACAATCGTAATATCACAAGGATATCACTAACGTTATCATCCTAGAGACTTGAGGATATTATGTCACGTTACCCAATAATTACCCTGTCTCTTTCACCCCCTTCAAACTAGGAGAGGAATGCAAACACTGTTATTTGGCGCAAGTAGTAGGTGAGAGTGAGGATCGGTAAAAATAGGTGAGGAGATTCAGACGACCTTTGTATCTATCTCATATTAGCTAGCATCATAGTAGCTTCATTGGTTAACTGTAGCAGGGATAAGCAGCAGCATTCCCGCCGTGAAGCTACGCTTTACGATTTTGGCACAATTTTGGGCAAAATCTCCCTTTTTTGGGCAGCCCTATATCCAGCCAGCCCTATATCCAGGAAATAATATATCCGATCCGTCCTAGCATAACATAATGAATGCTTCTCTCTATCGCCCTCTCAATGGCACTCCACAATCATTCATTATTATCGTATAGCAGTAAGTACACTAGCGAACACATGCAGTTCCTGCCTCCTCGATCACCGACTGCACTAGTGTGGCCAGGATCCGTAAGTACCCCTTATTCGAAACCAACTTGATTGTCCCCCACGACCGCCACCCGAACCTCAAAAGGTCCCACGGGCAATCTTCATTGCTCCTGACCAGATTCTGTGACCCCCGCGGATACAATCGGGAGCTGGTGGAACTTGAATTGACGACTGAGTTGTCCAGCAAAAGTTTCTCCAAAAAATAAACTTGTATTGACAGATAGTTAAAGTAAGGAGGTGAAATATTGACTACATTTACTTTGGGAAAAGAATTAAGATCTGTAAATTGAATCTGTGATATTAATGGATTTGGGATTTGAAAACCATAATAACAGGTTAGGAAGCCGATCTTATTTGGGAAATTATAATAAAGAGGGACCGTCGCTTGGACTAGTTAGTTAAGCTTAAGCTATAAAAAGTATGACAACGAGCTGAAAGCATAATTGATCGATATTTTGATAAATAGTCCAGACTTAGGTCGGAACGTTGACTAAACAGACAAAAACTATTTCAGAACAGGTGTTGATGAAGCGCTGGGCTTCATAATAAATCATATTACTTTTAGAAACCTTTATTATCTTGTCTCAATAAATTTACTGTTTCAGCATTCAACGGTGATTTCAATTGTTTTTGTCGTTGAAAATATTAACAGTTGTTCTCGTTATAAATTTGAATATTAGATTAAAATGGCTGCCTGCCAGATAGAATTTTATTTGTTTTCAATTTGTAATTGAATAAATAATGTACTAGTCTATTATTTAATCTAAATACATTGTTTTATTATTTTGATATCAATGTTTTATTGTTATGGAACATTGTTATGTTCCTTGACTAATTTCTTTATTTGATTATTTAGTATGACCTATCTTTAGACTTCGTGCATTATCAAGGTTGTTTTGTTTGTAGACTAGAAAGCTCGTCTACATTCTACCGCCAAATAGGCAATATCTCCAAGTTACAAAGTAGGCACACTCTATTGATATGTTTGTGGCGACGCGAGCGTCTATAGGCAATGGTGACGCTTACTATCACGCAAACTAGAATATTTGTTTCATCAGTAACTTATATTTAACTGGAGGTTTGTATTCTCTAGTTTTTTGCCGACAGTACTAAAGTATAGGTGCTCGAATCGTATGTACTCGTAATTTCGTTGCTGTTTCCTTCGTGAGCGGAAATTATTAATACAATGCTTGCAGAATGAAACGGTCTTTTCTCTTTTTTACTGTGTGCTGTTATTTTAAAGTGATTCTATATTAATTCTGAATCTTGTAAATAATTGACCGGATTCCGAAATGAGTCGTTTAAAGCACTAGTTACAATCAGATATCAGAGGAATCACAAATATAATACTTAAATACGGATATTTAACACCCAAACTCAAAACAAACACTCAAATATCATCATATGAATATTTGCCCTGGATGGGGAACGAACACATATTGTTTAAAATACATGCGTTTTACCTGCTTCAATGACCACTTAAGAAAAATTTGTTAAAATTTAATCCTAATAAGTAAATGTTTATTGCAATGAATTTGGTAAGTAACACAATAATTATGGAGAGGTAAAGTACTTCGCTTGATTCATTTCACGCATTCCGACCATTTAGAATTAAAATCTGAATTTGCGTCTATGGTTATTCCGAAAATTTGCCCGATAGCTTTATCAATATTTGCAGTCCAATATGCTGTCCAGCTGTTTTTATAGCAAGCCAAAATCAAGTTGATAAAATATGGAGATCGGATTACACTTCGGGAGGGATATCTCATAGAATGCGCCCTGAATATTTATAGTGCTGATTACGTACATTCTGATCAGTACTTGATGACGTCAGGCCGTACAACAGTAAGGGTCAGTTCATCCATGTCAGTGTTTTTAAACAAATTCCTCCAATATCCCATACATTGACCTGATTCCGTGATAAGTCGCTTAAAGCATTTGTGTTACAGACATAACAACAGGGGAATCACAAATACATTACTTAAATCCGTTTTTTAACACCCAGACACAGGACATATATCAATATTATCATAGAAATATTTGTCCTGGTCGAGGATTGCAGCCACGACGTTTGGCGCACATGACAGGATCACTACCATTTGCGTCAACATGCCCAACAAAACTTTATACTATACCTCGTTTATGCCAGTTTTCCAAACGAATATTTACGATCTATTATGCAGTGTCAGCTTTGGAACTGTTCATACTAGTACAGCTGTCAACGTAATTTCAGAGCTAGTAAACGTCATAAACGTCATATTCATTTTAAGTATACATATTTATTGAGGATAATAATTTTTCTTTTGTAAATGAACAAAATAAAACAATATATATCTACCATATTGGGGTGTTGAGACTTCTTGTCCAGCCCTCTTGAAAAAGCTGAGCAGTAAAGAGGGGATTAGTCCTGCTAAACCCCTCTACACCCTCTTTTGAGATATTTATCTCTTGCTGGCAGATCAGGAGAAATGATAAACACACTTGTATCGTATACCCTCCATTCTCTGTCTCACTTGCGTCTTCTTTTCTAAATTGACATTTAGATGAAATGCGAACAATTGCCATCACATTGCGCCATAACAAGGAATTCTAGAAAATGAATAAAATGACTCAAGTGCAGACAGTGCTTCCAGAAGTCTCCAGTCTCCTAACGGCAGACGAAACAGTCCTGAAACTCGAAGAATATAGCTTTGATCAGCTTTCTCCGAAATGTGAGGCAGAAAAATTCACACATAGCAGCAGCAATACGATTTTTAAATACCCCAGAATAATCAGGATGGCCCATTGTTGTTGTTGTTCTAAATAAATTTGCTGTTCATAGTAAACGTTAAAAAGTTTATTGTTTTGAAGAAAATATAGCAAGTGCAGTGAGGTACCGGCAGAGTAAAATAGTACCTCCCTCTGTGCCTGGTGTCGTAAGAGGCGATTAAGGTACCAGAAATGACAGATGGCGGTATATCCATCCGAGTCAGTGTAGCTCAAGTGCACTAGGTGGGGATGGGGCGTCCCGTCCCGTCGCGAAAGCTGCGCTCTGCGATTGCCATCTCACTTGTTTAGCGCGGCAATTATGGAAACAATTCCACCTTCCTTGGAGAGGCCTATGTTTAACAGTGGATTTCTAATGGCTGTAATGATAGCAAAGCTGCCTTACTAATTTATTAAAGGAAAAAATAGACCAAGTGACCTTTGAATACATAAAACACGTAGCAGGAACGTAAAGATTAAAATGTTATAAAACATCTTTCAATAAAAGGAACTTCATACGGTAAAGAGGGGGTTGGGCACATCCAGGAGACATTTGTTTGCTTTTAGTTTAGTTTATTTACGGTCCAAATAACCTTACCTAAATCACAGAGATCTCTCAAGATGAACACTAAGATATATCACGTTTCCAGTTTTAACTTAATTTGGGTACGCTTTATGTAACTCACTTGTGGTACTGTGTCAATCTTACATGCTGCAAACCTAATTGTTGTAAATTGGTTGTAACCTAATTTAGTGGTATCCAGAGAAATTTTATTGGATAATTTATATATTTGCATTTTTACTCAAAATTTATTAAAGTACCAGTGTGTTTTTGACTTTCAAATTTTTAACGAACATACATATAATAAAATAAACATAAATGTTTTGCCTATAAGATGGGAACCGAAAGCCTTATACAATTATACATAATTTATAAATATATATATATATTTATTTATTTATTTATTATATTTTATAGAGTAGATTATTTGTGATTCCTGTTCTCTGGCGTCCGTAACACAAGGGCTTTAGCAACTTACCACGGATTCAGGTCTGAACTTTTCTGTTTCTTTTTTTGTATTAATGATTGTGTTTACTATCTTCGCGAATCTACTACTAACAATCGCGTTACGACCTATTAGAATAACAGCTGAATTGAACTTAGTGTTATCATTACACAAATATCTATTAAATTTAGAAATATCGGCCTAATAATATATAATATAATAGTAAAAAATTGCGTGTAACCTGACAGCTTTTTAAATTTTTTCGTATAAGCAATGAAAAGTGCTATTTAGTTCACATGAGGTAGACTTCATACTAAGGTCGCCTGCATTGGTACGTTATTTTCATCTATTTTTACCACCAAACAGTAGTGTTCGCATTACTGTGTACCGGTTTAAAGGGTGAGAGATATAGTGAATTTACTGGATAGTGTGACATAATATCTTCAACTCACAAGGTTGACCACAAACTAGTGATTTTACGAGTGTATGCTTGTTTGTCTAGCTGGCCTAATACAAGTACATTGTAACCAAAATTGTTTTATATAATCTTTTTTATAAATCCTTGATGTAAACACGCCCTTTTCATGTCTACGTGGACGCAATACATATTGACATCCGATTTATTTTTCCTTTCACTGGCTGCCTAGATGAGGTCGTGTGCATGCTACTTTAATATTGGTCACAACTCATTCAGTCATAACGATTTATTTGTATATTTCTTTTTTGAATACTTATAGCTATATTATATATATTATAGCACTCTATATTACAATTTTAGTTCTCTCACTATCCACTAACGTCATCAGCACACGTCTACTGCTGGACCTAAACCTTTCCAAGAAAGGAGAAATTTTTCCACACTGGGCAGGTGTGGAGGCAATTGTAAAACTTAGTTTTGAAAAGGGAATGCTGCTTATCCCTGACATGTTGCATTTGAACAACTTCGTTCAAGTGGATATACCGTCATCTAGCGGTTCCGGTTCACCACTCACGACATCTGTCAGAGGGGGAGGTACTTTTCTACAAAGCTGGTACAGTATGCAGTGCATCACAGTCGCACTATTGCAGCCAGGCACAATATCAAAAGCAACTCAAGCTGAGGTCAATGCCCTGGAGGCGTCAGCTAATGGTTTATAGTTTCATTCGTAACTTGGACTCCCGACCTCTACACACTAAACGGAGATGTTTTCCAGGGTGAGAAAACATAGCTCATTCCTATAGTGTTATAGGAATTGAGGTCTAAATGGTAAATGTGAAATTATAACATCTAGTTCATTTAGTTCAGTCGACCCGATGGCGCATTCGGTAGTTTACCTATCTTGTGTGTCAAGAATCAAGGGTTCGATATCCAAGTATTGAACTTGTGATTTCTTTGTATATATGTGATTCCTCTGATATTCATGATACAATTGATTTAATCGACTTATTTCGGATTCAGGTCAAACATATAAGATGTTGTGTAAATTTATTTGTTTATGTGTATTTATACTTAATGTTTCGACTTTCAGTCATTGTTAAAGTTCCATAAGAAGGTTAAAAATTACATGTGAATTAGGGACAGAGTTCTTTACGTTTGTACGCTGGTCGATTTTAATATGAGGAGTATTAAGAGATCCGAAGGATAACAGAAGTAAAAGACATAATGGAAGTTCAAAGTTTACTAGTCTGGCCCAGATTTTTGCTTACAGAATTACCTGTCAATGCGCAGTATCAATTTATCCTCGGCAATGCCATAAAATCCCCTTTTTCCATCGTCCCATAACGAATTAGTCTCATTTGTCTTTCAAGCGAAAGGTCCACCGTCGAAGGGTACCATGTACATGACATCTAACATTTTAAACGTGTCCTTATTACCAAGTGTTGGGGTTGAGATTTCGAAAGTTTATTGCCATTTGGATGCGTATTACACCGCGATAAATGGTAGACATTTTTTGTAATATATATCAGGTATGGGTCCCACTAACGCCACGCAGTACTTTTATATAATATTTTAATCTAAGTAAAGCATTTACATCTTTTTTATCACTGATAACAAGGAAGGAAATAACAATCTAAAGATTTTATAATACAATTTGAAGTCGTACCTTACTTTCACCAATTCCTACCACCTAATACTAGTATTCGCAGTGCTGTGATCCGGTTTCAAGGGTGATACGGGCAGTGAAATTTGTGGGTAAAGTGACATAATATTTTTTCGTATAAGCAATGAAGTTAGTGCTATATAGTTCATATAAGGTAGACTTCATACTAAGGTACGATACGATTTATTTATTTGTAAAGCCAAACAACAGTGTTCACATTGCTGTGAATTCCATTATGAAGATTGAGAGAGGCAGTGAAATTATTAGGTAATGTGACATAATTTCTTCAAGTCACAATGCTTACAACGCTCTAGTGATATCCTTGTGTCGTCTAGTATAGCATCTACTATATTCTACTAGAATTCTGCTATTATTTCACACGTAAAGTTTGTTACAGTGTTTTTGAAACGGTGTGACTGTCTATCTGTGCAACGACAAACTACGTAGAGAGAAAGTTTTACAAATGTAACTGAATGGACTAATGAAACTGTGCCCCAACAATAGTCCACGCACGAAAGCAAGGGATTACATTCATTCTTTCTTCAATATAACGTATACGTGGAGGATTAAAAGAAAAGGTCTGCTTTCTTTGTAAAAACATTCTTGTATCTTTTAAATTGCGGGAGATGTTTTCGATTGGGTGTTTATTCGTTTAGTTTGTCTCTTTCTAGAAGTACCGCGGGTACAGAGGCGTTAATAGGTTTTCCTTTCGTCTTTTCATTTATTCTTCTGTATCTGATTATGTGGAAATACCTTAGCTATCTTAATAGAAACATAAATGGAAAGATTTACAAGCAGCTTTTTTAGCAGATCATTTCGAAAAGAACTAAACTCGGCTTATACCGCGGGGCGGTGTAAGTTTATTGATAAAATTTTAATTATTATAGTTATTACTTATTACTATTACTCTTTTAACCTTGATATCAATCATCATTTCTGCTATAGAAAGTCCACTGTTCGACATAGACGTCCCCAAGATATTTTCTTATTAGATTCAGGATTTTTGCCCATAACTGCTGAAGTGGGCAGACCTGGTGGCAATCGCTGAACGGAGCTTCATGACAAGAATGCTACCGCCCACCCTGTAGTATTTCATCTGTGCAGTTTTGGATGGCTATCCATCTGTACCTGGTACAACGGGAGGTATTATCCTACCCCGCCGGTACCCCTCGGCAGTTGTTATCAGCAGCAATAATAATATGAGCAAATAATAATATACAATAAATAATATATTTTAATAATAATATATAATAATAAATATGAGCAAATTTATTTTAAAATCTAGTATGTTTCACCAAGAATTATGATATTGTTTCAAATTAATATTGAATTTGAAGGACCCGATAGCGTAGATGCTAGCAGATGATGGTAGTAATTCTATATTGTGCGCCAAAAGTTGTGGGTTCGATCCCCCCTGGACAAATATTTATATGTTTGTATTAGTTTGGTAGCCGTCAAGTACCGACAGAGTAGAATAGTACCTCCCCTTGTACCAGGTGTCGTAAAAGGTGACTAATGTACCAGAACCGACAGATGGTGGTATATCCATCCGAAACAATGCAGCTCAAATACACATGGTGAAGATGGGTAGCAGTATCCCCGTCGCAAAAGCTGCGCTCTGCGATTGCCAACACGCTTGCCCAGCGTGGCAATTATGGGAAAAATTCCTCCTTTCTTGGGGAGGCTGGTATGATGATGATAATGATGATTTGTTTGTTTTGTGTCTAGGTTTTTTTTATACGTATTCATTTATCATATTTGTGATTCCTCTGTTGTCTGTCATTTATATACGTATTCAAGTATCATATTTGTGATTCCTCTGTTGTCTGAAGTTCGTACCAAAAGTCCTTTAAACGATTTATCTCAGAGTCAGGACCAAGTGTGAGAAGCAGTCTGAGTTTATTGTGATTTATTTATTATTATTAATTAGTAATCAGTTTCAATTTTCGAAGCGCATTAGATTAAGCACTGTTGGCTTGCTAGGCTCCAAAATGTAAGTAACTCGTTCAGGGCAACAGTGTAGAGTAGAGATTTTATAATAAAACCTCAGGCAGCATTACAAATATGCCTTCAAATAAATTCAAGAATTGCGTAAAAGATAAACTTATTGCTAAGGATTATTACTGCTTGAAAGATTATATTGATATGAAACTGCTCGGGATTTAATTAATTAGCTCTTACATCTACAATGGTTTGTTAGCGCCGGTGACGGTAGGGGTTCTAATACCTACCATTAGATATTATTAGAAACCCATATCATATAATTTTTCTTGCGGGTTCTTTCGGCGGTTTTCGCGTAAAGGATCTGCTATAAACTTATTTTTAAAGCCCGTCTGATGCCGGCACTATAATTAAAGTAGGACACTCAATGACCTTTTTGTTTAAATCACTTTTATAAAACCATAAGGTTAACAGGGTCATCGGTCGTTTGTGTAAATTAGTAACTAGCAAATCTTTATTCATAGATTTTTTGTTTTACCTATATTAAGATATATTTTACTTTGACAATAAATGTGAAGTACAATGGACGTTATCGCAAAAAGCAATAGCGAAAGCGATATTTCTAAAAGTTACCTTAAGATGGAGAAAAGCGAATGAAACGTAAGAGGTAGCAAGATGTATACATAAGATGAATATTCTTATTACTAATAGTTGTAATATATAAAATACATATATAAATAAATATATTTTAATATATAGATAAGGACTATGGTAATGTTCTTTTACGAACCGTTTAAAGGCCGTTTAAAAGCTAGGCCTGTGAGCGTCTAATGCTCAGCGAAAGTGCAATCCGTAAACGAGCGGCCTGGGCCGTAAAGGATTTACTAACTAAAACTAAAGGATAAAGACGTTGTGGAATACATAGGCATTGCAAGTAATAGGCTCTCTGATGGCCTGAGGGAGTTGTCGAGGCTGTCACCTATGAGCACGAAACGATTGTTAAGATAAGAAGGGAAAATAAGAATTTGAAGTACGGATATGCATATATGTATTGTTTTTTATATACTGACAATTTCTTTTTTAATTGATGTGGTGACAAACAATCACAACAATTAAATTATACCTAGATTAATTATATTACTACCTTCTGAAAGATTTTTGTGCCAAAACTTACCAGTACATACGTAAAAGCCGGTAAGAGTTGACAAATAATGACAAATGGCCGCTGTAGTGCGTGAGGTAACGCAGATAAATCACATCTGTTGACAGGATGAATGGCGCTAACTGTACCTGGAAAGAATGTTGATACTAATAGCATTTTCTTTTATGTTATTTTGAAATATACACATTTTATTAATCGAATAATATTTTTTATTTATACTGTTATAATATTATAGTAATTCACTATAAATATATAGATATGCTAAGAAATTTAAATGTAGTTTTATTAAAAAGTACAGATAATAAGTAATAAATATATTTACACAGCTTCTCATATATTATCTTAATTGCGAGATATGTTGCTCAAATCACTTGTGTTACAAATATCAAACAGCATATGATCAACAAATATAATACTAAACTACATATTAAACACCCAGACGCGGAGCAAACATATAAACTCATCACGCCTGTGTCCCATCGGGGTAGGCAGAGACTATGGATCTCCAATTGTTACGATCTTGGCATACCTCTTTCGCTTATTCGCATTAGTCTTTTCAAACGCGCTCGTTTATTCTTGGTACTTCGGACCTGGCTCTTCTACCTGGTTAAGATATGTCCGCCTCGGTCATCCTTTACCAATCTTTCCATTCACTTCCGCTCTTTATATTTGTGCAGTCATTCTACTTTAATCCATCATTTCTACATGTCCAAACAATCTTAACAATTCTTTCTCTATATTTGTCACGACATCATCTTATACGAAACATCGATCACACTATTTCTGGATCTATCTCTCAAAGTCACACCATACATACTTCGATATGCTCTCATTTCAACAACATTTATGCTCGTGCTTCTTCTGCTATACCTACCCAGAATTTACTTTAATTATAAACATGTTTGTCCTGGATATAGATCAACCCACATAATAATAAAGCAGCCGAATTAATTTAAATCAAATTTTATGATAATGTAAGCTCATTATCATCATATTAGGCCTTACATTTTTCATGTAACGTTTGCCGTACTGAACAATTTGATCGGAAATTCAAATTCAATTTATATTTATATATTCTTTTAGCTTGAGATAAATTCTTGAGATTTAAAAAAACAGTCATTTGTTTTGTCTTTTCTTCATTATTAATTTCTTCTGTCATTTACTATCGCATAATGGAAAATACGAAATATCGGGACGGGAATTACTATTACGAGTTCTACCGTGGCAACAGTACTGCAGGAAATGCTCGAAGGATTAATGATGTGTACGGCGCTATTGACGCAAACGAAAGTCACGTCACGTTTTTGGTTTTAACGTTTTCGTTTTGGAAATTTCAAAACTTAAACGCTGGTTACATCATAAATTAAGTCAAAATTGCTTAACTGACACAATAATTGAGGGATTTTAATTATTTTATCGAATCATTATTTGTGATAATAAATGGACGTATGAACTACATAATTGATGTACGATAATCGAAATTGCTCGTCGCAATAAATGAACCCTAGAGACTCAGCCAAATGCTGCCCTAAACAAAAATTGACTTAATTGATAGATATCTATTGTAGGCAACTGCAAACCATGAAGGAAGAACTAGCTGCTAAACAGCTGAGATTGGTGAATTGTTTTAGGCCACTGCTGCTTCATGACAAGGCAAGACCACACCCAGCGCAATTAACAACAATTATATTGTCTACGAACGTACTTCCCGGAATAGCATTACCATTTTTTCCGAAATTTGGATAACTTCTTACAATGAAAAAAATTCAACTCAGATGCAAGAATCGATAAACTCTTTACCATGTAATCTGTGATCTGAAACAAGTATTAACTGATGTGACGTGCTAAAGACGTTAAAAAGTTTTATAATAAAATCCACATACACCATAAATCCGAAAGTTTGTTATGTTTTCAGAACTGAGCGGCGTGCTGATTTTCATAAAATTAGACGTGAAAATAGCTTTCCTTGCTTGTTCTTTTTGGACTTGCGTAATTAACCTGTAGTCATAACTTTTAAGACCCGTCTCATGCCGGAAGAAAAATAGGGCACTCTACAACCTATTTTTTTAAAATAAGTACATGCACAACTTTTATACTACAATGGCACACTGCAAACTAAAACACATGGTTTGTTGAAATCTGAGAGCTATATATATATACATTTAAAAACCAGGGGAATTATTTTGCCGTGTGATACTGGCAGAGTAGAATAGTGCTTTTCACTGTACCAGGTGTCATTAGAGGTATCCTTCAATTTCATTTCAGGTATATCCATTCGAAATAATGTAGTCCAAATGTACACGGCGGGTTTATGCAGCAGCATATTTGTTGCGAAAGCTGTGCAATTTCCAACACGGATTTTCATAGGCACATCTATGTCCAGCTGTGGACTTCTAATGACTGGTATGATGATGATGTCATTTTTTTACAGTTACAAAGGGAACTAAGTGGATGGAAAGCATGCAATATCTATAGTTATACTATAATGTAACGAGAAAAAAATATATATTGTTTATTTGCAACGATTTAACTCAAATGCTACCGGATAGATAAAAAACAAATCACCATTAAAAGGTCCATCTTCAACAGGCACAGGACATGTTATACTTAAATAAAACAGACATATATATAAAATAGACATATATATATATATATATAACAAGATTTGTATTTTTTATGCGTATGACAATTAGACTGAAAAAGTACATAATCGATTTCGAAAACTCTTTTTTATCGTCTAGTACCATGAGTTACATTTTATTCCCACACTTTCATGGGATCAGGAATTAGTTGGATAAAATGGTGGATTACTGCGAGTGAGTAAGTATATCCATAAAATATAGTAACATTATAAAATAAAGAACGAAAAAGCAAAAGAGCTAAAGTTACCGACATAGCCCAGTAAATTAGCAAGTTGAAGTGGCAGTGTGCAGAGCATTAAGCACGCAGAACCGATGGACGATGGAGTCGTAAGTTTCTGGAATAGAGACGACGTACCCGAAAGTGCAGCGTAGGACGTCCACCCAAAAAGTGGACAGATGATCTGACTAAAACCACAGAATCGCATGGACGCAGGCCGCATACGATCGCTCCTATTGGAAATCACGAGAAGAAGCCTATGTCCAGCAGTGGATGACTTGTAGCTGATATGGTGGTGATGATTATAAAATGAAAATATTTGATCGTTTGTTTGGTACGGTTTAAATCATTTTACCACCAACAAAAACCTGCACCTTCACCAAGTAACATAGGCTATAATATATTGAATAAAAGCAAACTATAAAGTCCTAAATTGGAATGTTACAAGACGTTATATTATTGTGCGTTTGTAATAAATATACTCAAAAACTACTTGACTAATTTCAAAAATACTTTTACAAATAAAAAGTTACGTTATCATTTAATACTATAAATTATATTTAATTCCAATGGTAACGCAAACAATGCGAGTCAGACCGCGGGACGCTGATAGTATGTAATATTTGTGGTTGAATTTGGATGAAACAAGTTGATAGCGATAAATAGCTTCACAGAAACAGCACGAGGTAGGGTCTGTGAGATAAATTGCATGATGGAAATGGAAGTACTGAGAAATAGCGCTTTTACATGATTAATGAAGGGGTTTCTATTGAGAAGAAGAGTACCTCTGTATGTTTTGATACATTCGGGGGAATTTATAATCCCTAAATTGCCATGAGGTACCGGCAGAGTATGCAGGTATCGTAAGAGGTGATTAAGGTACCGGAACACACAGATGGCGGTGTTACCATTCGAAATAATGTAGACGATATGCACAGGGTGGATATGTGCAGCAGCATCTCTGTTGCAAAAGCTTTGCTCTGCAATTGCCATCACGCACCCAGCATGGCAATTATGGGAAAAATTTCCTTTTACTTCTGGGAGGCTCATATCCAGGTGTAGACTTCCAATGGTGATGACATATTAAACGCAAATATTTGAGAAATTCTTTTAAAATCCCTACATATTTTAAGAGCATCTATAAATAAATTTTCGCAAGCATTGCGTTTTGTATCTTTGGTGGTTTCTTTGATAGTTCTTTCGAAAGTTTAAAAATTCTGACAAGCTATATCTTTTGCAATACACAAAAGATTTATTTAACTCAGTATATTATTTTATTTTTGAAATCATATTAAATAACACACACAAATACAAATATGTATTTGTTCTGTGTCGCGTGTTCATTATATGAATATTTGTCGCAGGCGGGGATTGAGTCTATGACCATTAAGGCCTAAATTGGGATAACCACTATCGGCGCCATTAGCTCCGACAATTTTTGTTCGAATATAATAGGTTTATACAAATTTGCTTATTTAAATGCATTATTTTATAAAGTAATTATCCATTTTATTTCAAGAACTGAATAAAAGACTTATAAGTAAAATAAATCTGCGGAAAATACAGATTGCCAAAATTTTTTACTCTTGAAAGAAGCTAACAAGGAAATCACCAAAGATATAAATCTCGATGCTTCATCATCATTATGACAGCCATTGTAAGACCACTGCTGGAGATAGGCCTCCCCAAGAATAAAAGACCTCCAAAGAAAAGATGGGGAATTTTGCCCATAATTGCCGCACTGGGCAAGCGTATTGGGAATCTCCGAGCGCAGCTTTCGCAACAGGTATGCTTCTGCCCATCCCCACCCTACGCATTTGGGCTACACCTTCTCGGATGGATATACTGCCATCTGTTGGTTCTGGTACCTTAATCGCATCTGAGGACACCTGGTACAGAGGGAGGTACTATTCTACTCTGCCGGTACCTTACGGCTACGAGGTAAGAGGTAAAAGCTAGAATCACTAAGTTTACGAAATTGAATTCCATGTATCAATTTCATATATGCATGATCGTTTAAAAGAAAACTTAAAAAAAACATTTCATATTAAAAAAAAACAGGACTTATTACTTTGATCTCAAATAGTTATGTCTTAAATATTTGCGTATGTATATTTTGTAGCTTTAAGCTCCTAGGAGAAGAATCTCGGAGTTACAAGGACGTCTTGTGAGTTTATTATTAAACAAAATACAAATAAAAAAAAAACACTTGATATAGTCCCCATTAAACGTCAAATATTAAGTGAATTCTCTACAAAAACACTAGAGCTACCTCATAAACGGAACCCGTAACTACAGAGCTGTTCAAAAAATTTCACTCAAATAAGATACTTAAAAATTCTCGTTCAAAGACAGAACTGTAAATTGGACGACGCTCGCAAGCGCTGCTAGCGCTTAATGAGCGCCATTTTATTGGATACATCCCCGGTTGAAGCGCTGCCAGCGCTTAATGAGCACTACTTATTGGATACAGCCTCTGCATCCTTTATCGGTGCCTCAAAGGACTAACGAGTTTGAATATTACATATTGATTAGCTAAATTTTGTCTTTTATTCATATACAAGTTGGTGTCAGCGGATTTGTATACGAGTTATTAGCTTTCTAGATGCTAACGTTAATTTAATATTATAGAATGATAGCACATTCGGTAATGCTCCAATCTTTTGCATCGTAGGTGGTGTGTTCGATCCTCACCCAGGAAAACTATTAATATAATTAATGTTTGTATTTTATCTGTTTCTGGGTGTTAAATATGTGTATAAATAGTAAATTTGTGTCGAGACCGAATGTGAACAACCTCTTCACTTCTCCTCCTGGTTTTTGTGCATTAAGCAGTCACAGCACTGAATGAATAAAATCAATGTTGCCATAGTTTTAATTTCGACGCAGCATATTTATGGTTGAAAGCTTACCTGAGACTCGCGTACCCACTTTGTGCCAGCACAACACCACCAGAAAAATTCTCCTACCGAAGTAAGGTGGCGGGTAGGGTCGTGCGGTAGATACTTACAGTGATGGAGACTCGCTTTGCAATCCCAAGTACCCACCAGTTGTCTTTTTCGATAGCCAGCCGTCTTAAATGGACTCCCCGTAAACTTTCATTTTCCTCATTGTTCCGTAAATGATCTGGGCATTTGATTCGTAGTCCGCCTATTTTAAAAATGTGCCGGCGACACTTGTGCTAGCGGTATGCGCAGCGACTGCACGCACTTGCCGGAGAGTGCAGTGTTACTGCTCAAGACTAGTATGTAGGTGTGAACTCTACGTGGTTGTGTGCTGATTCGATTTGAGTTGCATCTTGATCATCCAGGGGTCTTCGAATTCTCAATTTGTAATTAAAAAGTCTGAAAACAAACCTGTAGTTATTTAGAACACAGCTGTACAATAGCTAACATTCTGTATATAAATACAAACGTACATTCGCGAACACAAGTGACCCATAAAACGTGTGGGGTGCAATCGGAGAGGCTATTTGTAAAATAAATTTGTCTGTTCGCGGGGAAAAGCTTTATCTTTCCAAACGTAACAAAGATACGCTGAGATGTGTTCATCCGATAGGAAAGACATACGGCCTTTAAAGTCAAGCCTACAATTGTTACAAATTGTTATGTAATATGTTTTTTATTTATTAAGTATATTTAAAGACATAATAATATTTTTAGAGATTCATATGGCTTGAGCATTTTTATATATTTAAGCTAATTTTTTATTCAACTTTTTTGACTTATTTACTTTTAGATTTTAGTTACCGGAACCGACAGATGGCGGTATATCTACTGGAAACATTATTATCGCCAAGCTTCGTTCTACAGTTATGGATTAAACTCTTGTTTTTTGGGCAACATACAAGCAAACAAAACAGAAAAACACACACGCGTCACAGCATCCTGTCTCTCGTCTGCATTAGTACCTCACTCTCACCACCTAAGAAAGTTTAGGTTTGAAGGGTGAGAGAGGCACTGAAATTGCTGGGTAATGTGTCATAGTATCCTTAAGTCACTAGGCTAACAACATACTAATGATATCCTTGATACTAAAAAGTTATAGATATCCCTACCAAAAAACGTTCTATAAGAGAGAATTAGGTTGAATTTTAGATTTACCCTGTTCTGTTTTCCGCATTTTCCGTGTTTATTTTAGTAGTTTTAACGTAAAATATGACATTGGCCAATTTTTTGTTCTGGTAATAGTTTCCAAGGGATACATTTTATAGACCGCATGCTTGTTTGTCGACTTTTCAAAAAAACTTACAGGCTTTCTTCTTCATTTCATATTAGCCATTGGAAATCCACTGCTGGATATAGGCCTCGCAAGAAAGTAGGAACTTTGCCCGTTCTTACCGCGGTGGGCAAGCGTGTTGGCAATCGTAGAATCTGTCTTATCTATCGTATCTGTCGAATCGTAGAAAGAAGATAATCTATTTCGGATGGATATACTGCCGTCTGTCAGTTTTGGTACCTTTGTCGTCTCTTTCGTCATATACGGTACCTAACGGCACATACAGGCTTTAGACATTGATTGTGGCGATGTAGACAATTTTTGATAGGTATCAACATATTAGTATAAAATGTAATAAGGAATGATCAGTGTCACACCATGAAAGTACCTTCACGCTATCCGTAAACTCAAACTTACTGTAACTATATAACTATATACTTCTACACCGCTTCAGTTTCGGACAACATTCCCGAAGGACGTATAAAATATGTTACGAGTATACTTGCAAACTTGATAAACTATTTTGACAGTACTAAACTAGAAACAGAACTAAAACGGAACTAATAGATGGTGGTATGGTACATTTCATCCGAATCAGCGCAACTAAAATAGTATAGGGTGAGGATCGGCAGCAGCATCCTCGTCGCGAAGTTGTGCTCTGCAATTGCCAATACACCTGCTCAGAGCGACAATTATTGACAAAAATCCCTTTACCTCAAAGGCCTACCTATGTCCAACAGTGAACTTTTAAGACTGATATAGTGATGATCAAACTAAAAGTAATTTAAATCCTATCTATATATATAAAGGATAAGTTCTCGCTGATATAATATTGACACACCTACAGCCGTTAATAGTAGAAACGTGATATTTAAAATACTTATGCTTTTCCGGAACTTTACCACGCGATAGCTATTATTTTACGGATAAGGATAATTAAGTGATTACAGGTTGCGATACCAAGAATTTTTCGTGAAATGACATAAAATAACATATATGGCGAAAAGTTTGCAAATAATATATATTACAAAAGGAGTAAACGGCGACTAAGGTACCAGAACCGACAGATTAGGTATATCCATTCGAAACAGTACAGCTCAAATACACAGAATGGTGATGGGCAGCAGTATTGTGAAAACTACACTGCGATTGCCAACACGCTTGCCAAGCGTGGCTATTATAGGCGAAATTCCCCCTTTCTTAAGGAGGCTTACATCCAGCAATGAACTGCTAATGGCTGGTATGATGATGATAAGACAAATACTTGATTTTGCTCCAAACACCAAAATTTTACAGGTAAACGCGACCCATTAAGTTTTCATAAGTCTTCCATTTAAGCTTTCTGAAGTAACCGCGAGCAAAGTTTTGGAAACTTTAAAAATGTTGGAGTTTTAAGTTCACCGCATTACTCCCACTAATGACTGGTTTAGTTTCAACTAACGACCGCTCGGGACTTCATATTTTTATGAAAACAAGCCACTAGCATTTTTATGAAAGCAAGCATACTACTGAATCCTCGATTTAAACATAAGACTATAGATTTTAAAATGCGACTAGATTTGAATTAAAAACGTTTGTAATAAATAAACTCAGAAACTACTAGAATAATTAAAAATATATATTTTATAATGGCAAACTATGCAAAAATCTTGAATATGACTAATGCCATCTGAAATTAGGTAATTAAATAAATTCAAAAAGAAAAAGGAATATTTCATTTTTAAGTACCTAATGTGATATCGTATTTTTACAACATTGCATTGCCAGTATTAAAAACGCACACATTCGATTTGTATCAATGAAATTCAACGCCCGTAGGTATATCCATTTAAAAATGGTTAACTCATTTCCACTCTACATTTTTGTCTTTTACAGTATCACTAAGTGCTTTAAGTTAAAGCTTTTTATTATTACGTATCTGGACAAAAGCACATGTATTTTTCTTGTTTTCTTAGATTGCACGTTTATATTTATGTTAAGCTGTAACTTTATTGGGATAACTTGACTGCGATCAAAAAGGATACGACGGGCCATGATTTGAGAGAGCACGTTTTAAAATGATGCCATTTACGGGTATACTAGAACGCGCTGCGGACCGCGCCTACGTGTACTCACTAGCGAGTGCATCTAGACGCGCTATACTAGCATCTAGCGGTTTAGTTATTGTTTATATGAGATCGTATGCAAAATCACTTTTATCAGCATTATATGAGTGACATAGGATATCACAAAAAACATCACTAGATCGCATCCATATGTTGTGACAATTTAAACGACGTATACGTATATCTATTATGTGTGCAACTTCTACGTTGCGCCTGGGTGCACACATTTATTGGTTCAGGGCGATAATAAATTTCCACAGCATCTCATAAATTTACCTGATTTCATAATAAGTCACTTAAACACTTGTGTTACCGACGTAAGACAACAGATGAATCACAAATATACCTACTACTTAAATACATACATTTAACACCCAGACTCAGAACAAACACAAATATCATTCTATACTTTAGGAACACAAGGATCCCTACCATCGGGCCCACAATGATGCATATATTTAGAACATTGCCCACAAGAACTGTAACCGCTAGTAAAATTCAAAGTATGTTAAAATCCTCTGGCTAATAAACCAGCCTTAACAACTCAAAGTCAGCATGTATTAGGATTTACGTTATCTGATGTAGCAGAAATTTACGATTTACGACTCGCAATAAGATTTTATACGTAAAAGAAGACTGTAAAGTGTTATAGATGGGCAATTTACACTGAACAGCCTCATATGGTTTGTATGAGCTGAAATAAGCGGTAAAAGCTAAACTCGCGTTAATAAACAGGGTTTAAGGATCCGGTTACTGAGAATTTTATAATACTATTATCGTCCTTAAATATGTTTTGGTTTTATGACGTCATATTCTATTCGAGGACTATATTAAGATACCATACGGAAATAGGGCTGAGACTACGTGAGCTTCGAGGAACTAGAGAGAAATTAGCATACACGTTTTAAGTCTGAGTGATGTTAAGCGTTATCTCAGCCTAGAGACGCTCTTGATAAAGAATCACGAACTATTATAACCTCTAAGGGTTATTATTAATATGATCTTATTTTTTTTACTTAACGGATTAAATTGATGGGCCCGATGGCGCAGATGGTAGCACCTATCTTGTGCGCCGAGTCGTGGGTTCAATTCCAAGCCAGGGAAAATATTTATATGATTATATTTGTGTTTGATTTTTTGTTATTATTGACTTAATCTATTTTTCAAGTTTTTTTTATCATCCGTTCAACGATCTCTTAGATAGTAAGCACAACGCGCTAATAAACAATACATACAAACATAAAATCTGTAGCTTAAACACAAGGTGGGGTACCGGCAGAGAAAAATAGTACCTTCCTTTGTACTGGGTGTCAAAGGAGGCGACTGAGTACCGGAACCGAGAGATGGTGGTATATCCATCCGAAACAGCGAGCAAAAGCAACAGGGTGGAAATGGGCAGCAGAGTTCCCGTCGCGAAGCTACGCTCTGCGATTGCCAACACGTATGCTAAGTGTGTCTTATCCGTGAGGTACCGGCAAAGTAGAATAGTACCTCCCCCTGTACCAGGTGTCGTAAGGGGTGACTAAGACCATAACCGACAGATAAAGATATATCCATGCAAAAAAGGCTGCTCAAATGTACAGGACGGGGATGGGCAGCAGTTTTCCCGTCGCAAAAGCTCTGCGATTGCCAACACGCTTACCCGGTGCAATTATGGGCAACATATCTTTTATTGGGGAGGCCTATGTCTAACAGTAGACTTTAAATGGCTGGTATCATGATGTTGATGATGCCTAGTGTGGCAGTTTTTTGGCAGTTTCCCCAATTCTCCGGGAGTCTTATGTCCAGCTGTGATTGGTCTTCGACTACTATTATGAACGAACGTTTGCAGAATACTTATTTAAAAAAGATATCAAGTACAAAGCCGTAGGACATCCATTATGGCAAATAAACGTTCCCAAGTGATAAAAATATTGCAGCCTTTTTGGTGCATAATTGTCTTGTAGGTGGCGATTGCCTTGAAGAATGAACGTATTTGGACTACGACGCACCTACCTAATACAAAATGAGGTAGTATTTATTCTATTTTGCCGGTGTTTCCCTCGGAAAATTTTTCTATCTGAATTAAAATATTTGCACATATTTAAATATTATATCATATACATTTTAATGTCACGATTTAAAGGTACCTAGAACCTGGTTTTGCAACAAGGAGTTCTGTGTTACACCAGGTAGTATGGCATTCAGAGACTAACGAGCAATTAAGAGCAAATAAGACTTTATTGCTCTAATTTACGTCTTTATTCTTAATAATTATTTTACATTTCACTTCCTCTATAATTAATTACTATTGGCAATTGGTATTGGCTTTTCAGCTAGTCCTTGTACAAAGGCCTCCTCTAAAGCGTCCTGTTTTATTCTGGCCCTTGGAGTGAGTATCCATTTTGGGCCAGCTATCTTTTTGATATCATCTTTCCATTGTTTAGATTGTCTATTATATTGTTTAGGTTTATTCCTTTTGCTGCCTCTCGGATACCAATCCATAACTAATCTCTTCCATTTCTCTTGATCCTGTCTAAACAATTATAATAAACTAATAAACATTGTCCATCTCCATTTCTGGCGTTTCAAAACGATATATACATTTTTAAATTTTGTTTATCACTGCTAATATTATAAATGCGAAAGTAACTCTATCTGTCTGTTTGTTACGCGTTCCCGCTTAAACCTCTAAACCGATTTTGATGAAATTTGGCACAGACAACTTTTAGACCCTGAGAAAAGTGGGTGGTGGAAAAGGATGTGAAAAGTTGTATGGAAGTATCGCTATGTTTGGAGCTAGAAACTTAAAACTTATTTTTCAAGTTATTGATTCGATATAAATAAACATGATATTCAAAGTTTATATAAGTTAAGGTAAAGAGGTATGGTACCAAAATAAAACTATTCCACGCGGACGATGTCACGGGTACAGCTAGTTCCTTATATTTCTTTTTATTGCCTGTCGATGATTACGAGATCTTTGTTAGGTTGGACTTTCATAAAGCCACAATTTGCCCTTCAAAACAAGAATGCTACAGTAGTTAAAGTATTCTTCACCAAACCCTGAAATAGTCCGGAACGTCTACTGCCATAGGCCTGCCCAAGAAAGGAGGAATTTTGCCCACAATTACAGCAATTGGCAGTTGTAGTGTCAACCATAGAGCATAACTTCGCGACGGAAATATTGCTTCCCATCCTCACCCTGTCAATTGAGTTATGCTTTTTAATGAATAAACGGCCATTTGTCGGTTTCGGTGCATTAGTCCTTTCTTATGACTCCTGGTACAGGCACAGATACTATTCTACTCAGCCAGTAACGTCCGGAAATTTCCGGTTGAATAAAATATGAACTACGACTTAACAACTAAACAAGTTTTAACGAAGCGTCATCTCCACTATAACTTCACTGGTTATAAGACCGGGCGAGTTCAAGCAGGGAACTGCGAATGAATGCGAAATATTAAATTCTTTACAGAGGAGATGTTCAGCTAGCTAGTTTTAAAAATGGATGTACTTCCCTATTCCGTTCTTTTAGTTTGCAACCACGTAGTATCGAATATATAAAATTCCGATAAAAATACTTTTTTATTATAAAAATTCTTTTCGCCCTGCGATTTTAATCGCTTAGGTTAGTAAAATATGGAAAGAAGTTTTAACTGACAGACCTGGTGGCGCAGATGATAGGGATCCTATCTCGTGCGCCCGGGGTCGTGGGTTCGATCGTCACCCAGGACAAATATTCATATGATGATATATGTGTTTAAGTATATTTGTGATGCCTCTGTTGTCTGATGTTCGTAACACAAGTGCTCTAAGGGACTTATCTCGGACAGGTCAATGTATGGGATGTTGTGGAAATTTATTATTATAACAAAGTTGATCATCAGCTGAAGAACGTCCACTGCTAGACATAGGCCTCCTCAGGGAAGATGGAATTTTGCAATTGATTGCTGCCCTGGACAGACTTGAGAGCAATCGCAGTGCGTAGGAGCACGAAGAAAATGATACTACGCATTTTCGCTCTGTGTTTACACCACGATCTGTCGGTTCAGGAACCTCAGTCGCTTGTACAACACCTGGTGCAGGGGGAGGTACTATTATATTCTGCCGGTACTTTACAGAATATAACCGCCAATAATGTTGCTTTCTCTGCGTGGACTAATTTTAAAAACGGGCTATTTGTTTTTAGGTGTATTACTTAAAATCTTCTCTCTTTATATTCCGTTATAGGAAGGGATATTTTGTTTAATAAAATTTTATTAATCTTGATTTTTTTTAACTGGTAGAGTATATTATGTGTAAAACTGCATAAAAGCAGACAAAAAAAGAAATCTCTCCTATTCATAATGTAGACTGTCTTCCCTGTATTAACTAAGAAAAGGATGTTAAAATAAATCTAAATCTTGCCTACGAAATGTCAAAATTAATCTAAACCTGACATAATTTTTTGTTTAATTGAAAGCAATAACTGATATACAACCTTCTAAAGTATTCAATTACATAAGGGAAAATTAATACCGTCAAGGGTCGACGCTCGTAAAATAAGAAGCTTATTATCGTGTCAACCCATCAGGGACAATCAGATAGAAGGGAGGGAGTTAAAAGGAGCGAGACAAACTCGTCCTTTGAGAAGTTCGCAAACTGTCTTCTGTACAACTTCGATTACATATATTAATTAATCTAGTGATGCAAAGTTTGACCAAAAAAGAATACTTATTACAATACAAATTGTTCAAAAAAATGTTGTACAAATAACGCAGTACTAGTAAACTCGAGTCTATACATGTTAATATAAAATAAAACTGCTTGTATTTTAGATAATAACCAGGCCTTCCAAATTTTGATTTATTGTTACATGGTGTAGACCTCACACAAAAGTTGTCTGTATTAATACATCACTCTCATCTATTTCTACCCATAAAAAGCAGTGATAGCTGCTGTGTTCGGTTTAAGGGAGGAGAGAGGAAATCACTAGCTAATATGACATTATATCTTAAAGTCACAACGGAGGCAACGCGTTAGTGATATCCTTGTGATATTACAAACGTCTATAGCCAATGATATTTAATATCAAGCAGACATAGACTGCTTGTTTGTCGACCTGGTTGATTAAATAAAAGTTGTTATAGTTATTGAATGTAAAAGATTAGATTGAACTTATTTATATGACAAAATGTATGCTGAATGATATACGTTCTTTCGGTTCATTTTAAAGAGTGTTCTTCTCTAGCTTCAAACAATATGCTCTAGCAGTGAGCGCATTCTAAGAATAAAGAATTCCGCGAAATGGGCTTTCTTGGTAAAAATATTTACTAAAATTATGCAATTTAGCCGTGTGTACCAGCAGAGTAGAATTTATTTACTAGGTGTCGTGAGAGAGAGCTAGTCAGTCGCCACTGAGGTACCGTAATCGACAGATGGCGGTATATTTATTTGTCTTAGGTTTGTTGGTGGTTTGTGGTTGGTGGAACTCAAACCTGCATTTTTTTCCTCTCCAGGGAACATTTTTTTTATACTGTGAAGTCAATGACTCTTTAATAGGTATCTAAGTGCCTAAAAACGCTTGATTGACGTACTTTTTTTACAAGTCCAAATTTACAAATAAAAATAAAATTGAAAGAAAGACAATTGCATCATTTACTCGTTTATATTTCAAATTAAAACTACTTTTTAATAACTTTCAAAAACGTTTTTAGAAATTTTAAATAGTTTTTGCCACGATATTTTGCACTGAAAATCACTGAAAATGGATTCAGAAACAGTGCAAATTCGTTTTTGATTATCAATTATTTAAGTGGTAATAATAATGTACTTTTTCATTCAAAATTATTAATTGTGAATTATATAAACAATTTAATCATATTATAATTACAAAATTACTTTTAGCGAATCCACTATAAATCATCCGTCTATATTTTATATTCTTAAATCATATTTGAACTAAATATCTAAGATGCTGTGCCTGCTCTTACGTCGAGGCCCTTTTGTGAGCTGCCAAAAACTTGCGAAACTTCTCCAATACTTCGAGAATAAAATACTTTTCGATAGAAATAATTTGGTGTCTAGGAGATTTATCTATCGATTATTGATATTGAAGAGACAACTTACGGATAAGAATGATAAATCGATTTACTTTTAAAGAAAAAATATTCATTTTCACTAATATTTCTAAGGTAAAAGATTTGTTCTTGACGTAATGGAACACAGGTATCGTCCTTCACAGGCAATTAAACTTCTCCTGTATTATGATAATTGCTGTGAGGTCCTGGCAGAGTAGAACAGTGAACCAGGAGTCGTAAGAAGCGACTGATATATTCCAGAACCGGCAGATGGCGCCGGAACCGTTATAATGTTTAAAACTTGTAAATTTTTTGGTTCTTTATTTGTATAGAAAAAGACCAAGGCTTTTAGCCAAGGACCAAATATATTTCTAAATATATTTTAATGCCCATAACACTTTTAATAAAAATTGCGGTAATATGTTTGTATATTAGTTTGTTATATCTCCACATATTATCTACTCAACCAATTTTATCGAGTTTTATCGAATCAATTACTTTTCATGAAATTTCACAAGAAAGGATACTAGTATAATACCTTTCTTCCCTAAAAGACTGATTCTATGGGTAAAAGCTAGTTTCATATGTTCGAAGTTTTATTATTCTCATACGAAATTCCATTCATTTACAATAAGATATCATAGTTCTAACAAAAAATATACAATTTAGCCGGTACTCGACTCCAAATACAATTTCAACCTATACCCAAACAGATTTATACTCTCACACTCCTTTATGGTGTTAGGCAGCTCATTGAACAGCTGTGCTCCTCCAAACAGTTCTTTCAGATAGTTGCACTTTATTATTTATTCAGAGATTGTGGGGATTGTCTTTTATAAACAGTCTTATATTACTTTTGACAAAATTTGAAACTAATTTTTTTACTAATATGCATGTATTGAATTTGTATAATTGAGATAGATTAAATATTTTAGTTTCATATAAATTCTGAGTGCGACCAGCATTGCGGAAGTATTCCCAAGAGCATTATGGCCCACTAACTCTTGTTAGATATAAGTTGAGGCGAAAATTGGCTCGGGCTCGCAAGCTGTTACTAATGCAGTGTATTATAGAAACAGAACCCCGACTCATTGCCAGCGATATTGCTTTGATGTCCAACAATGCTCCAATTACATTTTGATTAAAACCTGAGGACAGACTTATCACATTGTTAAAAGCGTTCACTACTCGGTTTGAGCCCTCTGAAAAAAGGAGAGAATGTTGCTAATTGCTTCGCTGGGAAGGCAATTGATTTTTTTTATTAGACCAGGACAAGCAAGCGTACAGTCTGCATGATAGTAAGGGTCAAAGCACCACTGCACCGCGCGTTGTCAGCCTTGAAAATATGTCATTGTTGCCCAGTAATTTCACGGACTTTCTAAGCAATGCAAACATTTGGTGATAGAAATAGGTGAGAGGGAGGTACTAATGCGACCTTTGTCAAAGGTCTAACTCATGCGTAACTTCGCGACGGAAATGCTTGCCCACACCCACCCTGTTGGATTTGAGGTACGCTGTTCCTGGATATATTATTAATAATAATAAATTCTTACAACATCTCATACATTGACTTGACTCCGTGGCATGTCACTTAAATCACTTGTCAGCAAGACAACAGAAAAATCACAAATATACTACTAAAATACAAATATTTTACACCCAGACACATAACATATAAATACTTGCAATGGATGGTGATTGAGCCCACCCAATATAGTCGGTTCGATCACCTCCCAGGGCAAACATATGTTGCATGATGCCCATATTGTATAAACGCGTGCTACTTAACTTCACACTAATATCTAAAATATAATAAATATTAAGAATACATTCGATGAAGGATTGGTATTATATTTAATGTAAATTGGCTTTTGTAATAGTAAAATAATCCTCGAGATTTCGATTAGAGCCTTTAAAAGAAGCCTGAAATGTTTTTCACAGAACACTTTCCTCGAGATCATTAATACGGAAAATGCCCAAAGATGGTGGCAAATATCTCTTATCTACACATAAAGAGCCTTAATGTGAGAATAAAGGCGCGCAGAAGAGTAATTACTTTTGCAGGTATTTCTTTCAAATCCAAACGAGGTATCGGTCTAGGGGTTTTATGTTGGAGCTAAAGTAGGTTTATCTTGTTTTAATACGATCTATTATGAACATCATACTAGCTTGAATATATAATTTAAATTCATTTTTTTAATGATATCAAGTCAATTTGATTCCCTTAGCAATACTTTTTCATGTAGGTTAGCTAAAAATAAGGCTGTCATATTATTCAAATTCAAAGAATGAAGCCAATTTTAGAAAAATATATTTTTAAAAATATTATAATTTATATTAAATTTAAAAAAAAATTATAAGCTGGGGGAGGCCCTGTTTCAGGTGTCAAGAGGCAACCGAGGTACCAGAACCGACAGATGCACTAGATAGGCAGCTGCATTCCTACCGCGAACATACCTGCCACCCTGCAATGACGCAACGTTTGCGCCTAAAATAAAAAATCCTTAGGCTTATGTCCATCAGTGGGCATTCTACGGCATCGGATAAATAATTCTAATAAATATTTAAGCTATATTCTATTGCTTTAGTATTTGTTACAAGAATTTTAATATGTACTCATAATAAAAATAACTTATACATCTGTATATTCTTTGGTTAGGAATATGGGTTATTATGTGGCAACCCTTTTAAGACTGATAAAAGTGTAGTATCAATATTTAAAAGTAGCAATAAAAGATGATTCTAAATCTTTTATTTATCGTGAGAACGGTTGCCGCAAGGTCATCAAAATGTTAAATAGACTGAGTCTTAAAGCCGTTTATCAATAGTTTAATTATTAATAGTGGACACATAAATATCAGAAAATATTATTTTACATTTTTACCAATCTTAAAACTGTTTGCCTCAAGCTAATCGCAACTTTCAACAATAACGGTATAAAGTTAAACGAAACGCATTTTACTTTTATTATGAGTATTCATAATCCTTATAATTATACCAGTAATTAAAATTCCACTGCTGAAAATAGGCCTTCACAAGAAAGGGGGAATAATGCCCATAATTGTCGCGCTGCTCGCGATGAAGATGTGCAACCCATTCCAACCCCTAGCACTTGACCTACGGATCTCCGGCATCTGTCGGTTCACGGACCTCAGTTGTCTCTTACCACACCTGGTACAAAGAGTAGGTACTATTCAACTATGCCAATACATCGCGGCTTCAGCAAAAAATAAACCTAGAGTATAATTTTCTACCGCTCCCCGCATAAAACTCCTAGAATTCCTGTGATTAATGCTTTTTTATCATAATGACACGGTGAATCCAGCGGACTTTATGAAAAAGTTCCCCGTTCCTGTTCCAACTTCATTACACAACTACGAGTTGGTTCAGTCGCGCCTGAGCTTCGTTTTGGAATATTAATCAAGTTGGAGACGTGCGATTATACAGTTATTATGGCAGAATGTAACTGTCAAAGTTGGGAACGTTCCCGGAATTTATTTATTTGCTCCTTGAGTTTGTTCGTGTTGCGAGATCGTCTCGGTTTTTGTTGACATCGTCTTATTATGGCAAAAGATAATATGTGGACATAGGTTCCGGCAGTAACTCAATAAACAACACATTACATCATCTCCGTACATCAGAGTACCTCCATCGGGGTTATAATGGCTTCACCTGTTCACTAACTGACTCCGTTGAGTATTTCATCGTATCAGCCATATAAAGTTCTTAAATTGTTGGACATAAGCCTCTCCAAGATAGTGAAATTTTTGCCCATAATTGCCACGCTGGGCATACGGTTGGCAATCGTAGAGCGCAACTTCCCGACGAGGATGCTGCTGCTCGTCCCCACCCTGTAGTTTTTAAGCTGCGTTGTTTCGGATGGATATATCGCTATCTGTTGGATCTGGTACCTTAGTCACTTTTTACGACACCTGGTACAAAGAGAGAGACTATTTCACTTCGGCGGTACCCCACCTCGAATACGTATCTACTACTTTTTCGCAAACCTTTACTAAAATTATTCAAATTTATTTTAAAATGTTTGCCGTATTATGGTTTATATCAATGAAGATTACGCGTATGCCGCTGCTCATCAGATCACAACCTGATGAATCGTGGACCTGTGATCTGCGGATATTGTTACATTACAAAGTAATTTCACTGCTTCTTGCACTCTTCAAGTCAGAACACGGCGTTTCAATTAGTGAAACCTTTTCCTTTGAAAGAGTAAGACTATTAATTAAATCTCTTTGCAACGGATTTCTCAAGAGCGACAAAGAAATTTGTATTTATTTTATTTCTTTTGTTACTTTTAAGAACGATTGCCTTAAGGCAAGTCGTCCTCATTAAATGTATACGAAACATACATTAAAAATTGTTTTATTTATTTAAAATATAAGAAAATACTGAAAGTGTAAAAATATTAATTAAGTAAATTTCGCCTCATTTGCAGAAAATTTGGATTCTCCTTTAGAGTCCTAGATTTGGTTCCCTCCACTATAGGTATCTCTACCGATCTATGGTGAACTAAAATGTGCTTCGCTCCTGAGTTTTTGTTTCTTTCACACTCATTTATTTCACAACACACGCTTAAAAATAGGCTGTGGCACAAAGATTTTTCCAATGATGTCTTCATTCTTTCAGTGATAAGGTTCAAAATGGCTTAATCGAGTCTATCCGCACTTTATAAACGGCGTAGATAATAACCCGATATTATGAACGATTACTGTCCAACTTAGTCAGTGAAAGGCCCGCTCAAAGTTTTAATTAAAGTCTTATCGCCGAATATTTAGGGTTCGCTTTCGGTTAATTACGCTCTGAAGCAGCGAAGGAAACTGTTTGCTTAAGCCCTTATAAATAATTCACCGGGTCTTGGTGAATATTTGTTGCTATTGATTTAGATTTGTGACTTCCATTGGTCAATTTTGATTATCAAAGTAAGCAAGCAAACAATTTTTTTTTTAATTCGGTAAGTTCACACAACATCTCATACATTGATTTGACTCCGAAATATGTCGCTTAAAGCAATTTATCCAGAGTGGGAACCAATTTCAGAACCCTTAGGGCACAGGATAGGATCGCTAGAATCTAGCCCGTCTAGATACTTACACACTGTCTAAAAATAAAGCCTATATAGGCTTTAATTTTTAAAGTATCAAACTGTCAAACTATTTACACGTGAGGTAGACCTCATACCACCAAACAGTAATGTTTGCATTGCTGTGTTCCAGTTTGCAGGGTGATAGAAATTACTGGGTAACGTGACATAATATCTTCAAGTCACAAGGTTGACAACGCGCGCTCCTTTCGATAATATGAGCATCTATAGGCTGCTGTGATGCGGACTATATGTTTCTCAGTATAATATAAAAATTGATGATTGACTGATTTATATCATATTTAGTATGGATACTTTTTATGTTATTGCAACATATGTTGTGATGAAAAATCGTAATAGGGTTGTTTTTGTGTCTAATTTATGAAACATTTACTGTCTCTTATGTCATATCTTTTTTATTATTAGAGGCCCTATATTACCGTTGCGGCCAATTGTTGACCATAAAGAGGTTGGATTTTAATGTAGGGTCTTTAAATGCCCAATTTTCTGTGTAAAGGTGCTCATAAAATCGTTGCCTTGTTGTTTTGTTTTAAATGTATGTGCCGTAAAATATAAAAATACATAGTTATAAGGATCGCTGTATTAGTTAATGTATCATTCTTGTTTGAAAATAAATTACTAATAATAATAAATGACTTTCCTGCTGCATCCTTGAATTATAATCGTATTCAATCAATTTAAATCTTCTTTAAACTCACTAAAATTTAATCTTGATCTATACTAATATTAAAATTAGAGCACAAAAGTATTTTGGATTTGTTTGTCTTTCTGTTCGTGTTTGTTACGGATATATGTCGTAACTAGAAAACCGATTCGACGAAATATATCACATTGATAGCTTGAATTTGGAGGTTTGAAGTGAAATATATTTTATCCCAGAAAAGTTCCTGAAGAGCGCCGTATAATCCAAATTCAAACATTTATTTGGGCCATTCAGCAATGTTTCAGCAATGTTTCAGCAAAAAAGAAATTCAAAAGTAAGCAAGATTTTCCGCCGCATTTTGGAGTTTTTTTAAAGGACCGATGACCAATAATCACGCTGAGAATTTAATTGGGACTCAGCGAAGTATCTAGACTTTTTTTTACTAGGGAGACCAGGATCACCCGGTCGAGAAACAAGCATATAGTCCGTTTGATAGTAAACGTCACCGCAGCCTACAGACTCTGGTAATATCACAAGGATATCACAAGCATGCTGCGAGCCTTGTGACTTGAGCATATTATGTCACATTACCCAGTAAATTCACTCTTACTCCCTAATCCTTCAAACTGGAACACAGCAATAAGAGCACTGCTATTTGGCGGTAGGAATAGGCGAGAGTGGGGTACTAAAGCAGATGATTTTGAATAGGATCTACCTCATGTGATGCTACATTTTTCCAAATAACGACATAAAACCCGTGAGCTGAGATGCAACAGGGCGGGGGTGGGCAGCAGCATTTCCGTCGCAAAGCTACGCTCTGCGATTGCCACTTCATTGGCAATTAAGACCAAAATTTCCACTTTCTTGGGCAAACCCATGTCCAGCAGTAGACTATGATAATAATTAAATTCCAGCCAATTATGACTATATTTTTACAAAATTTTGATAAACTAGATTTTAAAAAGATAATTGTATATATTTTTTAATCTAACATTATGTGCAAGTAGAAAAGCAAATCGTAGAAAAAAAAACCTCAGTAACATTTTATTATTTATAATTAGCCGTGAGATACCAGCAGAGTAGAATAATGCTTCTCTCTGTACCAGGTGTCGGAATAGGTCTATGGTACCAGACCCGACTGATAGCGGTATCTCCATTCGAAATAGTGTAGCTCAAATGCACAGGGTGGGGATGGACAGTAGCATCCCCGTCGTCAAAACAGCGCTCTGCGGTTTCCACCACGCTTGACCAGCGCGGCATTTAAGTGCATTTAAGTGCAAAGTTCCCTCTTTCTTGGAAATGCCTATATTCAACAGCGGACTTCCAACGGCTGTAATGTTGATTTAAAATTGCCAAGAATTATTTTAAATCAAAGCGATTTAACTGAAAATAGACTCCATTCATTACATTAACGTTGAAAGTGAAGCGTGAATATCAAAACGCGTAGTTCCCTGGCTGGAGTGCAAAACACTTGGGTGTTAGCAGCTGTTTGTTTCGGCTGCTTCGATGTAGCCATTCAGAGAATCCGCACCCGGGTACTTCCCATGAAATTAAATACGATCCACTTTATTTCCTTGCCTTTCCTTCCATTCATTATGTAATTTATATTTCTTGGAAAATTTGTGTTATATCATTATTACAGACATTGTATGTAGCTTGCATACATGGGAATATTAAATAATTCGATTTTTGAAGCTTTTTCTTTCATACATACAACTAGTTTGTGATTTCTTTTGATACGCTATAATCATTATTTTCGTTTGAATTTATAGCCTATAAGTTTCTTTTATTGTATAGTTTGCTATTTATATTTTATTTTTCTAGTAATCGTCCGGTTAGATAGGACTAACTTCGAAAAAGAGGTTAGCCGTCGAATCCAACTCAGCTGGGCTGCGTTCAGAAAATTGCGTGGTATTTTCTCGTCCCTAATTCCCCGGGTTTGCAGAAAATTTGTTTCTTTTTTAGTTTCTCAAAACATTTAAAAACTCTTCATCCTCCCTAGTAATGAGTTTGTAAAATTGATTTAATGGCATTACAGGTTTTGCATAAGCCGTGGAGCCAGCAGCAGCAGATGTCGTAAGAGGTAGTTGTGTTACCGAAACCGATGACCGAGACAGATGGTGGCAAATCCGTACGTTACGAAATATCGTCGCTCAAATGCAACAGGGTGATGATAAGTCATACGAGATCAGCCGCGTCACCGCACCAATTACGCGCGACAGTTATGTGTAATGAAACAAATTTCACGGCCCGATGACGCTGATGGCAGAAAACCTATTTTGTGCAGTAAGTGTAGGGGGTTCTTACCCCACCCATGACAAATATTCATATGATGAATGTATGTTGTTATGTCTGGGTGTTGAAAATGTATTGTTAAGTGTTATATTTGTGATTAATCAGTTGTCTGATGTCAGTAACACAATTGCTTTAAGCGATTTATCTCAGAGTCCTAGTCTATTATTTAAAAAATATATCTTTGAGATGAGAAAAAAACTATCCAAACATGAAAGATATAAAACAAAATATTTGAAGCATTACATCTGTCGTATACAAAACATTTTCATAATAAGGCCGTTGGTATTTGTAGCTCACTCTTACAGCAACAGCAGTGTTTGCATTGATCTGTTCCGGTTTGAAGGGCGAGAGAGGCATTAAAATTACTGGTTTATGTGACATAATACCCTTATTTCACAGGCATGGTAATGCACTAGTGATATCCTTGTCACAATACCATCACATCGACCGTATTCTTGTTTGTCGACTTTATTATCATCATCATACGTGCCACACATATATAAGCCATTGAAAGTAACTGCCTGACATAGGCCTTCTCAAGAAAGGGGATATGTTGCCCGTAATTGCTGCGCTGGGCAAGCGTGTGGGCAATCGCAGACTGGCAGAAGCTAAACCGCCATCTGTCGGTTTTGGTACCTTAGTCGCCTCTTACGACACTTTGTACAGAGTGATGTACTATTAGACTCAGCCGGTACCTCACAGCTGTCGATTTAGTATGATAATAAAAAAGAAACTACTAAAAAGATATAAGCTCACATAATATCTTGATGTGACCTTTGGTCGTATCGATCCGAGACTGGACTGCTGTATCTTTGCTACTACTGCCGCGTTACACCGTCTCAACAATATTACTGGTGATGTAAATTGAGTGTGGATGGTATTGCTAATTTCGTTTGATGGGTTTTTTTGTTCGGTGTAATTAGAAAATCAAATCGAATTTCAAGGACCGCGAAAAAAATATGGTATACTCCAATTGTTGATTGGTATATTTTTAAAATTTATTAAGTCTTTTTGCTTAATAAAATAATTGTCCTACGATGTTTTTACGGAGTACATTTTTAAACTAACGAACCGATATTAATTTTATTTTCGCTTATTGCGTACAGTTAGATCCAACTTGAGAAATAGGGTAATTTATAGCTTTATTTATTACTTATAGTCGGTATTTTTTTTTCACAATATACATGCGTATGTAGTTAGGACAGTAAATAATTTATCGGTACAGCTAGTTGTCTAATTTTGTGTAATGCCTTTCGTATATTTTATATTGTTGTTTGCATGATGTTGGTTTTCTATTCTTTCTTAAAAAAATGCAAGTTTATTTCGACAGCGAAATATACTTAGTCAGAGAAATGAATAATTCATATGAATATTATTAAATTAAATTTAAATTATAATAAATCATATGTTAAAAAAAGTGTATTGTATATTATATTATAAAAAACGTCTAAAAAAATATGGACAAGACATGGAGTTTATTTTTCTTTAAGGAATCGATAAGATTTTCGACGTCCTATGCTTGACGATGTGTAATCTCTATTCCAGAACCTAATGATTTGAAGTGAAAGTGGGCAGGTCACGCAGCACGCAGAATTAATGGCCAAAGCCAGTCTGAAGTGATTAATTAAATCAGATGAAAATTAATTAACAAAATCAATCAATACCGACATCTGTACATTTCCTTTGAATATGTGCAATGTAACTAGATTATATTAGAACTAGTGTTTTAACGGCTTTAAAATGCGGATTATTCACGTTTTTTTTGACATATGAAGTTGTGTCAGGATTTTAAAGTTAGAATAACTTATAAATCATGATAATGCCTTTACAGATTTGAATTTTTTTTTAATTGTATACGTCCGCGTTAACTGCATTAATTAATAAATAAATTATAAATGTATATTTCCAATAAAACACAGCTGACAAACAAAATACTTTTCAGTTTACTTAACAAATTGTAATCTTGGCCCACATCATAAAATTAGGCCCAAGCAATCAGCGAGCAAACATTTACACAATAATCATTTATGGCCTATTATTAAGCGGTTCGATCCGGCAATCGCCGACCTCAAGTCACGCATCCGGCCCGGACGTCCGGCGGTTAGTTTGATTGTTTCATAAATCTAAACTGTGCCTGCAGGTTCTGTGGACGTATACTGTATTTGATCATGCATTTCTAGTTGCAAATATGTATATTATTAAAACATTCAAACTTTTTATGATAAAAAATTGGTATTCTTGTATCTACGAAGGGCCTATATTTAATTAGTATAAGAGACTGACTGGTACGACAGATGGCGATATATCCATTCAAAATTCAGGGCGTTTAATGCAAAGGGCGGGCTTGGGCAGCAGTATACCAGTCGCGAAAGCTGCGCTCTGCGATTGCCATTACGGTTGACCAGCGCGGTAATAATAGGCAAAATTACACTGTTCTTTGTACCTGGTTGTGTGAAAACTGCATCCACCTTGTCTGATCGACTGTGCATCTAGTGGGTGGATGTCTTATGCTTGTTGAGGCATAATCTCCATTTCAAAACTTTATTGCCATCAGTTCTACGTGCTATGTGCCTTGTTACTTCTAATTTCTAATAAGCTAGGCTATGTCGGTAACTTTGGTTCTTAAACGGTTCTCCTAATTCAATCGTGAAAATAGCTCTTTCGAATACCTTTTGGGTGGAAAATATGAACAAATTAAGAATAATATATAAATGAAACAACATTTTATTATGTACATACATTTATTACTCTAATATGCCTATATAAGTACGTTGATACATACAATATATTAATATAGCAACACAGTTTGAAATCCATGAGCTACAAATTGAGAATAATTAACAAATAAATATATCAATATTACAATTAAAAACAATCATCGATTAGAATATATGATAAACTTAACAAAATATTAAATATATATATCAATTATTTATTACACACAAGTGATTTTTTGGATTATTAAATATTATGAACTACGATAATTATTAGAAGTAACTATTATTTGACTATAGTGAAGAATGTGAAAGCCACTTGTGTCTTAACAATATAAACCATAGAGCACACTGGTTCCATGCATACATATATTATATATAAACTTTAAGTATACAACCAAGCATCAAACGGATTATCAAATAATCAGCGAACATATCATAACAAGTTATAATTCGGGTAATACGTGGCGGAACAGTATAGAACATGTTTAGAATTACCATTAGATATGACTACTAGATATGATATTAATGATGAAAAAGTGAGAAATCCATTCGAGGAATCTAAGAATCGAGAAATACTAGTAAACTTTGAGCGGTAGTTTAAAAGTTTGGGATTAAAGTTACTATTGAATCCACACGCTTGATCCGCTATGAAGAGATATCAAGAATTACTCTAAACTCTGAACACGGACAGATACGAGTAAAATCAATTATATTAAAGATTGATAGCTCGAGGTCTGGCACGCTATGAAGCTTTGTTAATAAGCATTAAGTGCCCAATTGAGACCCCCTCAGCCGAAAATATCATTGATTTTCAATCTATGAATTGGTAGAAGTCTGAACAGCTTTCTTCACCCACCCTCTCAAATGTCTTATGGGAAAGGTGCTATCGCAGGTCGCGCTTTTTTGCTTAGAAGCTAGTTCGTCCAAATATGAAGTTTCCAGCGGCGTTTGGGTCCTCCGTGGAGAAATACTCCTTCCATAGCTCTTGGAACTCCTCCCAGGAGACGCTGCTTTTGCCCTTTTGAAAGAAAATAAGAGATTAATAATTTATGAAGAAAAAAACATGAAGTAAATAACCGATTGATTCAAGCAGCCAGCCTTATATAAAAATTATTTCACCCGTTTCAACATTATGTTTAAGATTATATATAATACTTATTCCATGATCCACCAAATAAGATTATGCCCCTAATCTTTTTACTCCCGATAAATTTGTTTGGCTATAAATATTAGCTTAACAACGTTCCAATATGAATAGAAAAAACAAAAATATAGCTTTTTTTATTTTCAATAAATCTGACAAAATAAACTAATTAGACATTATTTCAGCGCCATCAGAGAGGGTGATGCCACTCATTAGTGAGCAACCCTAAAGCTGATTTCATCTACGTACCCGGCATGGTTTACGGGGTCTGAGCGAGGTTGCCTCTGAGGCTCAACCTTGGGGCCACCCGCCATAGTAGAGGACAGTTGAAGGTGAAATTGTTTAGAAAAAGATTACTGCTCTACGAAATATTGTGAGTGTGAAGTGCCAATTAGAGGGCAGCGGAATTAGAGGGAAGCATTTATTGAGGTTATGCTATCAGACGGTAATATCAGCAGAGAGAATAACGTAAGCTGTTTTGGGTACATTATAAATTACCTGAAATACGTACCTTAGCCATTTTATTGAAGGCCACCTTACACTCTTGGGGATCAATGCCGTAAGAGGAGCAAACGGTGGTGAACTCATCGCTGTCGATGGATCCATCAGCGCTGGCGTCTTCCAGTTGGAACATGAAGTGGCAGTACAACTGCTGCCATTTCAGAGCAGCAGACGGGTTGTGGGCATAGTCGTTCCACATGGACACCCATTCTTCCACAGACACCTGGAAAAAAAATTGTTACAGCGCGGACCTAGATTTTACGATGGCCGATCTCTTTTGCGACGAGATTTCAGGTAGGGATCTGGTGATGCCAGTTTAGTTTGAATTATATTTGCACTTATCAAACACAACACTTTTTTCTAATAATTCTTATACCTCTATTAGGTCATCAGGATGACTGGTCATCAGAATATGCTTGGTATCACTGCTAACTCTATTTACATTGCTATCATACAAAGTCACAGTCAAAAATATATACCATATCACCCTCATACCAGCCATTAAAAGTCTACTGTTAGACATAGGCCTGCCCAAAAAAAGGAGGTATATTGCCCATAATTGCCGCGATGGGCAAGCGTGTTTGCAATCGCAGAGCGCAGCTTTCACGACGGGGAAGCTGCTGCCTATCCCCACCCTGTTTGAGCTAACTTTTCTTGCAAGGATATACCGCCATCTGTCGGTTCCGGTATCTTAGTCGCCTCTTACGACAACTGGTATAGAGGGAGGTACTATTTTAGTCTGCCAGTACCTCACTGCTATCTACACCTTATCATAGACACTTATAAAACGTCAACTAAATAATTATTTACCTATATTGCTTGAGATAGATTAGAGATAGATTTGCTTGCATTGGTTGTAATTCAAACTTCTATCTTTATTACTGAGACAGCAAACAAGCATACATCCTACGTGGTAATTAGCGTTATCGCTCATGTTACCACAAAGATATCACTAGCGCGTCGCCCATTTTGTGGCTAAAGGTACTTCATCACATTACCTAGTAATTTCTCAGTCTCCATGATCTCATTCAAGCCGATACACCAATACAACCTGATATATGGCGGAAGAAAAAAATGACAGTATGGTACCTATGCTAGGAGCTTTCAAGAGTTCAACCTACAGTTTGTGCCTAGTTGTTTCTTTTTAAAGATCAATGTGGTTAACAAAAACATCTTATAAAAACTTTTTAAATGACTCATTTACAAGATAAAAGCTGTTGCTATCTTTGTAAATGTTCATCAAAAGTTGGTAAAATAAAAACTGTTTTTAGTGAAGCAAAGTGTCTCTGCAACAAAAATGAGAAAAGTTTGTGAAAATCTTGGAAACTTTAAATAGATTTACTTAAGGTGTAATTAAAATGGCGACAGCTACCGTTAATCAATTAAATAAATCTTTTGTGGCGTATCTTTTGACACTTTCTTGAAATTCGTCACTAACAGTTTGTAAACAGGTTAATTATGAGGAAGCAAGCAATCAATATTTGAGTTTTCCAAAGTTAAAGTAAAAAATATCCTAATATAAATATGTCTATCATACGCACATTAAAGTCGTTAAAAAAATAATATTTTATCTATATATAAAGATTACCCATTAAAATATTATACAAATGACCAATACACCAGTGACCTTTAGAATTAAAAAAAAACATTGAAACTTTGAGTGGAAATGTCAAATTAGAAGTTGGGGGCCCATAAGTCTCCCCAAGTAAAAAAGGGAAATGTGATGTCAATCGTAGAGCTTCCATTCCCGTCCTGTGCATTTAAGCTTAAATTTTTGATACACGGCTTCGGCACAAAGAGAGGTACTATCTTCTCTGCCGGTACCCCACATCAAATCAGACATAACTCACACATATGTACTCATATATATACGCAAAAAGTGAAATTTTCGTCAATACATAATACCTTTTGTCCCGCTTATGAAGTGTGCCAGTTCATGTCATGTGAAAGGAACAATACCCAAACATTTCACAATGTGCTCATAAACTGAAGTGTTACGCCCGAAAGGGTCACTTTTAACAATAACCTAGTTACTGCGCAGAAATGTTAATAAAGCCCGTCGCCATCGGCGATTCATTCTAAAAATGAAAAAAGGCATGCGTAATTAAGCTCGCGGCCATTTTTGTTCTTTTTTTTTATTACACACACAAACGCGAATTACCTTTGAGGTCGACCGGCTGTATGCTTTAGAACATTTTGATTGATTTAAATTTAATTTGTTGGGTAAAAAGGTATTCGTATATGGACACCTACACATAAACAATGTTGATAGAATCTGTTAAAAATTTATTTACTTCTACAATACAAAACTAGATCTACAATCAAATTTGGAATTAACTAAAGTATAATTTAAGAATTGAATACAGATTTTCTTAATTAACTTAATTTTTTTGGTCAACATTAATTAAGGGCCATGTTTCTGCATATACAAAATACAAATAAATAGTTTTCAATAAGTACGTTAAAGAGAAATTAAATATTTTTCAAATTTTTCAAGGTTTCATCTTAGAGAGATTAAGTGTTTTGAAGTTGAGAATTGTAAATTGTATGGAGAGTTTAGCGTACGTATCTAGACTTCTGGAAGCCGAACGTGTTCTAGACTTAGGTAATCCAAATGTCTCCAAAGCAAACATAGACCGCAATCAAGGCTCTGCAACGTATGCGGTGCCTCGGGGCCTAGCAAGCGTTCCGTCTAGCGTGTCTGTTGATTTGCGGAATTAGAATTCACGTTTGTTTAGCGAATTGGGGTTTAGAATGAGCTAGTAAATTGATTTGGACTATAATTGAAATAGCAATGTAGTTAACAGATGTATTTGCTTTTGAATATAACGCAATGTATTCTAGCCTTTTTTATATCAACCGTAGGACTTCCACTGTATGAGCCTGTCTGCTACCCTTTGTCATCATCATCATATCAGCCACTGGAAGTTTAGTCCACAGTCCACTGCTAGATCTAGGCCTCTCCAAATAGAGGGAATTTTGTTGTTTGTAAATTTAACATTTATTTTAATCTATTTTACCAAATCAATATAAAATTATTTTAAGGAATAACTAGTCTGTACAGTTAAGATGAATTCAGTTGGAACTAGTTACGTCATCAGCTAAATATTTCTTTTTTACATAATGAAAAACAGCAATGGGCACAAGTGAAGACTAGAATAATCTTATGATGACTTGATAAAACATAAAAACATGTTAGGTGTAATTTTAAATGAGAAAGTAAAAACAAATTGCAAACATAGTGTTTCTTATGCTGAAATATTTTATTTCATATGAAAAGTGAACTTAATAATTGCACTAAAATGTTGTTGCTATTACATACTTAATAATATTTTTGAATTATATTTTTGTAATATAATCATATTCATAATAAATTGTATTAAAGCTTTTGGGACGCTGTTTACACAAATGCCGATGCTGAATCTTTTTCTCCTTAAGGGTGTCTAGTCAGCATTTTCAAAGACAAAAAAATGTTAAAAGAGACTTACTTTAAATAATAATTAAACTCACACAAAGATCTCATTCTGAGATAGGTCGCATCATTTGTCTCACGGACATCAGACAACAGAGGAATCACAATTGAAATACATTTTTTACACCTGTTTATTCCAGGTGCTGATCGAACTCACGTTGGCACACAAGTTAAAATCACTACTATTTAAGCCATTGAGACCATTTAAATGATCTAAAGACGATATATATTTGGACATTTGTAATGAGACTAACACCTTTTGTTTAGTGGTTGTAGGAAATAATACAGCTGAATTTATATTAAGTTATGCACTTAAGTAGTTGCAAGATAAAAAATCAATCTTACCTGACCGTCCTTATTAGAATCGGCTCTCTTTCGGAGCCCGTCCCAGATCTTGATCATTATCTCGTGTGTTTCACTGTGTTTGGCATCCCCGGGCTTCCAGCCCCGCAGGCTGCAGATTTTCTGTACAAAAACAAATTCTAGATTCACGGCAGTACAACGCATTTTCGCTTGACAAGCGAGGTAATGGAAAAAAGCATTGTGGACCTACATGTCGTTTCAGCAAGCTACGTTTGGAACGTTTTAATGTACAGCGGATATTTTTGGAGCGGAAACGACGTTTAAGAGTTTAATTTAATTTTTTACTTTTTATACTGTTTAATATTTTGCAGTATTGACAATAAAATTTGTTATATTGCATTAAGATATTGCATTATCCTTATAATTTGAATTAGGGGGCATTGCATCGCTGGGCAGGCGTGGTGTCAATCACAGAGTATAACTTCGTGACGGGGATGATACTGCCAATCCCTGCCTTGTTGCATTTAAGCTACGCTATTTCGGATGGAAATACCGTCATTTGGTTCGGTACCTCAGTCGCCTCTTACGGCACCCGGTACAAGGAGAGGTACTATTCCTCTTTGTACCCCACGACTGGATGTAGAGATTTTTCTTTTATTTTATGAACAAAAAGGTTTCTATATAAACAAAACTTTTTAATGATGTTGTGTGACAGTAAGCCAGAACATTTTTGTAACGTATCTATTAAAGACAATACAGATGGCAAGGATGAAATCTATCAAAATTATAGAACACATATTGTGCAAAAGTGTGTACTTTGGTAACATTAGAGATCCGATCTGAATTGTCTACTTGTGTTATGCACGCTAGACAATAGAGGAATCTAAGATATACAACATAAATATTTATATTTTAGCACCCAAATACAGAAAAACACAACAATCATCAAATAAATAGTTGGTCTGGATGGGAATCGAACCCACGACCCTTGGGGTACAAGATTGGATCACTACACTATTTTGGGAACATGATAAACGTTTGTACGTCGAAACTGAATATACTAAAGATTATGAAAAAAACAGTCTAGCAAGTAATTATGCTTGGATAGGTTTAATTACAAGTAATAATACCTTTTGCATTAACGTTTACTGCAAAGAGCTAAATATTGCAGTCATTTCAATAATTATGCCTAGTCATGTCAGTTGTATATACCAAATGGGTATTGATCCAATAGAGGTTCAGTATTCGCTAAAATAGTTCTAATACAAATTTAATTTATTCTGTTTCAAGGTGACACGATTGATTATTACCTCGATAGCCAGTTCAAAGTCTTTTCTCTCAATCGTTCCACTCTGGTTGACATCTGAAATAAAATTATTTGCTATAATTTAACGTAGAAGTTGAAGTTAATGATTTTTTTAACAAAAAAACGCTAATTTTCATTGTATTATTTCAAAATACTTGTTTACGTTTATTGAACAATTTGATTTTGATATGAAAATACTTAAGTTATGATAAAATAGTAGGACCATTAACTAGTTTTTAATCATTTATGTTTAATTGATATTTTATATGCACTTCAATATGAACATAGTTTTATTTTCAAATTAACCCTTTTATTTTCTAACTTGTTTGATCGTTGTAATCAATTTGATAGTTTAGTCTCTAATTTTTTATAAAAAATCTTGAAATTTAAAAATGAAAAGTTTGCGTTTTTTTAAGTTATGTTCTTAATAAATTATAAAGATTACAATTTCAGTTTTTACTAGATGACTATACTTACAGGTCCATAAATTAAATGAATATTATCTTGTTCTAGGCCCTAATAAGTAATTTTGTCACTATTTACATAACGCTAAGTTTTGTAAAAATGAATACAAATACTATTTGCATAAATTATCAAAAAATTACCAAAAAACACGTTGAACACGTAGAGCAGCTTCTTACTTCTGAATTCGGAGACCGACATTTTTAAGATCTGCAACAAACAACAAAATAAATTGTGTATAAAACAATAAAGAATTATCAGGTTTATTTTTTAGACATTTTCTTTCAGATTTAGGTAAAATTAATCGAATTTTGAATAAAAGTTGCCAACACCTGCTACGCGGCTAGGAACGCGATCACACTTAATTAAAAACCACAAATAAATTAAAAAATGTGTAGTTACTGCCTAACTTATAACTTTTAAATCCTAATACAACAAGTTTTGTCAATCTTGAGAATGGTTGCCGTAAGGTAGGTATTTAAAATGTAAAAATTTAAAAAAACCGCTAAAAAGTAGTTTTATTATAACTAATGAACGCGAAAATGGTAGCAAATATTAACAAGTTATTAACAATGAAATTTTCTGACGTTGGTCTAAAGTAAAATTCACAATGACAACAGCAGTCAAAAAGGTTTTCTGGGTGTAAATATATTTGTATGAAAGGGATGTAAGTAAGTCAGTAAATCATTGAGTGCGCTTACTGATCAGTACTTCTAATTATAACTATCATCATTTTAATATTTACTACGAGGTATCATATAAAATTAACTGCAAAGTAATCGAAATTTAAAAGAAACCGCGCTTTAAAGTCGTTAAATGAGTTTAAATAAGAGTTCGAATGTAAATATAAATGTCACTTTATATACTTATTTTAAAAAATAATTTTATATTGTCAATATTCTTATTCGCTACTTTATGGCACTCGCTAAATAAAAACAACAAAAAATTTCACTCCAGCGAGTTTTTAAACGGAATGCCCTTATTTGTTTAAATATTGAAAATTTACAAAAGCAATGTATCCCACCCGACCGAATAACCCTCGACACAAAATACAGAATCTATGCAAATACAAATCGAGAGCTACAACTTTATTTGAACCTTGTTTTGAATGTTGATTTTTAGGATTAATATTCCCAACATATAGAATCGAATGTTTTTTTTTTAATTTAACAACTTTGTATTTTTAAATTGTTATGTCGAAGAGTTTTTTGTTTGACTGGACATTTTGTAAAACCATTTTAGGATTAAACGAAATAATAACAAATCAGACTTTGGAGTTCCATATTTTTTATAATCATGTCTATGCTTTAACTAAAAAAACATTTTTTTATAAGACCAAGTCGATATACTACCATAAATTTCGCGTGATAATATGCGTCGCCGAGGCCTGACTTCGTGCCTCACTCTTACATATTTCTACAGCCAAATAGTATTAGCTTAGATATATAGCATTAGCTTCGTTGTGTTTCAGTTTGAAAGGTGAGAGAGATATCGAAGATATGACAAAAGATGGATTGTGTTCATTTTCTTTGTCGTTACGCTTTACGCATAATGGATATAGTTACGTTTTATTATTTCTCATTGATTCTCATCACTCTAGTTTTTTGACAAACTCTTTTACAGTGACAGCTATACGACTCTGGAACGAGCTTCCGTTGAATATTAAGCAATCCCCAAACAAATTTATCCTGAAACGCTGTCTCCGTACTTTATTTACTGATGCTGCTTCTCTAACTTTATAATCCTATTTCTGATGTACGTTATTTTATGTATATATACATATATATATATATATATTTTTATATCATATGCATTTATTGCGTTTATTTATACAAATATGTATGCCACGTTTATTTATTTATTGCCTGCACCACTATATATATATATTTTTTTCAGTTTTGTGTAATGGTTGACTGGGAGATAATGCCATCTGGCATTAAGTCCGCCATTTGTACATTTTGTAACATATTGTGCAATAAAGTTAAATAAATAAATAAATTTATTGTTCTATTTTGTCATTGTGATCCGTCTATCGGAAACCAATTTATTCAGTAATTGCTAATAGAACTGGAGGGTTTCTATTTTTACTTCCTCGCTTCAGAGCAGCATAACAGATCTGCTTAAAAATTGACACAATGATTATTGATATACTAGAATTGCACAAAGTCTATTCTATCCTATCCCTAAAATGTATTTCCATGTGATTGATTCGGTTTATTATTTAAAAATCGGCAACATTTTTTGTAAAGTTGTCAGAAAGCGATATATTAGATAGATTCCTCAGGAAAATAAGATAAAGGTGTAGCGAACAAAGTCACAAGTGGAAATTTAGCATTAACGTTATCATCATTAGCATCATGGCGGTCGTAAAACGTCAACTGCTAGCCATTGGCCTTCCCAAGAAAGAGGTGGAATTTGCCAATAATAGCCGCGCTGGGCAAGCGTAGTGGCAATCGCAGAGCGTAGCTTCGCGTCGGGAATGCTGCTGCCCATCTCCGCCCTATTGCATTTGAGCTTTACTGCTTTGACTGGATGAACCGACATCTGTCGGTTCCGGTACCTCAGTCGCGTCTTACGACATCTAGTAAAGGAGGAGGTACTATTCTACTCTGCTATACCATACGACTATTAATTTATAGTATTATATTAAAGTTATATACAATTAGATAATATCTAATGTAACACCGGTTCTATTACGCTATGTATAATTTAAAATGATTTCGTAACATTTTTACTCTTTTGATTGGGTGTACTCACGATTCCTACTTTGAATATAAAACTCGTCTATTCGCAGCCCGTGGGAAATCTATCCGGCGTTGAGGTCCCTAAGCGGAAGAGGATAAAATTGAAGAGAGATTCTATATTTCTCAACAAAACTTGTTCAGCTTATTTGATTTAGCTGTCAGGTACCAAACTTCCTTGTAATCCAAGGTAGTGTGAAAGATGTAGGGTCAATAATATGTAGTTGTATATTGTTATGATTACAGTAAAGTAAAAGCCTAACGAATATATATATATATATACGCTTTTCCATTTATAATATTTATTAAGATTAGAGGTGATAAACTTGACGCCTGAATTATAGACCGGCAACTTCATAATGAACCCCCTCTCCCCCTTCTTTAACGAAAACGTTTGTGTAATATATAATGAAACGTAAACTAAAATGACATTATGGCGCCATTTTCGAACTGTCATTAAACTAAATTCTTACATGGTGATTAGACAACTTCAACGTGGACAGAATATGAAATCAAGGTCGCGTTAGATGCCAGCTCCACTCTCTACCCAAATCTTATAAGAAAGTTTGTATCTAAAAATGGACGACTTACGGCTTATTTAACAGATAAACACGAGTCACTCTTAAAAATGCTTGCTGTAAGTAATCGACCCTTCAAACACAACGGTAGTAAGTAACGGTAAAAAAATCACGTTAAAAAGCTGTTAAAAGATGTTTTTTTATGCAGCAATACCTCTATCCGATGACTTATCATCATCATAGAATCAGTGAAACATCTGGTTCTGGACACAGGCCTCTCCAAGCAAGAAGTTTGCCCATAATATTGCTGCGATGAGATCGTGGCCAGATACTACCGCCCATTACCACCTTGCGGCATTTGTTTTACGTTGTGTCGGGTGAATACAACGCCATCTATCGGTCCAGGATCTCAGTAACAGTAGTCTTAAACTATTTGTTACTAAGGAGGCACTATAGTACTCTAGCAGTACCCCGTTGAAAATATCTTATTCCTAGAGACAAGGATATAAATTCCGCATTATAGCGGTTTCAGATTGGACATTCGGCTAAATTAATGTGCCAAGTAACCAATGTTGCAAACTTTAAGACATTTCTTGTAATATTGATGCGTCGTGCGATATGATTAAAGATTAATTTGTAGTACTGGTTTTTTCATATTCCATCTTTTTCTATAGATTTAATATCTATATAAACAAATGGACAATGAAAATCTGTACAAAAAGAGAACTTTTTTTATTAAAGCAGGATGACAAAAAGCATACGGTCTGCGATGGTAAGTGTCACCCATATACGCTTCTAATTTTACAAAGATGAAAACGTAGTGATCTGCCTCTCTCACTCTTCAAGCCAGCACCCTCAAATCGATGCGAACACTGCTATTTTGTGATAGAAATAGGTGAGTGTGACCAATGTAGACGACTTTTGTAAGAATTCGACCTCATTCCTCCTAAACAAAATTACCAACCACGCAAATATTTGTCCGGCGAATCCTGTTAGAGCGATAGTTAATAATTAAAACAATAATGCTATGTCCCGACCCTTGGCCCGGGATAAAGGGATTGTGCCACGATTTTACCGAACCCGAGTCCTGTGGGATTAGCAGGAGTTATTAATTGAGCCTACGGGAGCAGTTTGATTGCGGGCAGAACTGTCTTATTTGTTGTCACGATGTTGATGTTGTGTACACAATAATTTGTATGTTGGTCTGAAGTAAAGTCTACATTTTTAATTCACAAAAAAAGAAGTTTTCAAATGGACTGTATTTTTTATGTTTGTATCCTGATGCGATTCGAGAAAACCTTTTTTGTACCCTCCTTATGGTTCCACGGACATCTGGTCTGGATATGATGATAGGATAATCATCATCTCCAGACCTGATGTACGAGGACCTCAGAAATATTGAAAGCGTATTCTAAAAATTGTTAAAAAAATTACAGATCTGACGTCACTAGAAAGTAATCAAGATTTAGATCCGATTTCATGATAAAGACGACATTAGAGGGAACTTCTTGATGGAATTGAGTAGCTACCTCGTATTTACGCCAACATGACTGCCGGGGCACAAATATATAGAACGGAAGTTAAGGAAAGAGTTGCTATAGAACGACCTAGGTGAATATACATAACAGTGAGAAGAGGTGAAAAAGAAGGTCTAGATCAGAAGTACTAAGAATAAACGAGCGTGTATGAAAAGACTAGATCGAAGCAAGTAACGATCCATAGTCCAGTATTAACTTTCATAAAAAATAAAGACCGTCCTTTTGCAGAATCATACGCAGAAAAAAGAATTTATATATACTATATAATATTGCTTTATTTTAGATGACTGTGACAAAATCACGATCTCCAAATAATTATTCTATTTTTTGTCTATACACAAATCAACAATTTTAGCGACCATTTCAAATGTGGTACGCTTTTTAAACTATAGAATACCTTTGAAAAGTGCCCTTTTAGATTCGATATACCCGCGGTTGAAACTTTCATAAACTGTCCCCACAAAATCTTTGCAATAGAAAAATATTCCGACAAAACTAGCTTGCGGCCATAATCCATTTCGCAGTGCTTTGATCGCAAACCAATTTGACAACAAAGGGGAGGCCGTAAAAATATAACGGGTCGACTATTCCGCATCAAATTTATACGATGACTTAAAACAACAAAACTGAACGTTTTACTAAGACCCATAAAGACTTATCTCCGTTCCCATCTTGAATAATTATGGTTATGGGCCTCTAACATATTGCTGTAATTTTAATACAAAATAAATATTAGACGTTGCTTTTGTAAGTACCTACGAGGCCGGATTCAAAGGCGTGGTACTTAGTTTAAGCGTAACATATAATAACATATATCGACGCCCTAATTAATACGTAGTTTGAGAGCTGTTTCGTGGTAAAGTAAATTTTAGTGGAAAAACGGAGTAATGATTTTGACCCTTAAATACATACAGAGTAGACAAATACTATGAATCTCCACTTGTTACAATCTTTTTATACCTCTATCGCTTCCCTTACTCGCATTAATCCTTTCATACACGCTTGTTTATCTTGGTACTTCTGACCTAGCTCTTTTTTAATACCTCTTCTACCTGGTTAAGATAGACCGTCTCTACTCCGAACTCTAGACCGTCCTATACTAAGTCTTCAAATAAATAAATAAGTGTTATTTATGTTATGAGGAATATTCAAGACAAGAAAGTGTTGCTCTATATCACAGTTAATTCATATATTTATAATATTTTCTAACACGTCCACTACTTATAATAAAACTACTAATTTTAAAGGCTTTAAAACGTGGTTTATTTAACTTTTTACATTTTTTGTTTGGCGTTTCGGCTACCTTTCGGAAACCGTTCTCAAGGTTGTTGAATCATATTTTTATGTAAGCGAGAGTCACAGAGTTTAGTTAATTTTAAGTATCCTTTTTATATGCTCATGGTCAAAGACTTTCTACAGTGTCTCTTTTTGTGACTGCGCATTTTTTAGTACTAAATTCACACCACATTTCTTAAATTCCCCTTAAATAAGCAGCTTCAAGAACTTGTCTTATCAATATCAGATAAAAAAATTGGTTGCCTGTAAAGTCGGTATACGGGCGAAAGTTTTACGTGACAACGACTTTGAGTGGTAAAATAATTTTAATGTGTATATGCAGGCGCCTAAGCGAAATAAAAGCGCAAGACATGAACCGGTGTGTATGCCTATCTCTCTCGCTCTGTCTCTTTCGCTCTTAGGCGGGCTAACTGTGCTCGAGTGGAAGGGACGCGTGCCTTTCACTTTTTATGTCTGTCTCTCTCGCTCTTAGGCGGGCTAACCATGCCCGAGTGGAAGGGACGCGTGCCTCTCACTCGCTCTCATTGTGAGCGCATAACGTGAGCGGAGCGTAACGCAGTTTCTTGAAGTGTCAAACCAATTTATAAGACGTTGTCACGTCAAAATAAATGATTATATTCATCATTATAACAGACATTGGAAGTCCACAGTTAGATATAGGACCCCTCAAGAAAGAGGAAACTTTACCCATAATTGCCACGCTAGGCAAGCGTGTTGGAAACCGCAGAGCGCAACTTTCATGAAAGGGACGCTGCTGTGCATTTACATAAGCTACACTAACTCGTTTGGATGTAACGCCGTCTGTTGGTTCTGGTACCTAAGTCGCCTCTTACGACTCCTGGTACAGAGGGAGGCACTATTCTACTCTCTCTACCTGTTTTTAGTCCGAGTTGGGAATCGAACCCGTGATCCTTGACCCTTAATATTATGACATAACCATATCTGCAGTCGTGTTCATTACATTCATACAAAAGTTCTTCTGAGTTTCAGAATATCATAATTTATATCGAAAGGTCACTTACTCACTCATCACAAAATCTCAGAAAGCAAAGAGTCTCAAACATTGCATGGGTTTTTATTTTAGAACGTAGGTGCTCACTAACACGGAACCTTGCAACATTCAATCTCTAAGGTTACCCCCTTAGGGGTATCAAAGTGTATTCATCATTTATAGTTTCATAATGGGCTTTCCAAACTATTAAACAATACTTGAAGTTACATTCATCATCATACCAGCCGTTAAAAGTCGACTGTGGGACATAGGCCTCCCCAAGTAAGGGGGTATGTTACCCATAATTGCCGCGCCAGGCAAGCGCTGGGAAGCTGCTGTCCATCACCGCCCTTTACATTTGAGCTGACTTGTTGGCATGGATACACCGCTATCTGTCGGTTCTCATACCTTAGTCACGTCTTACGACACCTGGTACAGGGTGAGGTACTATTCTACTCTGCCGGTGCCTTACGGCTAGTTACATTAGCTTCTTTTTAAAGCTACCGACTCACATAGCTGTGTATTAAAATCAATTAATTACCTATCACTTTTTTATGTTTAGAAATACTCTCATTCGTGAGAGAATAGGGGTTACAATTGGTAGCGATTAAAAATTAGTGCTAACCTTGTATGTCAATGTCAGGTTTCCCTATATAGTAAGATTTTAATGTTGATTAACTGATTGATTTTAATATTAGTTAATCTTAGTAGTCTTCGTTATGTACGAGCAAACAACGTTTGCCGGTTCAGCTAGTTTATAATAGTATTCTTTTATAAATTCCTCCCTCCCTCCCAATAGAAACTATATATATATATAAGAGAATGGTTAGAATAAAAATCAGAATACATTTGCAAAAAAACCACATCAGCCGAAGTCTTAAGTTTTCCCAAGTACAATAAAAAGAGAAAACGGACAATATTGAAACGAACGGGCCGTAAAAACAGCTAAATGGACAGACTGAAGCCCTAAAAGCAAAGAGCCGGCCATACGTTAGATAGACAGATGGACTAAGAATGGCGGGCAGTATTTCGTTTCCCACAACATGTTGAAAATGTTTACTGCTTTGACAACAAAATAAAGACTTGAAATAGAATGGGCAGAAGCAGAATGAAACTAGAATTGGGAATAACGATCCGTCGTTGCCATATTAAAATAATATAACTTTTTTAATTTTACTTTAATTATTTAATGCGTCCGATGGCGCAGATGGGAGTATTCCGATCTTGTGCGCCAAGGGTCGTGGATTCGATTTTCACCCAAAGCATATATTTATATAATGGTGTTTGTTCTGTGGTGCAGCAATGGACGTTTTATTGCTGCTATGCTGTTGCCGAAATGATGTTGTTTTTGTTTAATATATATATTATCTTGTTTGGACAAAGAGACACTATTGTAATCGCTATCTGAATATAAAAACTGACCTAAATAACTGAATTGTTATTTACGTTTGTGTTACGTGCAGGTTAAATTATTAACCTTGTTTTTTATTCATACTATTTTACAATTTTCATAAATATTCATGAGTTTACGTAATGGTATGAAAACAAAATGGTATCTTTGACTCGACCTCTCCAACCCACCACAACTCTAATTGGCGCCAAAAAATCCCCCAGGCTCCAGCAAAGTACCACGTATGGAAGTAAATTTTATTCTCGTCCGTTCCCGGATCTAATATTAACATATTAAATTACCCCACGCCGGCTGGAACCGACGGAATTCCTTCTGCCGGTTCTGACAGAGTTTGTGGGCCAATTGCGTCGAAAAAAAATGTTGTTACCAAATAACCTTAGACGAAACGCGTCGAGTTCGTCAAGAGAATTGTTTGTCAAATCTTTGTTCTTTATTTTATTTCCATGTATTTCTTGTGTGTTCTATTTTCCCAATGTTTTTATTATCTCTCTGTGAAGTTTTGTAGGAGAACATAATTAGATTTGCTGTAGCCGTAGAGTAAGGCTGCGTAGGATAGAATCTCCCCCTGATTTAAGGAAACCAGACTGTGGTACCAGACCAGACAGATCCTGAAATTGTTTAGTATAAATGCAGGAATGTGGAGGAGGAAGGGTGGATATGTGCAGAAGTATTCCCGTCGGGATTACCACCACGCCTGCCTAGAGTGACTGTGATGACGGTGATTGTTGCGAATATATATATATTCGCAAACATGATATATATATCAATCCGGAACACAGCAATGCAAACACTGCAATTTACGGTTGAAATAGGTAAGAGACCGATGCAGACAAGTTTTGTAAGACCTCATGTTAAATGAAATTTTGACACACATTTAGGTTTTTCAACTGCATTACAAATAGGTGAACATTATATATATGTATTTTTTTTTGCTCCTAACTTTTTAAGGTTGTAAGTAGGGTTTATTTGGAGTATTTAGTCTTATGATGGCACAAAATTCCAAAAGGAATAATAAATGAGGTAAATAACCTTCAAATTAATTTTAAATGAATTACACAGTTTACTTTTGACCCCTAAAAGTTTAAGTTTATTTTGATATAAAAAAAAATTAAGGGTCATAATTATGTATTATTTATGTGAGTGAAGCAGTGAGGTACCTGCAGAGTACCACTCTCTTTACCAGGTGTCCTAAGACGTCTCCGTGGTAAAAGCTGCGCTCTGCAATTACCAACACGCTTGTCCAGCGCGGCAATTATGGGCAAAATTGCCCCTTTCTAGGAGAGGTCTATCCAGCAGTGCACTTCCAATGGCTGGTATGATGATGATAATGATATTTATTATAATATTTATCATTTTGAATTACTCCATATTTATCTTACACAGAGGCACTAAGAGTCCGAATAAGGTACCTCGCTCGCCGTAGACTCTCTTTACTGAGTGTAGAATGAAAAATATACCAAGTTTTCTTTATCTATAAATATTTATCACATTACTATAGCAAAACTACGAAGATATTAACTTTTACTCAAAAGTATTTTACAGTAGTGACCTTCCCTTTAAACCAGTTCAGCCCACCCATCGATACAAATTCCTTCGTAACATTTTACATTCGTAGCATTTACGCATTCTGAATACTGAATACACGTGACTAGGCTGGCATACTTGTGACGTCACCGGTATTCTCGCCACGTCCCGCGTCAATTTCGAGGACTTGTAACTGCGAACTGAAAAGTTATAAATAGTCTTTGGCCTTGTTTCATTGCTCATTTCCATTTATTTCCATTGGGAAAATGTGGAAATATTGTCTCTTTTTTTTCACGGATTTCTATTTACCATTCAGATCACGGTAATGTTTTAGTAGTGCTTTCATTTCTCTAAGGGCCTACACTTTTACATTTTTATTACATATTTATCAATATCTGTGAAGCACAACCAAGTATTTTTTAAACATATTTACGTAAAATATTTATACATAATGCATTCGTTGACAGCTTTATGACAAGGTGTATGTATTTTATTTTTATATATTTTTTTATTGAACTAGGTCTACAAATAAGCTTACAGTCCACGTGATCTTGAGCATCACCGCAGCCCATAGGCGCTCGTAATATCACAAGGATATCACTAGCGCGTTGCCAACCTTGTAACTTAAATATATTAAGGCACATTACCCAGTTTCACTGTTTCTCTCACCCTTCAAACCGGAACACAGCAATGCAGACACTGCTATTTGGCGGTAGAAATAGGAAATAAATCAATGCAGACGAGTTTTGTAAAGGGTCTACCTTATGTAAAATGTAATTTTGACACACATTTAGGTTTTTACTCTACATTAGTACCTATTTCTAACCCCATTGCTGTGTACCGGTTTGAAGGGTGAGACCTCTCTCTATAATTACTAGGAAAAATTATTAGCTCTTCGCCCGTGAGAGTTCGCGAGGTGTTCACTTTATAACTCTAAAATTAAGTATCTTCTGTTATTCCTGAAAAAGTCCTATATCCCTTTTTTACAGAAAAACGGTGCAAAAAATGGTGTTGATTACTTAGAGAAAAACTATAAGCCAGACCTTTACCGATCTGTCAGGTACCGGCACCGTCAGATGGCGGTATGACCATTTGAAATAGCGTTGCTTTAATGCTACAGGGTAGGAATGTGCAGCGACATCTTTATGACGTTGGCAACTACTGTCTGCAATTGCCTCCACGCTTGCCCAGCATGACAATTATGGACAAAATTCCCCCTTTTCTTGGGGAGGCCTGTTTTCCGCAGAGTACTTCCAATGGCTGATATGATGATGATAATTAAAGTCTGAGCCAAATTTCGTGTATACCTGTTGAGCCAATACAGCGTGAAAGAGTTACAAAAATTTATTCCTCCATCTATATATACAACCTTCCTCGTTTTTTAATGTTTGTAGGATAAAACATAGGTTGTTTGAATACGTAGCGTTGCGTAAGTTAATAAGCTTGCACCATCTATACTAAAGTGGTTCGTCCTAAAACACTTTGAGCGTGATGGGAATTAAATGATTAATGTAATCTCAAGGCTGGCTAATTAGGAAAGTGGTCAATTAGTGGCCGAAGTGAGACAAAATGGCCGTCTACCAAACGTCCTGTTGAAATTTTAGCTAATCAGATTTGCATTTCCTTGAGATGAAGGCGGTTGTGACCTAATGTGCTTAAAAACCCTATCTCGGTACTCGAAGTTTTATCTCCGACTTCTATAGATGTTGAACTGTAAAAAATGTTAATCTTACCTTAAGTAATTCATAAAATAAACAAATACAAACTAGATGTAATACCTTAGTTTTAAAAACAAGTCGCATAAAGCACTCGTATTACGGACATCAGACAACAAAAAAATCTCAAATATAATAAAATACTTCAATACTGTATTTGTATTTGTATTAAACAACTTCTCTCGCAGTCAGCATAAGATGTCATGTGAATTTTTAATAATTAGTATAACTTCAGAGTTGATTAACATATCAGACATGGCTTCGTTATCTATTAAATGAGAAACGAGTCCGTTATAATCTGACTAAATAAATTTTTATTTGTATTTATTACCCGACTATGTTTGAAGTTTGAAACACGGATAAGATTTTTCTACAAAGTCGAATTACCTTGTGGATAAATTCCTGAATTTAATATATTATTGGGATTTTATTAAATTTCTTATATGTTTCAATAAGGCAATCCAACAGAAATAAAATCTCAATTAAAAACTTCTTTAAATATCAAAGTTTTCTTACCCTGTATATTGGGATACATCTTGAGAGATTGGATAGCTTATACATCAATTTATAGCCATAATTTTTTTTTAGGATAAAAGTATAAGACAGGACGTCTGACGGATAAACTAATTAACTTACAGGTTGTTTAAGTATTGTCGATCAGTGTGAAAAAATCTATCTAACTTAATTATGTGTATTGCAATAAGTTTGCAATCTTTCATACGACGAGCTTCACACGCTATAAGCTATAGAAAGTGAACAGATGGACTTCTGGAGAGCCCCCCCCCCCCAGGATAGGGTAATTATGGGCCATTAATAAAATCCATTGCCCATAATTGCCGCACTGGGCCGGCGTGGTGGTAATATACCGCAATCTGTCAGTTCCGGTACCTCAGTCGCATCTTACAACACTTGGTACAGATGGATTATCATTAACGGTGTATAAAAAGTTTATATTAAAAAAGGTTTTGGTTTCGTACGTTACCTCTTTATAGTGCACACATAAACCATTCCAGTAATTCCTAAGTATCATAAATTGTATTCACGTCTCAATATAAGTATGCCACGTACGTCTAGTGAATCTCAAATCTGTTCTATCATCCCTACTCCGAATTCAGACCACCAACCGCTACCATGCTCTAAGTATATTGATGTAGCCTGAAACGTTCCTAGTGCTGAAAAGATATATGAGGGATCCACTAAAAGAAAATCCGCTGAAAGATCTAAAGTTTCTGGAAATAAGAATTTGCTATTTCCGAATACAGGGTTGCCAAGACAGACGATTTTTGAAAATAACAATTGTTTGACGAAAATCTATTGTTGTTTCTTTGCTCACAACAAATAGTATGTAGTTATTTAGATTGACAGAAGTTTGTGTAACATGGAATTGTTTTGCGAAATGCATAAAGAAAGAGTAAATGTCTTTTTACTAAAATGTAAGTGTCGTTAGCAGTTCAAATTTTATAATTATTTGTTAACGCATTTAAAATAGCAATTTTTTAGTTAAAGAAATAAAAAATAACAATAAAATAACTTTTTTTATCTAACTAACTGTTACACAATCTTCAAGAGAAAGATAGAAATACAACGGTGTATGTATAAACGACAAACATTTAAACAATATATAAATAGTATTAATTAGGTTAGTCCTTGACATTTAGTCATGTGTCTGAAAATAACACTAACGTAAAATAACACTTCTGCGTCATTTCAAGTTAATCAGCCTTGAGTATCATATTGCTGAAGTCTACTAGACTCGAACGAGGTATTGTGACTCTGGACTTCTGTTTATGAGAATAATAAACATTACACTACATAACTATAAATGTACAACTAAAGGAAAATACATCGAGATTATTCGTAATATGCTTAAGACTTCGTCTAATCTACTCAAGTCATACACGAATGTAGATCAAACATCACGTCTTTGTTTTACAATGAAAGTGCTAAGAAACACGAAACGCGTGTGGCATTACGTAATATTAGTAGGGGAGAGATTATACTGTGTGGCCAAGAGATTGCCTTTATCTTTGTTTGAAATGAAGCCTTCGTTTGGTATTCTCCTGTCATTCTTATAATATTTTCTAATATTTACGTTATATTACGTTCTAGTGTTGACAACTTAAAATATAACTGCTATATTAACAGTTTTTAAACACAGTTTTGGTTACCTTGTTAATCATTCTTAAGATCGAGAAAAAACGATTTCTTCGGTCAGAGGTGTTCGCAATGCTGTGTTCCGTTTTGAAGGGTGATTGATAACACGTTAGTGATATTCCTGTGATATTACGAGCGTTTATAAGCTGCTGTCTGTTTGTTTCTCGACAAAAGCCACATAAAAAAATGATGAAGCCGTTAGAAGAGTAGCTTTAATATGTCATTCTTACTCAACAAGGACTCTAAAGTGTGAATATGTATGTGTATAGAAGTCAATTCTTTTGACGATGTTTTTTACTATACTGACTTTGGTGTTTAAAAAAAAGTTCCTCCATAATTCACAGGTGGAGAAAAAAAAAATGAACCTGCCAATTCTGAGCGTATTGGAATTGAAACGCGGTTTCCGATGAAAATAAATATTTATGTTGGTGAGTTTGAGTGTTTGTGAGACTTAACTTCTATCTGGTTTACGTAAGTATTTTGAAAGATGAGGTTATTTTATTCTTAATACATGTCATTAATGTGTTTATGTTTTGATAAAGGTAATAATGGAGAGAGGTGGCACTATATCTTTTTAATGAAAAAAATAACATGTTGGTTGCAGCATTATCTTTCTATCACCCATGTACAGTTAATATTCATATATTACCAATAGTGTACGCTAAGTTTAAACTTCTATTTCACTTGGCAATAGCTTTCAAAAAGGAAAAACATTTGCGTTTTACATATCTTAAGATCTACCATAAAAAACTAGCTCTGAAAACTGATAGAAATCTAGTGAAATATCTGATGTCAACTCAACAACTTCATCAACTTTTGTTACCCTTATTCCACAAATCGCTAACATAGGTTGTTTATGACTTTGATTTATTTTTGATAGTATCTGACATTAAAGCATTTCGTGAAGTAAGTAGGTTTTATATTGTTTACTAGCTGTGCCCGCGACCTCGTCCGCATGGAATAATTTTTTTAGGTACCATCCTCTTTCCCTTAATTTATTTAAACTTTTAATGTCATATTTATTTATATCGAATCAATGGCCTGAAAATAAAGTCTCAATTTTCTAGTTCTAAAAATAGCGATACTTCCATGCAACTTTTCATCCCTCCTTTCGACCCCTTACAAACCTTATTTCGAATTAAAACAATAGACTATAACCTTTTTTGGGTGTAAGGGTTGTTTGCGCCAAATTTTATCAAAATCAGTTAATAGGTTCAAGTGAGAAAGCGTAATAGAATAGACATAGTTACTTTCGCATTAATAATATTAGTAGGGATTAAATTTAATGTCATATACAATTGGAAAAAGATTACCGAAAGGAAGTTTTGGCGTCGCATTTAGTGCGTTTCGAATCATTTACCAATTTGGGAATTCAAATATGTTTTATTTTGACTTATCACTTGTTTCTGTTTTATTCCTCCTAGAATTGAACACATTGTAAACCACACATCGTATTGCATATCTTACTTATAATTAATTACGAAATTAAAACATTTCCATTATTCTTAAAAATATTTTTTTACATAATTTAAGCTGCAAAAGTAAGTATTTAAATAATAAAGAAATAAGAATAGACATATACGTAATGGTATCAAGATTTCTTATTGATATGAAAAGTTGGTTAACGCTTACAGTCGGGAATAATAAAAAGATTTCAAAGAACCATAAATATGTAGATTAAGTTCAAGTAGAAGAAAAAATATGGACGTCTCTCCACAAGCCGAGTTGAAAAGGCAATTGTCAAAGTTGTCATTGTAAAAAGCAATATATAACCTATCAATAATATTTTATAAAACAGCTCTTTTCTGACGACATTACAGCGCAAATAATTTTAACATCTTAATTATTTACCTTTTATGTAATATATTATTTACCTTTTTTGTAAAATATTCCTCTTAAAAGAAAAATAAAATCAATTTTAACATATCATTGCTATTTGTCAAATATGTCAAAAATAAACTCGAACACTTTATTTATTTTACTATTTTTCTATCATATTGTGATATTAAATTCACAAAATGATTCCTTGTTATTCAAACAAAGGAATATTGGCAGGCAAAGGCACAATACTTATTTTAAAGGAAACAGGATGGTTGGACTGGAAGTTGGTTCTGAATATCCTAAAGGTGATAAGAAGAAATTGCGTGAGATATCAAACCTTTGGTTAGATTATTACACATGTTGTACACGACTCAGGTCTTCATTGAACTCATTCGGTCAACTACCTTCCGTTGTCATCGCAGCATTTTTGTCATCAGTAGTAAGATTACGTTGCAACTTGTGCATTCCTCCTAACGAACGAAATCAAATCAGCTGGTATTTTTCCAAAAACATCGATACCTCTATGAGTCTGATTACGTATGAACTGCAAATAGTACAAGAGACGAATGGCAACTTAACTATATATGGAGTAAAGAAAGAAGATAGTGGTGTCTATCAATGTAGACTAGGCAAAAGTGCTGGAGGCATTGTCATATTAGAAATAGCAAATGAAGATAACTATAACGTAGTCAAACCTTGTACAAGTCGAGGCCCTTTTCCAGCTTCAGAACAATCTATATGGATGTATGATGTAACTCTAAAATTATTTACATCATGGACGCACTGGAGTGAATGTAGCGATTGTGGTAAAGTGGGTAGAAAGCGGAGGTTTGGTTTGTGTTACTTAACAGCAATAAAAGATGAGAACCTAGAGTCTACATCGCTGTTGTCAAAATTTACTAAAAGAGATACGCCAAGCTTACGAAAGGTATTACTAATTACAAAAATATTTCCAGAAGGAATACCATGTCATTCTAAGCTACTTCCTCAGGATATTCGACAGTTATCATCAATAAGACATCGTAGGAATGAGATCATGATTGGACTCTGCAAAGTTAAGTGTGAAAGACCAGTAATTTCCAGAACGTATTCAACGAATGGTATTGTATTAGAACAATCTAATATTAGTGACGATGTTATCTCTCTATGGCAAGAAAATTCCAATGAAAGACTCGTGTTAGCCAGCACCACAATATTTGTTCCAGTCGGAGAGAAACTCAAGCTTAGATGCTCAGGTGCTGCACTCTGGGATATACCATTTAACTGGCGAGTTGGTACAAAATATATGGTTCCTAGAGATATCGACAGGAGTACTAATGGGAGAATTCATCTCGATGCTATAGACCAAATCGTGTTTTCTTATGTAAAATATTCAGACGCAAATGTGTACAGTTGCTGGCAGCGAGATGTTTTGATTGGGACTATAAAGTTGGAGGTGTGGAAAGGCGAGAAGCTTTGGTGGAATTTCCATCTTGTCTTGTTTATGATGTTGATATTGGCTATTTTCATATTAAGGTGGACTGATAAAGTGTTGCGGGAGAAAAGACAACGTTTTGGCAGAATTTAAGAAATCATTTCTAATATATACGAGTAGCCATTGCATGTGCATTCACCTAATATAAAGTATAATTTATGTAAGACTGATATTTTATTGATTAAAAACTATAAAATTTATGTTATATGTTATATTTTAGGAAAAAATTATCTATGGTATTTTTTAAGAAAGACTCGACAAATAATTTCGTTGATAGCGCTCACTCTGTGAAGTATATATATTACCCTTTTAGCAGAGATGTGATAGCAGAACGGTAAAAATGTGAAATATAACAACTCCCGGTCATAACATTTATGAAAAATATCACTGAAATTTTCAAGAGTAACATTAACTAGAGATCCCGTGCTTTATTTTTCTGACAAGAATAATCTAAAATCATCATCGATTAATGTTTTTTGAGGATTGATAAAAAGTGATGGCAGCGTTTCTTATATTATTTATATATTTGTTACTAATATGTGTTATCAGGAATGTAATATAGATAAAAATGTATACTCGAATATAAACTCGCCAGTGTGTAATGTCAAACTGTACAGACAGTAGTTAATCCAGAGGGGTTAAATTGTGCGTATCGGGTTGACGAGTTTCGTACAATAGAGAGATAAGCCGGGTTACGGGTAACTTGAGTTTGAGATAGACTTATTACGTAAGATATGGGGGTACCTGTACAAAGATGTGATGTGTTGTAGGCATGAATTAAGTTATCAACCTTAAATACGGTTGTCTCGGATATTGAGGCACAGAAAAAGGTGACTTTCCCCGAGATAAGATTTTAATTTGATATTCTATGTGTTCATTTGAGAATTAGGACATCCCAATTTTCCGAGAAAATTTTATATTTTAAAATATCTTTATAATTATTATTCTGTTCTTGAGAGATAGCTAGCAAATAATGTTCCCAAAAAACGATTTATTTTAATCAGGTATATTTTTATAGATTTATAATAGCATTAGCAGCGCTCCGTGGTTTCGCCCGCGTTAAATTGTAGAACTTTCATTCTAATATTTCACTCCCTTTTTACTCTCTCAAGAAATGTGTTACATGACTTTCAATAAAGATTTTTATAATGAATTCTTCAAAAACTGCAAAACTAGTTTTATCCCTTTAGGAGGTGAATTATCAAAAATCCATTCTTAGTACTCCACTTCGATATAAGGGTGCCCCTTATATCGAAGTGAAGGGCCTGTGCAAAATTTTAAATTTCCAACCCTTATAATTTAGGCCCTGCGTTGATATGTCAGTCAGTCAGCTTCTCCTTTTATATATATAGTTTTACTTTCTTGTCCGCAGATTATTTTGCAGTATTTTTTGTTTTACAATGCTCATTATAAAACGTTTTCATTTGGTCGTGAATACTAATATTGTGATCAGTCAGATGACGTGTGTCAAAAAACTTACATAGTATAATTAGAACTATATGGATCGACACCATATTTCTAAGCAGCTGTGTATTTGGCCCATGACAAGTTTAAATTTAGAACAACAACAACATTGTGTTCCAAAAAGATGTCCAAAGCAAAAAAGTTGATTAGTAAATGACACTTTTGATAGATATATTAAAAAAACATTCATACCCAATAAATAAATCCCAATAACATAAACAAAAACCTGCTTTATATACAACTACAATCAAGCGAAGTACAATTCTTTTGCAATTCGCGACTAGCAACGTCATGGTCAATTACCACAAATTATGGCAGATAAGAAATCTTCCTGTTATCATTAGGGACAGGAAAAATACGAGCAATAAATCAAACAATATATGGAGCGAGTAATTTCCGTTCCGAGGAAACGAGGAAGTCTTCAACTTTGCGTGTGTCGGGACAGACCTTGTGCACGGAATAGTTTCTACCCCTGACTTTAAAAGGCATTTGTTTTCTTATTATTCGGATAATTATCTTAGGGACATAGGTTTATTTAGGTAACTTTAAAAGGATTTAGAAGACGTAGACTTTTTATCATCATTTCTCTATCTATCTCTGTATATTTGACAAATTTTTAATAAATAACGAAAAGCCAGCAAGAAAATTTAACTTTTTTAGTGTCCCATTTCTCTGTTTTTTTTTTCAACGGAAAAATTTAGTTTATTGTAATTCACTTTTAAATTGTTGATAACAAAAATTACGATTTTGTCGAAAATTGTCACAATAAATATTTGACTAATATGAATAATTTAGTATTTTAAAGAGATGTATTTGTTCAGTTACACAGACCAATTCATACATTAAAATCCAATGCAAATTATAGCTTTCACCCGGCATTGTTGCTTTGACACGGGTTCAACTGGCCAACAACTCGGAAACAATAGCAACTTTATCTCAATGGAACGCGCGATCGTTTCACGATTGGTCAGTTTTTATGTGTATAGTTTCCACTTTTGTTTTGGGGAAAAACAAGGGTAGTTCTTTCTGATGGATTGTGATATAGTCCTTCGATATTTTTCAATAAAATTTAATTATACCTGCCATTGGAAGTCCATTGCCGGACATAAGCCTCTCTAAGAAAGGTAGAATTTTCACGCCATCGTCGCGTTGGAAAATCGGTTTTGCAATTGCAGAGCGTAGCTTTTGCGTAGCTGCTTTTTAGTATCTTAGTCACCTTTTATCGTGTGGCAACCATTCCCAAGATTAGGTTATTGAGAAATAGTTTTTATTCAATAATATTTTAATGTATTTATTAGTATTCAATTCTGAAAAATCAATCTACTGTATTAAAATATTTATTTATTGTATTTATTTAATGGTCTTGAGGTAGAGAGTTAAATAATACTTCCTTCTTTTCCAGATGTTTAAGGCGACTGAGGTACCGGAACCGACAGGTGGCGGTATATCAAGCCAAAGCAATGTAGCTCAAATATAACTGGACGGGGATGGGCAGCAGAATTTTCTTCGTGGAGCTAAGCTTTGATTGCCACCACGCTCTCCCAGCGTGGCAATTATGAGTAAATTTTTCCTAATTGGGGAGGCCTATGTCCAGCAGTAGACGTTTGATGACGATGAATTAAAGGTTTTATCTAAATAAGGTTATAAATCGAATCTTTTTTCTCTACCAAGACCAACTCCGGGTCGCTAGGCCAACAGTTTATGCGTGTATTTCAACAATCTAAGTACGAGTAATCTTTTTACATGAAAAATAACCGTTCACAAATTTTACAGTCGGCATAAACACTTGAATCCATCTTCTTCGAATTTCCTACCAAGCATTTTTAAACACAAATTATTCATTATTTAACTCTTAAATATATAGACATATTTTTTAATATACACACATCTCTTCCTCTGACTCCGAGATAAGTCGTTTAAAGCACTTGTTTTAAGTACATCAAACATCAGAGAAATCACGTATATATTACTCAAAAACCCAGAAAAACTTAAATATCATCATATTACATAACCATCGCCATCGGGCACTTCAAGATTATGCAGGTAATTAGAAAATAACGCAATCTTCCGAGTCACAATAACGAGTAATTTGACAGAACGCGTTCTGTAAATATCATTATATAAATCTATCGGAATTTCATTATTTACCCTTTTAACATTTAAAGTGCATATAGCTATTTTTTTATATTAAAATATACTAAAATACATTTCAAAATTACAACCATTTTAAAATACAAATAAAATATGAAATTCTAATATAATATTCAAAACGAAAAAAGTATTTATATTTTATATTAAAAGTGTCGACAAGCATTTTCCTGGTCGGATTATATATAAATTTGAATATATTGTAACCGCAGCCTAACAGATACTCGTGTCATTACTAGAGTATCGCCAACCATGTGAGCTGAAGATATAATGTTACAGTTAATCTGTAATTTCACCGTCACTCTCACACTTCGTGCCACCGTCACACCAATGCAGACGAGCTTTATAAGAGGTCTTCCTTTAGCAGATTTTTTCTCTCTAACAATGAATAAATCTCAAACAATGTAAAGAGTTTACAAAACTTAATGATTTGTGGTCAGATTTCGACTACTAGGTGACCACTAATATAAAATAAATTCAGTCTTAGGTGAAGAAACTATTTTTACCAATACACCGAAGTAGAATTTCTAGTTTTAAACTTCTAGCCAAAGTTACGTAAAAGGAAAGCTTACTAAGATTATGTACTTTCAAGTTGGAAAGTTGAGGCAGAACTAAGAGAAATCTTGATCTAAAATTCTAGGCATTAAATTGAGTTATTTGATATCAAATTTTTAAGACAAATTCTGAGTTTTTTTGAGGCGACCTCTTTGACTTTCAATCTTAATTATAACCGTACCGTCCTTGGGGAATTTTATCGTGGATAACGGGAACTCTTTAAAATATAGGTGGAATATTGCTACCCACTCCCGTTTTTGTTATATTTAGCCAAGATATTTCGGTTACCCATACAAAATCTGGACGCAATATCATAGATGAACTCGAAATTGAATTACGTGCTGATAAAAACTGTCAAAAAATATTTGACAGTTTTAACGTTTTATCTAAGTTATTCACACATTCAACATCTCATACATTGTCCAGATTTCGAGATAAATTTCTTATTATACTTGTGTTACGGAAATCTGACAATAGATGAATTCTTAAAATGAAACATAATACTTATAAATAATACATATTTAACACCAGATACACAACAAACATAAATATCATCGTATAAATCATTATCTCGGATGGAGTCGAATCTACAACTCTTGACACACGAGATAGCATCACTACCATCTGCGCAATCGGGCCCGTCAGTTTTCTTTAGATCGTTTTCTATTACTCCTTGGTGTATTTTTTAAGTTTACGATAAACAAACTATTAATATTTCTTTGTTTAGAATATAATGAATACACACAATATGTATATTTAAAAGGAGATATACCTCCTGTATATTAGAAACTTGATATTTTACACAGTGATTTTTTTAAACGTTGCATTTGCAGAAGCATTTAAGAAACAATTTTTAAAACTTTTCCCCCCAAAAGGGTAAACGGCGGTGAGTATAAAACTTCGTTAGTCGTTTTTAAATATATTTGAATTCAATATGAAGATTTTTCATTGAAAGTCTTGAAACACGTGTAAAATATTTTTCCGATAATCACCTTCTAAGAGGTGCAAAGGATGAAACTTCAACAACTTAACGCGAGTGAAACCGCGAGGCGCTGCTTATTTAAATATAAATTCTGTCATAACATTTTTGTCAGTCTTGAAAACGAAAGTAGCATTTATGTTTTATATTAAAAGTGTTGACTAGCCTTGGTCGCGTGAATGTCTAAAAGACCGTGTTAAATGTTTCTGTAACACTTAAAAAAAAATGATGTAGGCGTACCTATCAACCTCCCTTAAATTAAAAACTTTTGCGACCTTTTAGAAGTCTATCATGTATTTTAATTCAATACAATAAGCAATATTTTCATCGTTTATGTCCCAAAAAAATATTTTACCAGCCATTGACATTGCAAATCGAAACTATCTGTTACCTAACAACAAATTTGACTTGGTTCTTTTCCAGAGAGACACACTTTTGAATCGATTAAACTCGTATCGAGATTCTGGCAATCGTTAGCGGGAATATTGCAAATCGTTACTAACTTCATTAAGAACCGAGCGGGCACTTCACAAAACACTTTTCTTTCAAGTTGTACTCCGGTCTGATAAAAAAGGCTTGCGAAATAAGAATGCCTACAAATTTAATTTGCTTCGCTACAAAAAAATACTTTTTAACAATGCCTGTATCGCAAATAAAGGCAATTATTTAGTATCTTTGAAGTCCTGTTAAGATTTAAATTTATAAAATTTTATTGATATTCTCCGATTAATATTAATTGATTTTATTTTTGTAAACCGTTGTTGCAGTAGAAATAATAATTAATATTTCTAAAATAATAGATGTTTAAATTACTCTTTATAGAATTAGCTAGTGAAACATTAAAAAAAAACATTATTACATATGCATTTCTTTCCTTCTATTTCGGCAAAATAAAACAGATAAATCAATAAGGTTATATTAAATAAAATCAATGTACCAATGATGTACAACTACTTTTATACCAACTTAAAAACTTTAAGTCTCAGAAACAAACGTTTTTTCGGGAAATGCGCAGACGCACCGATCTGATGTCAAACGGTTCAAGCGTAAAATTTTCTACATCATCATCATTATTACAGCCATTATAAGTTCACTGCTGGACATAAGCCTTCTGCAACGGCGATGCAGCCCATCCCCAGCCTGTGCATTTTTGTTACTCTATATCAGATGGTTATACCGCGATCTGACGGTTGTGGTATCTTAAAATATATATAATTCGGGTGAAATATTAACGGTCAAATAATTACTGTTTAATGAACATTTATCTTCGTATTGTTCTTTTGACAAATTTCAAGTACCAAACATTATATGGGCAAAATGTAAATGGTCAAATGATTGTCTTGCATCAGCTATCATTGACGTATTGCAGATATACTGACGCACTTATCCATTGGCGAATATATATATTAGTCACAAATTGTCTACGGTATGCTAGATCCAGCATCCACTATCATACCGGATAAGCCGTGAGGTATCGGCAGAGTAGAATACTCTGCAACCTCCCACTGCGCCAGGAGTCGTAAGAGGCGACTAAGGTACCAGAACCGGTAGATGGCGGTATATCCATCCGGAACAGTGCAGCTCAAATGCACAAGGCGGGGATGGGCAGCAGCATCTCCGTCGCGATAGCTGCGCTGCAATTGTCAACACGCTTGCCTAGCGCGGCAATTATGGGTGTTAAACCTCCTTTCTTGGAGAGGCCTATGTCCAGCAGTGGACTTTCAATGGCTGGTATGATGATAACGATGATGATGATCGAAATTATTAAGCGAACGGGTCAATTAATTAGTTCTGTTAAGGCACCAAGTTATCTGAATTATTATTATTATTTGGATTCTATGGATCAGTAAATCATAAATCTTGCTTTCGAGAATGACTCGTTTTTTAAATTGAATCCAGTAAATATTACAATATCATTGCTTTTGGTTTATAATTTTAACCGTCAACAGATTCATTACAAAACATAAATAAGAAAAGTCCTTATTTGAATTATTCAAGAGCCCCTTGTTTCATGTGTCAATCAAATTGTCCCCCTTAATTTTTAATTCCTGTTACGATGGAAGGGATGTAAGAAAATGCGAAGGTCTTTGTTTTAATTGTATAAGGAAGAATATTGTAAAAATACATTTATTGATTAAGTTCTTTTTGGCTTTTATTGTGAGTTCTGAGCTTTAATGTTTCTATTAAAACAATATTTAAATATCATAAAATAAATACCCGCCATTTTAATTTTTGTTAAATAATTATGTTAGACAATAAAAAAAGTCTCATTTTAAAACCTTCATAAAACCTTACTGTAAGTTCTGTACTGTAGTTGAATTTCGTAGAAAAAACTATATTCTGTCTTAGTTTTTTAATTGATTTTTAAGTGTTTTGTCTTAATTAAAAGGTTGACTTTACATATCATGTGATATTTATCATTTTATCAGCCAAGTCCATTACTGGACATAGGGTACTCCAAGAAAGGGGGAATTTCGCGCATATTTTAAAGTAGTATAATTGATTTGTTTCCATGAAATATATTATTTTCATCAAAAAGAGTATTTTTTGTCAGTGTAACTACTTAAGTCAGTATAAACAACTGAAGCAGTCAAAACCTCGCATAAATATTTATTTTATGTTCTAGTAATTTTCTTAAATGTGCTAATTATTGTGGAGCAAACGCCTTAGTTACTCTTATCTTTCTCTCTCCGTTAATGAATGCACGTGCAATGACATCGTAATGTCAAAGCTTCGAGCACAGTACAGAGGTTAGCAACGAGAGAACTTGTAGCTAACGCCTTGACAAAGTTTAACGCTAACAAGCCCAGTTGTTTGTTAGTGATGTACCAAGAAAGTTTATTTTAACACGACAATTGAATTGATCTACTTTCTGAGTCTCGTAAATGCATTTATCTATTCAAGATAACGTCGCTGTTTTGTTTTTATCATTTTATTTGAAGTATGTAGTATTTAGTACGTTTTATTTGCACCTTTAATCAATAATCACACTTTAAATGATTGAATATTAAAATGTGTTAGTCTATAAGTATTAGTATATAAAGGTTTTTAGACCTAAATGTGAACGTATATTTTTTTAGGTTTCCGTACCTCGAAAGAAAAAAAAATCCCATCGCAGGATCACTTTACTGCTATCAACAACCTTGACCTCGAGAACGAGCAGAGATATCGATTGTAATTAAAATCATACACTCATATCTATAGCCACTTTACCTTGTGAAAAAAAAACAATATTCTAAATTAACCTTAATAAAAGATACAGCCGTTTATGCCGTGAAAAACAAAACAATGATTGGCAAGGTATATCGTCTTATACTGTAGTTATAGTGGAAAATTCAAAATCTTAACATTTGCAATGGAATATAAAAACGTCTTTAAAACAACTACGAAATCATTTTCTTACGGACGCTCCGAGGTCGAGTCTAGTTTGAGCTTGTCCGCTTATACGGCAAACGGATATTATTATTATTATTTCTTTATCATCATCATCATAGCAGCCAAAATAAGTTTACTGCTGGACAAAAGCTTCCCCAAGAAGGGAGGGATTTGGCCAAAAATGTTTCGGGTTGATATACCGCTATCTATTAGTGCTGTCAGTCCGCTTGTAACGACACCTAGTACAAAGGAAGGTCTAAGAAGAATTCTACTCGGCCGGTAACTTACAGCAAAGAATATTATTATTTCTTACTTACAAAAAAGTAACACAAAACAAAGAATACTTTAAAAAAATCTTATTTGCTGAATACTTTTTTAGAACATCAAACAAATTTAAATGCCTTTAGTGCCAAACTTACAAAAAACCAACTAATTTATATCTGTTGAAAATGTTTCAAAAAACAAACTACACACATATATATCGATTATCCTTTAATTTTAGGTTAAAAATAAACTTATGCGTTGCTTCTGAAAACGAAGATTTATTTCGTTAATTTCTTACAAATATTATTATTATTTAATCTTACAAATAACTTATTTAACTACCCTATTATTATAACTTTACCTGAAAACGAAGAAACGACAATTAAAGTCTATTCTTCCACCAATCATTCTTATTTATCTAATTTAATTAACAAATTACAATAATCTAATACAATGCTATTTTTTTCATAACCTCTCAACTGACCATTGACCTCAGACAGCGCTTGTCAGTTGTCAATGTCATTGGTAATGTAGTAAGCGCGGCAAAATTCAAAATTAAAGAAATATTATTTCTTTACACATATAATAATTAATTACACATTCATTTATGAATGTTTGACTTTACATCAAATTACGTGACAATTGAAGTCTCTCGTTAAATAGTATCATTTAATTGAGCTTATAATAGAATAAACGATCAACCCCATTTTCATTCGACTAATAGAAAGTACTCGAGTCGACTCTAAAGCCATCACTAGCTGCTGCGCAAAAGTACTTAGCGGTTTCACTTCATGGAAGTAAGGCACAGTTTAAGCTGGAATTAGAGCAAGCTACGAGACTCGCCAAGCCATTAGCGTTTATGTCGTGGTCTGAGTGTACGTACCTGCAGAGTCGGGTCCTTGGTTTAACAAGCTGTGTTTCGGGCTTGTCTGTCGTGTATCTGCCTAGAAATAATGACTATACGTTCTCGTTTGATATGTGCATATGAAAAGCTTTTTACGATAAAGTTTTTGTTTCACATAGAGTCAATTTACTTGAGTCATTCACAACATAGAAGGTACAAGCCTTTTTTTTTCAAGTTTTGGAATGACTATAAATGTTGTTCAATCAACATATATAGCTGTAATGATATAAAATTTAATTATTTGAAATTTAAAAATCTTTATACGATATTTTTTTTAAGTTAAGTAAGGTTTTTTGTTCAGATGGACGTTTAGTCTGATTTGCGTAATATAATATTTCCAATAATATAAAATAAAGAATATTATTGACGATTATTAGATCTCAATAATATTTTTTATGTTGGTTTTTTTTTTCTTTCCACCATGGCAATTATCGGCAAAATCCCCTATCTTAGGGAGGAGTATATCCAACAGTATACTTTTTATGGCTAATATGATGATAACAATGATGCCAGTACCCCATGGCAAGTTACATAATTTAAACTTAAATAACTATTTCCATATAATTAATAAAGATTATTGTCTTGGAAAAGGCTAATAAGCAAGCCCCATACCATTTCCATTACACATGATTAACAAAATTGAGAAAGCCGATTAAAATTATTTTATTACTGCACAGTGCTAAATATGACTGATATTTACACACATGTTCACAATTTTTCGCGTCGAATTAAAAAAAAAGGAAATTTAATTCTTAGATATTATTGAAGATTTTTTTGTACTTTTTTCATTGTTTTATATATTTTTTGTTTTTTTTGTATATCTGAGTTTTGGTAAGGAACCCTATTTTTTTTATTAAATTTAGCCTATACAACTCAAGGATAATGGAGCTACCCAACGGTGAAAGAATTTTTCAAATTGTAGCAGTAGTTTAGGAGCCTTCGATTATATACATTATTCGAGATATATAAACAAACAATCAAACCATTCCTCTTTATAATATTAATATAGACTACTAAACTCTTGAGTTTAGTTGACAAGAACAAGGACAATAGATTAGTGATATTATTCGGAATGATGGCATCACATTAATTCTAGCTTCACAGCCGGCCCCTTACTATGTCATTAGCAAAAACGCTGTTTGAGTTATGTATGAATGCTAGATAGGCCGAGACATTAAGCAATGGTGCCGGAATTATTAACTGCTGAAGGCTGCTAAGGTATTGTTGCAGCATGACCCATTATTGTAGATGAATGTTTTCGAAAAAGTCTACCATTCTCTTTTGTCTTCGTACTCTTCAGGATTGAGTTGGAACAAACATAGGTTTGGCCAGCATAAAGCTTAATCAACGAAGCTTATAGACGCTTGGGATGTTGCAAGGATATCACTATAGCACCTGAGGGTATTAGCCTTAAATACCCAACTTCTTAGCCGTGGGTTACCGGCAGAGAGGAATACTTCCTTTGCACTAGGTTTCATAAGAAGTGACTGAGGTACTGAAACAGGACAGATGGCGGTATATTCACAAGGAACAGCGTAGCAGAGTGATGATAGCAGCATTCCCATTTGCGAAGCTACATTTTGGGATTGTCACCACATTTGACCAGGACGGCTATTATAGATAATACTCCCACTTTTTTGGAGACGTTTATGTCCAACATTAGACATTATAAGGCTGTTGGGATGATATGGATTAGGCACCTTCACAGGCACTTTTTCCTTAAAATTTTTATATGTGTAATTTTGTATGTAATTTCATGTGTGTATATATTGTGCCAATTTTGTTGTTTAATTTTAGTAGAGTCAATAAATAATTTTTTATGTTTTGACCTGATACCGCAGTCACTTGCGGCACGGATATTAAAACAGAGGAACTACACATATAAAAATTAAATGCTGAAATTGAACCCCTAGATAAAAATAACCCAAATATTCATCATACAGATGTTTGTCCTGGGTTCGATCTCCACGAACCCTCGACCTACTACGACCACGAAAAGGTAAGAACCTAATTCACCATAGGGCCGATTAAAATTTTAGTACTTAGTAATACAAACTAGGCTGTGCAACGGCAAAGATAGACATCGTTGTGAATATGGCAGCTACATAGTTGATGATAGATAATTTTATCATCATGATGATTATCATTACATCAGCTGTAGGTTGTCAACTGCTGGACCTAGTTATAATCCGATCATCTGCCCGGTATGGGGATGGACATCATACGCTGCGGTTGCTGGGGCGTAGTGTCTATTCCAGAACCGGTTGTTTTAACTGTCGGTTCTGCGTGTTATCAATGGGATCGTCGAATTGTTACACTTCACGACATTACTCTAACATATACCGTCAAGAATATCTCCACCATTATTGAACAAGATACGTACTAATGAGGTAAAAAAAATAGTTTTTAGAACTCATGGCAACACTAAATACTGCATTTTTGAGGATCAGTGGTGGCTCAATGTGTCTGGATACATTTTGGCTTAATAATAGCAAAAAATATGCTGCTCTCAATGAAAATGTAATAATATATGTATTTAAAAAATATATATTTTATTATTTTTTGCGCTAGATCATATAACAATATAGGACAACACATATTTTTATCACAAAAATACATGAAGTAGACCTCACACGTAGGTCGTCTGCGTTTGTACCTTGTGCCAAATAGCAGTGATCGCATTGCGATATTTGAAGGATGAGACAGCCAAAGAAATTACTGGGTAATGTGACATAACGTCTTCAAGTCACAAGGTTGGCACGCGCTAGTGATATCCACGTTATAGGCTGTGGTGACACTTACTATCACGCGGACTGTATACTTTTTTATTAATCTGGTCTAATGAAAATTAGTTCCAGAAATTCCTAAATATCAGTATATTTTTAGTAGCAGAAATTATGCCTCGAATGCGTTAACCTTGTAGAACTAAATAACAAATTTTACAACCGAAGAAAGTAGCAAAATGTTTAAAAGAGGCACCGCCGTTGATTATAAGCAGCCTAAGGCGACATCTAGCGGAAAGTTATGGAATAAAGTAACAATTTCTTCTGTTTTAAATTGCGGACCGCTCAAAAGCGAAACTCCAAGTCGGTTGGGTTTAATGTCTACGATTCGGAATATTTATGAGGGTCTTTGTAAGTACTAACCGACACCAGAATTTCTCTGGAGGGAAACAGCAGTTTCTTGTTTTATATGCTTTTGAGATTTATAAATTCAGTGGGTGCTGTGTGACCTCATTTATGTGACTGATATAAAATACGTTTATGGTCCATAAAGAAAAGGACACATGCCTCAAAGCTTCCGCTGATATCTGATAAGGCATTGATCATATATGAAATAACTGAAAGAATAGCAGTTGTTTCGTTTTGAGACACCCTCTATACACCCTTCAAATACAACTGATAGGAGTTTTCTCAGAATTTTTCTCATTAAGAAAGCGTGGTGACAAACATCTCTCGCTGATTCTCGGCCTGTTGTATTTTAGTTATCCCGATTGGGATGGGAGTACTCTGCCATCTGCTATTAATGGGCGCAATGGCGCACACAGTTATGATCCTATCTTGTTAGTCAAGGGTAATGGGTTTGATCCCCACCCAGAACAAATATTTATATGGTGAATATTTGTATTTGTTCTATCTCTGGGTGGAATTTATATGTATCAAAGCAATATATTTGTAATACCTCTGTTGTCTGATATCCGTAATACTAGTGTTAAAACTGCTTATCTCGGACATATGAAATACCGTGTGAATTTATTGTTATTGTCTATTTTAGTATTCCAGAAGTGGATCCAGAAGAGATGATAGACAACAATGAAAAGTTATGATAAAGAACAGAGTTTTAATATAGTCCATTAGCTTACTCGGTATACCTTGAATTCACATTATGACACGACTTTTGTTAAAAAGTCATAAATTGATTGATTTATAAAAACCTATCATGGAAGGCTTAATTCCGTAAATTAAACAATTATTCGAATGAATGCATCGTAATTTTTTTTCACTCTTTATGATATAAAGAATCTTGGTCGATCATCTGTTTGCGTAGTGAATTCGTAAAAGGCGTAGGACACCGGTAAGGTACAACAATTCCTCCCTCTCCACCAGGTGTCGGATTAAGGTAACAGAACCGATAGACGGTAGTATATCCATCTGAAATAGAGTAGTTTAAATATCACAGGCTGGGGATGAGCAGCAGCATCCTTATCAGGAAGTTGCGGTCTGCGAATGCCACCAAGCCTGCCCAGCGCGGCAATGATTGGCATAAATGCCCCTATGATAGTGAAGACTATGTTTAACAGTCGACTTTAGAAGGCTGATATGATGATAATGATGAAGGCGTAAGTTATAGACAATACTCAGTTTTACGGTTTTTGATAAACGGTTTATATTTACTTCGAAAACGTCCTTAATCGACGCGACGTTATTCGAAAGCAGGTATCGTTTTTACATATAATATTGTGAAATATTTTTATTTGTATAATTTTCTGGGTAGTAATCTTGATATTTTATAGCCCATTATTTACAAAGATTTATATTTTTTTTAATTAAACAATATCTTGTATATCTCTATTAAGAAAAAATAATAAATAAAGTTTGCTTAAAGCATGTTTTTGTAGAAAACATCTCGTTTGTTGAAGATTACTCCAGGCTACGTAACACCGTGTTTTACAAAGAAAGGAATGAGAATAAACGTGACCAAGTAGTAGGTAGCTGCTAGATATAAAAAAAATATTACCATATAGGCAAGGTGACAATTACCTTAATATCAAATATTTTTACATATCCTTTAAATAAATATACAAACGGAAAATAAGTTTTACTTTGCTAATTTGTGAGCAGGGATTATACATCATAAGAAAAGGATTTATATATCAGCTATTAGAATTCCACTGCTAGACAGGGGCAGGGGCAATTCTTTGCTGAAGAAAGGGGGAGAATTGGAGCTTTGGGCAAGCTAGTTGGCAATCTTAGAGCGCAGCTTTCGCGGCGAGGATTCAGCTGCCCACCCCCGCCAAGTGCATTTAAGCTAATCTGTTTCAGATGCAAATATATCGGTTCTGGTACCTTATTCGTCTAGTACAGGGTTACGCATTTTAAATATTATATATTTAACGTCATTGTCAATAAACACAAATTACCATTACCATATTAGCTGTAGGACGTCTACTGCAGAATATAGGCCTCCCAAATGGTTTTCGTTGGGAGTTTTGCCCATAATTGCCATTTTGGGCAGACTTTGACGCACAAGATAGAATCACTATCTGCACCATCAAGCTCGTTAAAGATATCTATATATATGAAAGCAGGAGTTGACTGACTGACTTCGGCCCAGCGTTAATATGTCAGTAATATATCAACGCTGGCCTTTAACTATTAAGGGTTAGAAAATTTAAATTTTGCACACGGGTTTCTGTTATAACGAAGGGAAGCATTAAGAAGCAGTTTTTGAAAATTTACCTCCTAAGGGGGGTAAAACGGTAAGAGGGTTAAAAGTACAAAGTTAATATGACTTTGCACTTTTTGAAGTTCTCCGAATGAAATTCGGTATACAAATGTTCTTCAAAGTATTATACACATGAAAAATATTTTTCGGAAATGATTCTTTACGGGGGTAAAAGTTGGATGTAAAGGGGTAAAGTTCTAGGGGGTCGTATATTCTACCACGTGGCACTATGCTAGTCTAAAATATTATGTAAAACTGAGGTTCCATGTTGCCAGTAACAAAAGTGGATATTAGAATTGAATGAATTGCTTGTGTTTGAAATTCACTTATATACACTTTTTTTACAGTCTAATAAATTCGGTAATTTTCTCCCAAGCAAAATAAATTCATACAGAAAGTCTCCTCTTAACATTAACACAAGTAAAACTTTTGGACGCAGCCTAAAAATTTAGTCTCCCTTTGGGGCAGTTTGCATTTGGCGGCTTTCCCAAGGAAGTACGGTACTTCCCCATATTATTTCCCATCAACGAGACAAAATTTAATATAGGCCAGGGGAATAGCTATGGTAATGCGTTGCCATCCGCCGAATGACTTCATACACCCATTCATAGGAGTTCCTGCTTGTTTATGAAGTACGTATCATGTCGTTTGTTTTATATAGGTCATGTCTTAAATTCCGTTTCACGTTTTTCTAAATATATAAGAAACTAGCTGTGTCCGCGACTATGTCGGCGTGGAATAGTTTTTTTTAGGTACCATACCTCTTTACTATAACTTATATAAACTTTGAATGTCATGTTTATTTATATCAAATCAATGGCTTGAAAAATAAGTTTCAGGTTTCTAGATCCAAAAATAGCGATACTTCCATTCAACTTTTCATCCCCCCTTTCGACCCCTCACTACCCTTTTTCCGAATTAAAAAATAGCCTATATCCTATCTCAGTGTCTAAAGGTTGTCTGTGCCAAATTTTATCAAAATCAGTTGAGACGCTTAAACGGGAAAGCGTAACAGACAGACAAACAGACAAAGTTACTTTCGCATTTATAATATTATCGCATTTATATTTGTTTTTAAATCGAAATACACGGCAGATTAAAATATAATAAATTCATACGATATCACATAAGTTGACCTTACTAAGTTAACAATTAAGACACTTACGAATATTAGATATATCAAAGGACAAGAATATAACAAAGGTCTCATATATATATATGAGACCCAGACACAAAATAAGTCAAAAATTGTCATATAAATTATATTATCACAAAGATACGAGCGTAATATGATAGCGTGTCACTAACCATGTGAACTGAAGATACTAGGCCACATTTGCCCAGAATCACACTGCTACTTTCACCTTTCAAACCGGAATACAGCAATACAAACACTGCTATTTAGAGGTAGATTTAGGTGAGAGTGAGGTACCTATGCAGATGACTTTTAAGAAGAGGTCTACATCGTGTAAATACGAATAGGTTCACAACCATTTGCGCCATCGGGCCCGTCAATCAATCTTTATAAGCAATAAGAAAAACTACACGTTAAGACCAATCATTTAAGTATCTTTTTAAGAACTAGGTTTCCAGATCTTCCTTTTTATAGAAAAATTGTTCTTGGAATTATTTAAGTTGATATTTTTGATGGAAATAATATAATAATAACAATATTTACACAACAATTTATAATATCAGTTGTATAACGCTGAAGTTTTAATGAAATTACTGCGTCATAACCATCTCGTGGTTGTTAAATTCTATTGAAGTAAAGATTAATTACTTACTGCTTGACTCGGGAACTCTTCACAGGGAACAGATGGGCAGATACCTGTTAACAAGCAAGTAGGTACAGTACAGAAATTGAATTTAATGTCGCCTATTTAGCTCCGTCGTAGAGATGCAGTGAACCAATTACAATGTCAAAATTGAAATCTTAAGTATAATAAATATAAATTCGCAAAAAAACTCATTTGTGGTTTTTCTTTTTTGACTCTTCACCTGTAAAAGGATTCGATTTCGATGTGAATAACTATCATTCATCATGTTCGTATCATTATCGGTGATAGTTTAAAACACCATAAGTATCGATCGTCGTTTAACTTCAAAGTTCATTTGCAAAACATGATATCGTCGGTAGTTCAATATCATTTTCTAATTTATCTCAATATCATCATCATATCAGCTGGTGCACATTGGTTTCCTCAAGAAAGGGGAAAAACCGGCCGCAGTTTACTGCCCATCACCGTCCTGTGCATTTGAGCTGCACTGTTTTGGATGGATATACCGCCATCTGTCGGTTCTGGTACCTTACCCAACACGATTACCCAGCACGGCAATTTATGGGAAAAATACCTTCATTCTTGAAAAGGCCTATGTGCAGTGGATTTCCAATTGCTGGTATAGTGATGATGGTAATTAATCATATTAATTTACAATAAAACAAACAGGGTGAGCTAAATAAAACCGTTTAAAAAAATAGCCTTATTTTTTTGTTATTGCATATATATATATATATCTACAGAATAAAATAATAAGAATGTAAGAATTTATAAAATAAAACCTTATAGAATAAAGTATTTTATAGTTTAACTAAATTATTAATGGTAACTTTAACCGTAGAAAAGGGCATAAGGTATATTTAAACTCGGGACTGTTCCCTAAGGACAGGAAATGAAGGGAAATGGAGTATTGATTAAATACTTAATATAGACATATCTTATATCTCAACGCACTGAATAAACTATTAGGATTATAACATAGGGGAGTACTCAGAAATGACTTTTAAAAGTTCACCCCTTAAAGGGGCAAAACGGGGGTGTAAAGTCAGTACGAAACTTCGCTGTTTTTGATCTCTTCATTAATTACTTCACGTGTAAAATATTTTTTGATAATCATACCATAAGGGTTATCCCCTTAAGGGAGGGGGGTGTAAAGTTAGTGTGAAATTTCTACAACTTAACGCGGGCGAAACCGCGGCGCAGTACTAGATAACGATATATATTTATAAATTTATGTTTCTCCTTTCAATTAACTAACGTCAAATTTTAAAGGTTTACAATGTGTTTAAGTTTATTTTACAATATTTTTTTAACGATTATGCGTTTACTACTTCTAATTACAAACACTTTTTCAAAACTTTTGAAAACGCAATTACTGGAAAGTAATCTAAGTTTTAAACAAAAAAAGGAAAAAAATCCGCAAGCTATGCGGTACTGGTAGAGTAGAATAGTACCTCCCTCTGTATCAGGAGTCAGAACCAGAACCGACTGATGGCGGTATTTCCATCCAAATTGGTGTAACTCAAATACGCAGAGCGGGGATGGGCAGCAGCATTCTCATCGCGAAAGCTGCACTTTGCGATTGCCACAACGATTGCCCAGCCCGGCAATTACGGGCAAAATTCCCTCATTTCTTGGAAATATCTATCCAACAGTGGACTTAATAGAAGTTAAAAAGTAGTTTAGTTATTTTTTGTGTGTTGCCAGTCCATGAACATATTAGGACTAATATGTCGATTCCGTTTAATTGGATCGACGGATACACCGCAAACGGTTTAGTGAGTACATAGAGCTTCAATTTGCTAATCGCATTTTAAAGTCAACCAATTGATAATTTAAATCCAAGCTTCATACATTTTAAATTTGCCAATTTAGGGAGTCCATTGAAATATTTAATAGGATTTTGCGTTCGCGGATTTATAAAACGGGGTTTTTCAAATATTGGAAGATTAAAATAGTACCTCCCACTGTGCCGGGTGTCGTAAGAAGAGACTAAAATACTGGAGCCGGTGTAGAGGTGGCGGTATATTCACTTAATACAGCGTCGCTCAAATGCAACAGAGCGGGAATAGGCAGCATTCCCTTTACGAAGCTAATAATAATAATAAATTCCCATAACATCTAATACATTAACCTGACTCCGGGGTAACTCGCTTAAAGCAATCGTGTTACGGACGCCAGACAACAGAGGAATCACAAAAATACTACTGGAATACATATATTTAACACCCAGACACAGAAAAAACACAAATATCATCATATAAATATTTGCTCTGGGTGGAAATCGAATCTACGTTTCCTGGCGCATAAAATAGGATTACTACCATCTGCGCGATCGGGCCCATCAAATAATAGTTAGCCCGTATATATTAATTTCACATATATCACAGTTACATAGTATCTATAGGTATGTAGGTACTAAGTAATTGTGTTATCAAAACAAATTAATATTTAACATGGGAAATTTCTTTGTTGTACCGTGCCACTACGTAATTTCTACAAAGGTTGTGAGTGATAATAACATATGCAGCTTTTAGTTCACATACGAAGAATATAGTACATAATATAAAAAGTAAATAATATTCCTTTTTATTTATTTTTCTATAAATACGTATGGAACCGACAGATGGCGGTATAACAACATGAAACTGTGAAGCTCAAATGCATAGAGGCAATGATTGTTAGCAATATTCCTGTTGCAAAACTTCGCTATCTGATTGTTAACAGGTTTTGCAGGGATATTATCGTTTTGGAACTTAAAAATACTAAATATGGAAGTAGCATTGATAGCTACTTTTACATGGACGGAGTCCCGAAACCTAACTGAATACAGAACTTCTTACAGAGAAAGATAAGAAAGAAATAAGACAAAGTACTCGTAAGCCTAAATTCCTATTTATAATTCCAGCTATCTACGAGAAAAGCCCCGTCATAAACTGTCTAACTCTTTCGGATACCAGTCTGAACAAACAGAACGCACATAAAATAATTTTATAAACTTGCACTACAATTGCAAAAAACTGGCATTTTGATATCACGGTTGGACACTAAAATTTAATTAATTTGTCTGTGAGATTAATTGAGATGGGTCAAATAGCGTATTTAATCTCCCTACTTTACTCGCATAAATTATCTTATTTAGGGTCGTGGATTTGATCTCCATCCAGAACAAACATTTTGCTCGGTATCTGGATGTTAAATATGTGATTGAGTACAATATAGCTACCGCTTCATTTGTGTCGGTACGACCACGTTTTAACTTGGCAAACCACCGACGAATCATTGCTCTTGATGGACAAGAGTCCAGGTAACATTTTTCAATCCTTTGTTTCACTTGCACGGTGTTTTTACCTATTAAAAAACAATGTTCATTCAAAAAATTAAACTCGGTTTTTTCCATTTTTTAAACAAACTACAAAAGGACTTTACTCCAACCTCGATAACTCAGCTGTTTCTGGTCCGATCGACTTAAAATTTTGTCACGTTTCACGCAAAGGTTAGAACTCTAGAAAGACGTGATTACTGGTTTACTACGAGCGCCATCTCTGGGTTAGTATTATTGATCCATGAGCTATGTTATTCCTCTGTTGTCTTTTATCCGTAGCATAAGTGCTTTAAGCTACTTATCTCGGAGTCAGGTGAAAGTTAGAGATATACTGTTTAATTATTAATTACGATATTTAAAAAAACATCAGCATTTGTGTTTGTTCTGTAATTGGATATTAAATATGTATTTATGTATAATCTACACATTGACGGGCCCAATTACGCAGATGATAGTGATCACGTGACACGAAATATATTTAAAAAGATATTTTATATATTTCAAAGAAAACTGCGAGAACGGGTGAGAGTGTGAAATTTGATATAGTGAAAGTTAATGCGGAGGAAATATGCATATATATATTTCTTTTACACAAAGTGTACTAGAGCGTTAAGTCACTTATTTCGGAGGCAGGTATTTAAAGGAAAAGGTAAATCAAACTTTAGTTATGAAAAGAAAGTCAGATAGGTATTCTTATAACACGTTTTGATACAAATTTTGATACAAGGCATACATGTTCCACTTTATATAGTGTCTGGGAACTATCACGGAAACAAAAGAAGTATATTTATACATTTAGGGTTCAGATTATCTAAAAGCCAACTATCACAATTTTATTAGCCATGCAAATTACTTTTACACGGATTTTCTATTTAAATATCATTGTATTTTCTGTTTATAAATCGCCGCGAAAATTCTATTATAGTTGTAATTATTATATTTGTTTTTTTTATGTTATGCTAAATCTTTGTGCTAGGGAAAAATAAGTGTCGTGTTATTTTTTTAAATAAGCTCTTATATAATGTGCTTTCATTATTATAAGAGATAAGAGGCAATAAAACTCAATTTCTTTGTTTACTATTGTTTTGTAATCTGATATTTTATATTGAAAATAGTATTTGAACTGAAGTTATTAAACGATTTGAGATATATTTTTTAGATATTTAGTTAGTTAATATATATACAAAAATATTTAACCGTGTGCGTTTATTTTGAATTTTTTATCATTTTCTTAACGTTATTAATTTTTATTCTGTGTTTTATTACAAAAGACATGTTAAAAAATTAATTTATTAAATGAAAATTCATTTCTTTAAGTCCCGTAGCTTTTTTAATTTAATTTTATTACAATTATAAATTACAAACATTATAGAATGCAATTCTTTGTCTGATTTGAGTCACCGCATTAACAATACACTGAAGTATTTAAATATTGTGCTACTTTGTATTACTACACCATATTCAATATATTAATCGAAACAAAAGCTTTCGTAATCACATAAGGTACCGTATAAAAGCTACCTCCTTACTTAAGTTGGACACATTACCTCAAATCTGTATTGGAAAAACACGAGAAATTACTCGTATACCGCGATAGTGACATGAAATGTGATCGTTAAGGTACAATACAACTACTTCTTTGTACCGCGAGAATTGCTTCCGACGTCCATTTTACTTCGATACAATGCTACCTGTGATTTATGGCGTCGCAAGCGTAAAAATACAATAATTTATGTGTTTTGTGTTTTTCTACTTTTTTCTGAGAATTATTTTTTAAGTTCAGGATTTCAGTCAATGATTTTTTAAAATAAAATGTCTGTTATATTTTTGAATGAATATACTACAGTCTGATTTATTATCGCTTTAAATTAATTTAATGTGTTTTTGTTTTTTGGTGTCTTACACATTTGATTTGAAGATTGATATTTAAATTTTAGAACGTTTCTGTAAAATAGGCAGATAAAATATTTATGGTGACAAAAAATATAAATTCACAATTTTAACGTCTCCGTTATGATTAACGTAAAGTTAATGTACATTTTTATTATAGTTCCTTTAAATGTATTTCGAAGATTTTCAGATTAAATTAAAATTATTTTTTTGAAAGACCATCAAAGATTAAACAGAATAACAATTGCAATTAAAGTGATTGTATCTATAGACTGCATTACAAAAATACTCAAGCAACAAATGTCTATAGACACTAGCGCGGAAAACGCCTATTGCCCAACATAGGTATTACATAATAGAATGCACCGACCTAAGCAAACGTCGCGGGTCCCTTGGAGCCCATGGTTATTTTACGGCAAGCCAAATAGACGATTACAGTCACGCGATACATAGAAACACCTTTATAAATAACCCTTTTTGGCCCGCAATAAAAATAACATGTACTGAATAAAATTTTATGCCGTTTAGGTTTTTTCAATGATTTTATTTCTTTTATTATTTACGAACCTTTATACTATTTGATTTATTGTTATATAAATTAAATGATTTTTAACTTCACTTTTCGATATATTAGTATTTCATACGAATAAGGTACTAATTCAAAATGGACGGCAAAATTAACAGTTTGAAACTTCAAAATCTGATTACATTGATTATGCGGAATATAGTTTCAAAGCAAAATGCGGGCACTACACCTACATAATTTGTCAAACAAACTCGAAACTTCGACACAGTAATTTATGTCCTCTCAAACAGTATCACTAACTTCGTAACTCGAGAAACTTCGATCCAATAACGTCACACTTAAAAATTACAATTTGTAATCGCGCCGAAGTTCGAAACGTATTCCAAATTCGAAAGTATCCAACTGCGTATTCGAAACTTTTTCCAATTCGAAATTCAAATAACACGATTTTAAATTTAAATAGGTTACACTTTTTAAAACACGGCCTGGATAACAAGTTTGAAATTTACGAATTTAAAGTAAGTAAAGGAGATAGGTACCTGGGAGCTTGCGGGTGGCTTCGGCGGTGGTGCGACGTGAAATGCCGTGCGGCGGGTAGGACCAAGGGTTGTATAGTGAGTAGGTATTGCAACTGCATGAGCTGGAGGGTTGAAGATTGATCGTACGTATTCCTAAGGCCCAGAATGTTTGGTCGTGTATCACTTTCGATTTAGGAGGCAAATTGACTTTTTCAGGAGTCGAAGCGCGCTCAATTAAATGGGTTATAGGTGGTTGGGTTTTATTTAGGGTTATAAAACTCCTCGCTACGGTGTAAATATAATTTATTTGGGATAATGCAGGGAGCTCAATAAATTTTGGCTTTTTGACATGCATTCTTCTTTAATTTACACTTTTTGCGTTTAATTTATAAATAAATAAAGATTCTTGATCGTTATTGAATTTACCCGGGTTTTTCCTATGTTCGCAAAATGTTTCTTTTATTAATGCGTGGTTATAAAAATAAGATCTCAAGCAACACCTTTAATATCTAAATATATTTAATTGATATTAAAAAAAGTCGTTGATATATTATTATAACAATAACAGCGTCAATCACAAATAACACTATATAAGTTACATTTAAGTAATAATATAACACTTATGTAACACTTTTTTTATTTATTTTCATTATCTGTTTGCCGATAAAATAACACTAGAGCAAATTTATACATACATTTATATATACTAGTGTTATAATTACATTTTTGTAACTGAAATCTGTTTTCATTCATTATAAACATGCGTTTGGTAGGGTGCAATTCAAAACTAATATCTTAATAAACAACTATTAAATAATACATGTCGTTGTATGTCCTATTTTCGTCTACACTAATACAGACCAGGGAAACGTTATATTTTTTAATTTTTGTGTGTTTAGCACGAATAAATTAAATAACTACTAGACAGATCTTAATATTATTTTCGGTATTAGAATGCTACATTATTCTTGGGTAACGTAAGCTATAATTTTTACCAAACAAAAATAGAAATCGTCAATATAATTTCAATTGTGTAAACCAAGGTATAAAATAAAATTATTTCTGTAAGATTCTGAGTTGGTTCGTCGATACAAGATTTTTAATACTGTTTAACCCAAATATTTCGAATAATTGTCCATCCGTGCATAAGTGAGACGTGTGGCCAGTTTGATATTTATCAGCCACTTCACATCTGTCAAATAAGTCTGCCAAATAACCATAGTAGTTCATTTGTTAAATTGTTTTATCAGACGCTTGCGGCATGGATTATTTATTATACCTACTCTATTGCGGTGATATAGTCCAATATAAAAATGATTATGTTATTCTCAGGCATGTTTTCTGATTAGTTTATCGTTGAGACAAACCAAAAGTTTCATTTGAGAACAAGCTTTCTGCCTGCGTCTCCATTCGCGTAGACTTGAAATCGTTCCGAAACTTTTTCGCGATCAATAACCTTTGACTAGTTCCAGACAGACAAACATATACGCATAATATTAGTAAGGGCGAAATAAGACAAAGTTTGCAACAGATTTTAATAGTATTTTTTTTTTAAATTTATTTTAGTTTTAGCCGTGGGGTACCGGTAGAGTAGAAAAGTAGCTCAAATGCACAGGTGGCAGTGGGTGGGCAGCGGCGTCTTCATTGCGAAAGTTACCTCTGCGAGTACTTCCTCGCCAAATTTCCCCCTTTTTTAGGCTGTATTATTTCCAACAGCGGACATCCAACGGCAATGTTATGATAATAAATAAACAATATTAAATTCATATAACATCTCGTACAATTGATCTGACTCCGAAGTAGCTTAAAGGACGGATTTGTTACGGATGTCAGACGTCAGAAGAATCACAAATATCGTCATCATCATCGTTACAGCTTTTAGAAGTCTACTGCTGGACATTGACCTCTTCAAGAAAGGGGGAATTTTGCCCATAATTGCCGCGCTGGGCGAGCGTGTTGGCAATCGCAGAGTGCAGCTTTCGCGACGGATGCTGCTGCCCATCTCCACCCTGTGCATTTGAACTACACTGTTTTGGATCAATATACCGCCATTTGTCGGTTCTAGTACCTTAGTCGCCCCTTGCGACACCTGGTACAGGGGGAGGTACTATTCTACTTTACCGGGACCCCACGGTAAATATAATATAAATGAATATTTATTATTTTTGAATCACTATCGAACCACCAACTGTACTATCGAGCGCGTCGAAAAGGATGATAATAATTAACTATAGTTTCAACCCCACACAGTCCACTTACTGTTCTTCAGTTTTTAAACTGTAAAGTACGGGACAAAAATTAATATTTGATCCGGTTTTCGGCTCTGCCATAACATAATCATGAGCGTAATAAGAGGAAATGTGCTAATTAAACAAAATGAATAGAAGATAAGAACAAACGTAGATGGTAGAACGTTAAAAGTGTTTCCTTGTGAAATATTCACAGTGGACAACTCGTGGTAAATATTTACGGCTTGATATTAAAATTTTGCTTGTGTAACTATTTTAGTCACTTACCGACAGAGTAGAGTAGTACCTCTCTCTGCCGTAAGAGGTGACTGAGGTACCAGAACCTACAAATAGCGGGTTATCCTACCGGTACAGTGGAGCTCAAATGAGCAAGGTGGGCAGCAGCATACCCGTCGCGAAAGCTGCGCTCTCTGATTGCCAACTCGCTTAACCTACGTGGGGAATATGGGAGAAATTACCAGTTTCTTTAATAGGCCTATGTCCAGCAGTGGACTTCCAATGACTGTGATGATGATAATTATTAAAATTTTATAATCGCGCATGTATAGGGCGTCCATCCGCAAGATAGACAGATGATCTGACCAAAAGCGCAGGTTAGCGGTGGACTCAGGCCGCAAACAACCGGTCTTATTAGAAATTACTTGTAGAGGCCTATGTCTGTTATCTTGTGGAAATCTTATAGCTGATATGATGATGATAAAAAAGATGATGTATTAAAGATCGATGATATACTCCTAGAATATATCACAATATTACTCGGTATATCTCTGATGCAATCTGTAACGGTATGCAAATAATTGGCGTACATATTTAAACCAAATCATTGAACTATTATATTTTGATGTTCTTTTGTTTTGATGTTAGTGTAGCATTATCAATACATATAAAACTGGAGTGTCTGTTTGTAATACTAAAATATAGATGTGTATGTTACCGGCCAATCCCGATTTCAATACAAACTAGATTTGCCTAAGCAAAACTAATTTGTCCTAAGTCCGTTAGGATAAACCAGTTAAGACTAGGCTAAATTAGTTCAACCTGTAATCGATAGTTAAAACGAGTGGAATACAATGTTGTCGGCAAACCGAAGATGAGTGATATATTTCCTCATCGATATCGATGCCCAATTCTTGCCATTTCAGAAGCTGGAAGACATTTTCCAAAATTGGCGTTAACCTCTCCGAAACTGTTTTTGGATATATAATGTCTATCTAACACGACTTTTTAAAGGAATAGTCTTCGTACTCGATTTCTGAACTCAGACCGACATAGTAACGTTGTTATAAAAACGCTTAGTTGTACCGATAGTCTATATGCCACCGCTGAAAAAAATCAAGCCCAGCCCACGTCTCAACCAAATTAGAAGCTTTCTTATAGTTTACAAATGCCTGTTTGGCTCTTTAGTCTTCTGTATCATTTACCGTAGAGTAAACAAGTGATCTTTGATCCTGTATCTTTTTTGGAAACCGGCTTGTTTGGAAGATTGCAAGTCATAAAACGTGTCTCGGTACGGTTCGTAATGACCGTAGAAAAATAATAATGGCTAATAAGCATGGTTCTGGAGTAAAACGGGCCGGTAATTCTTTATTAAGGTGTTGTCTTAAAGAATAGTACCATAAGCTCCTGGCATTATGACCTTAAGGCCTTTTGAAAATCTTCTGAGGAACTATAACTCACTGTTCCACGCTTTTTGGAGCTCAGGTGTGATTCCACCATCAACCGGCAAATTCAGAGCCATTTTAATATTGCTTAGAATGATGTTCGGGAAATCCTAGAGGTAATATCAGTACAGCTTAGCTCTTGGTTTTTTAACCAGACTGCCAAGTGACTTGGCTGCTAAAGCATATGACTTAGCTACGGTAAAGTTCTCTGGAGGCCAGATGCAACAGCCGGGCTGACTTCCTGGCTGAAAAGATGTGCCAGGGAGTGAATGAAGAGAAGATTGCCAGGCCCACAAAGTGCGTTGATGTGCGCATATCTTCACAATTGCTGAAGTTCAAAAGGCCATAGCCTCTGCTACAAAGTGTAACCCGGACCCGAAGGCATTTGCACAATATGGGAAAGCTATCCGGTCGCCTCAATTTTCTCTCTCGTTGAGCTATTGGCCGAAGGGGGCAAGCTCCTCATGAGCTCGATCTCAGCCAGGGTCATGATCCTGGAGAGCCGTCCCAACAACTTCTATATCTGCATGGCGCCTAGATACGCCCGCATAAATTGCACGAGCTACTTTAACAGATCAACGTGGCTGTGTGGACCCTCCAGCCGGTCATTGTTAAGTGGATGGAGACAATTTTTCCTTCCTACTGAAACAGGTGTTTTCCAATCACGGCTGCTTTGGAAAGAATCTATGGCTAGGAGGAAGACGAGTGCCACCATCATCGCAGTCCTTGCTGATGATGGCTTAGCGTAGCAGTTGCAGTGACGAGATCTCGTGACAAAAAGGGGAGTCGATCCCTCGCTGCAGGCCAATATGCACTTCAAGGCATGTAGCGAGAGGTGTTTCACAATGGTAATAATAACGCCAAGTCAAAAGGTTGGCAACGAGTTAGTGATATCCTTTTGATATTACGAGCTTCTATAGATTACCGTAACGCTTGCTATCACACGGATTGTATGTTTGTTTAGCAAAAATAAATGCGAGGAAGCAAGTGAGGTATGCCAAGATAGTACCTTTGCCTACTCTGATCATACACAGATCAGTATGCTAATAAAAGTTAAAAAAAAAAGTAAAATGTATAATTGTGATGAGGATGTTGCTGTCCATGGCCACCTGAATTTGTGCTACACCTTTTTCAATGGTTCCAGTCACACGCTTTCCCAACATCTTGCTCCGCGTACCAGATTTTAAATATAGTCCTCACACTCTATTAATAGCTATACAAAGTTTAGTGAAAACAAGCAAAACTACATTAGTCAGGCTTAAGTTAAATGGATACCAGTGAGTGACTCGCAAATCGGATAATATCACTCGTCCACTAATTAGCAGATGCTACTCTAATTACGAGCTTAACCAACTGAAGCATGCTGCTGGTTTCCGCTAATATTCGTGCTCGGTGCAGTAATTGCAGCTATATTTTGTGGTGTTCCTTAAATGTAGTGTGTTGCAGCAGCAATATCAAAGAGAAGTCCGATCTGATTTTCAGTACAAAAAAATACCAGAAAAAAAATTTAATGTCTACTAAAGTCTCGATAGTACAATGGTCTCCCGGCAAAAAAAAAAATGCAGGTACGAGTATCGCCTGAAGTCAAGTTATTTTTTTTTATTTATGTTATTTATAATCTACCATTTTGCATTTTTCAATTTATTGTTATGTGTGTTATCTGTTTTATATAAAATTTATGCTTAACTCAAATAACATTCGAGTTACCGGAATATAAAGCTGAAAGTTTTCTGCAGACTAGAATAGTGCCTCCCTATTTACCGTAAGAGGCAACTGAGGGACCGCAACAGTCAGGTGGCCCAAAATAAAGAAGTTCGATTAGGCATACGTTATAACTCATTTCAGCTCAGGCAAGCCTGTGTTCAGCAATGTCTATAAGGCTGTCATGACGTTTATGATGATGATGATGAAGCTGAAAGCCTGCGCACTTCTTGATTACCGCTCGAGAAATCTACGCCCCCTTAAGATTAATGAGATCTGAACGAAACCGACGGCAATCACTAACATCCCACAGTGGCACGCACCTCCGCTAGAGTGCCCGACTTTAGGAGCGTTAAGGAAGACAGAATGCACTATGTGGATGGAGACTTCACGCTTACGGCACTCAATGCGACGTACTGCTCCAAGACTGGAGTGAAAGAATGGTCAAGAGTAGTATTAGTATTGAACTCACAGCGTATCTTTGAGGACCTGCTGTGCAATAAATTTCTTTAGGTCACAAGTTCTCCAGGGTTAATTCCCCTTTTATGAGCTATGATAAGTCCTGGAAAGCATGTGGTGATTTAAATTTATGGCCTAGATATGTAACAAGAGGATTGCATGGCGTATTAAGATGCTGCCAAAGTGGACCCACTCCACGGCTACCTGGGACAGACACGGGGACCTTCACCTCGTTACGGGCCCGCTGTCACAGTTGATAGAGATCCTGTCTTATACGCCACAAGTTTTGGGTTAGATCCCCACCTTACAAATAATTTACATAATGATATTTATGTTTATTCTGTCTGGTTGTCAAATGTATATTTTTATGTATTATATTTGTGGTCACTGTTGTTTGATGTCTGTAACACAAGTGCTTTAAACAACTTATCATGGAGTCAGGTCAATGTATGAGATGTAGTGTGAATTTATTTTTATTATTATACCATGTAATTGTTTTGAGTTTCTACCTAGCATGACAGTACTGCACCAAATACCTTCGAAATTAATCTCTCAGGGTTATGGTATATATGATGAAAAAATTTAAGATTTGTTACTTATTGCTTATCCTTGTATAGAATAAATTAGAATGTTTACTTTAAAATATTCTGTCTATTTTAAAGTACGTAGCAAATAAATTTTTTCTTACAGTAATTCAACAAACGTGTCGCGCTGTTATTTTACTCGGCGAAAATAAAATGGCGTCGTATCCGGATCCGTTAACGTCTGGTTAATAATAATATCCAAAATGAACCGGCTCGGATAATTGGTCTGTTACGTGCTTTTACACCTCCACCTGGAGTTATTGCGGTTATAGAGATGCGCTCGAATATATGTCGATAATAATGATAATTTTAAATTTAGGATAAATTATTAAAAATATTTATTATGGAATACCACCCACAAAGTGAACAGACGATCTGATTAAAACCACAGGATCACGCTGGACACTGGTCGGATATAACCAGTTCTATTGGAAATCACTTGGGGAAAATATCCAGTAGTGGACGTCCTACGGCTGACATGATAATGATGATGATGCTGATGTTGATTGAAATAACATATATGCATGTATGGTCGTGAGGTGCTGGCAGAGTAAAATAGAACCTTCCCCTATATTAGGTGTCGTAAGGGTGACTGAGGTATCAGAACCGACAGATGGCGGTATATCCATCCCCGCAGGGTGGGGAAGGGCAGTAGCATCCCCGTTGCTAATGCTCCGCTCTGCGATTGCCAACATGCTTACCTAGCGCGGCAGTTATAAGCAAATTCTTTATTTTTCGGGAAGGCCCAACCAGCGATGAACTTCCAAAGGCTGAGAGATGGGTAGCAGCATCCTGGTTGCTGAGCTGTGCTCTGCGATTGCTACCACGTCTGTCCAGCGTGGCAATTATAAACAAAATTCGTTTAGCCTTTTTTAAATACGGCTTTGTTTAAAAGTGGACTTTCTACTGCAGATATGATAATAACGATGTTTAAAAAATAAATGTATCTAACTACATTCATTTAGCTTTTCGCTTAGCTTCCTAGTTTTTAAAGGCTTTGTTTATTATGTTTAAGATGTCAACGTCAGAGATACAATCATAATCCATCAACCTCCATTTCAATCTCCAATTAGTATCGATAATCAAATCCATCATAAATAATTCTTCCCGTGATTACCGCCGTCGCGTGCCGTGCCGACAGCATATGTATGCCTGTACCACAATTCCGTCATCCGTGAGAACAACGTCATTTGTAATCTATCGATTGTTGTATATATCTGCAGGCATTTAACTGAAACATTGCGATAATTGCTGGAAGTAGACAATGGTAAACGGCTTGCAACAGTTTTCAAGTGAATTATTAATTCTTGACGCGGCAATAAACCAGTGATGCATTCATATGTATCATGAGATATTAAGTATGAGCCTTAAAAATATCAGCATAGTCAAATTGTTGATGATGTCAGGCTCACAAGCGGTATTGATCCCTTTAATCTAAGAAGAGACTTTGCCTCCTATTGTGACTTCTACCGCTTATAAAGAAAAAACGTTGTTCTGAGGAATTTTTTGACGTGATGCCGACAGTTACCACTTACCCACTCACTTTGGAACCAAAATGGTTACTTACTCAACGGTTTCAGAGGCAATTCTTCTCACGTGCGAACGTTTTCCCAGAGGACTACAGTATGGGTTTCTTAAAAAAGGGGTAGAGAAGTTTTCAAAGGGTCGGCTACTCGTGAATGATATCTCGGTGTTGCAAACGTTCATAGGCTACGGGAACTTACCATGAAACGGGCCGTACGTTTATTTTCCACATATGTGGAAAAAAAGACAGATAAAATCTAAGTCAATTGGTTTTAAAGATCGAAGGTCTGGTAGTAACCAAACCTTCGGGATGTTACTCAGATTTTATTTTGTGTCTTGCACGTATTTTTAATTATTTATAGCGTCCATATAAACAACAAAGATTTCATTTGATTTAAAAGGTAGAACGACAGAAACTATGTATATTCTTAACGCTTTTCTACAATAAGGTACACCACTACTGGGTTGCGGAACTTTATCGATGAAGAGGCAATTAGTAGTGCAAACATTGTAGGTAGTGATGTAAATCTTCCACGGTAGTAGTTAAAAGTTCCAAAGGTAATAAATCTACAAAAAGGAAATATTACTTTACATATATGTACGTTTTATAACATACATCACGTCTGTGTCCCATCGGGGTAGGCAGAGACTATGGATCTCCACTCATTACGATCTTGTCATACCTCTCTCGCTTCCCTTAGTCGTAGTAGTCTTTTCATACATGCTCGTTTATTCTTCGTACTTATGACCTGGCCCTTCTTTAAAACCTCTTTTACCTTTAAGATATGTTTACCTCGGTCTTCTTATACCAACTCTTCAATTCCTTTCCACTCTATATTATTGTGCAGTCATTCTACTTTCATACATCCTTTCTACATGTCCAAACCATCTCAACATTCCTTTCTGTATTGTTATCACTCCATTATTATTTACACCACATCGATCTTTTTTCACACTTTCCTTTAATGTATCCCTCATACTCACACCATTTACACTTTGAAGTGCTCTCATTTTAACAGCATTTATTCTACTCGCGTTCTTCTAATGCTATAATATCCAACATTCACTGCCATATGTCAGTGTTGGAACCAACACACCTCTATGAACAGCCAGTCGTTTCCTTTTTCACACATTTTGGCTGCCCATAAAGTCATGTAAGGCGTCATTTAAAACTAATTCACGTTTTTATAACTTACTCAATTTGAAAACGCGTACATTACCTATGTAATTTGGCGATACCATTATTGTTTGTTTTAAATATATTTTTATTTATTGTAGCCTATATATGGTTTATAAGGCTGATAATAGAAGTCCTCGATTTAAAGTTAGGTAACATAAATTTGTCAAATACTTTCGACTTGAGACAGTGAGGTATATTGGAAGACAAGATATTCCGCAATTTTGCGAATAATGTCTAACCAAATAGGTTGCCGCTTTTACCCTCTTCTTCAAGTTGGGCTTACCTGGCTGTATTATTTGTCTTAGGTGTACGTATGACTCAAGTTCTTCAAGAAGCGATCGAAAAGAGCGATTCCATACAAATACTGAGCATTCATTTATTCTGAGACGAACGTGTTGAGAAAATCGATTAAGGTCTTCAAACATTTTGCTTAGATCTTTCACCGATTCTGCCATAACTAAAATGTTGTAGGTAAAAACAAAGTAAGGGGTGTATTCACCATCATGTTTCGTGTCAGTAGCTTAAAGAGGCGTTTTCCAAAGTGACATTAAACAGTTTTAAGATATGACGTCTAACGTGACTTATCAAATGAATTCTAGCCTCTGAATTTTACTCTGCTACTTGGCCGGACATAGTGACATTATTATAGAAACACTACAGCACTTCAATATACATATAGTCAATATTAAACACCTTAGAAAATATTATAGGAAAGTTACGTCTCAACCGGATCGGGCTTTCTCATTGTCCACAGTTGCCACGCATAATGGCCTGATACACTCTTCCTGATCTGTATAAAATATCGCAGCATAAAGTTGTGGTGTACTGTAGTTTTTTCGAAAAAAAAATTTTATTAGAAGGTTGTAAGTCGTAAAGCGTGTACTTAAGATAAAAGTTTTCTATAACTTGATCTGTTGTCAATGAATAATATACTTTATTTTCTTACCACAACTTAATACGAGCAGCACCAGAACATTGTACAATAACAGCTGTTGTGAAAGACTAGAGTCTAAGCTAAGCAGAGAAATGCGTGTATTTCAGATCACCAGGCCTTGCATCTCATTTTTTTATTATTTAAACGCATAAAAAATTGGTAAATACTTTTACTCTACCAATTCTATTAAAATATAAGCATACAGGCCAAATAGTCACTACAGCCTAAAGACGCTCGTGACATTAAAAGGATATCACTGGTTAATTGCCAATCTTCTGACTTGCAAGATATTTTGTCACATACTTTACTGCCCATTATTTGATTGAGTTTTTCGTTCTTCAAAGCGAAATTTACTAATGAATTTTGCTGTGTGTCAGAATTATAAATACTTTTATTTGGTGGTAGAAACTGGTGAAAATGGGGTACCCACAGACGATCTCTCTATGAGATCTACCTTATGTAATATGTCAATGCAAGTACTGGTAGAGTAGAATATCTATGGCAGAGTAAAGTGATATTCGATGATATATTTAGTAATAACTGATAGGCGACCAAGGTACCGGAACTGACAGATAGTGATATAACCAACGGAAACAGTAGTGCAAATGTGCAAATGGAAACAGGGTGGGAATGGGCAGCAGTAATCACGTCTCGAAGCTGCACTCTGGGAAAGCCACCACGCCTGCCCAACGCGGACTTTCTATCCGCTATAATGTAGTGCAATGTAATAATTGTTCATTAACCGTTAATAATAAGATATTTCTGCGTTTATCAATGTTAAATCACGTCAGCAAATGGTTTCCATAACATTGGTCAATTACGCATAGTGCCCGATACCAAAGCTCTGGGGAATCATTTACATTGCCACTACACAGTTTAAATACGCCATTGCAGAGTATGTTATTGTAAAATATGTTCAAATGGGAAATTCATGTTACGTTTTTAGTATCAGAGATAAGAATCATCTTCACCTATCTGTTTCTTTATATGTTAACACGTTAAACTCTTTTATAAAGCCTTTAAGGAATATAGTGTGGAGATAAAGTAAAAACTATTATATACAACATTTACTATAGTTGGAATGAAATACTGCAAAGAAGTAAATATAAATTGTCTATTAAATTTCAAGCAAATGATAAACAGTTTTTACTAAATTAAATGGAATATAGTCGCATTTCCCGGCTTTAAAGTCTTCAGTTCAACTAGTGGTTACTAGTTGAACTGAAGACTTTAAAATTTTTAAACAATTACGTGTTCACTACTAATAACAAAACTGCTTGTCATCATCACAGCACTATCAGACTTCCAGACACCGTCAGCATTTTCGCCATGGATAGGAACGAAATGCTTAAAAATTAAAATAAATTATAATTAGTGCCGTGAGGTACCGGCAGAATAGGCGACTAAGGTACTAGAACCGACAGATGGCGGTATATCCATCGGAAACAGTGCAGCTTAAATGCACAGGGCGGGGATAGGTTTTTCTATTGCTATGATGATAATTAAATATTTGGTATAAAAATGTAAAGGTGTATTTATTTATGGTTTGGTGAGATGCTGCCTTTTTTTGAAAACAATATCTCCTTTTAACCTGAACTTACTGCCCCTGGGAAAGCTTTTTGAGGACCCAAATATTTTATTGTTTCATTATAGTGTCAGAATTCTAGAGACTACTTGCACGTAGCCTTGTCTTCCATGAAGGGTCCTACTTGTTTTGGCGTTCACTCATCATCAGCCTTGTCAATACCAGTGCAAGACAGGTAATGTCTATCCGAAACATCTAAGCCTAAATGAGGGAGAGCAGGAATGGGCACTACCGTTTATCTTACAGGTGGTGGTTGTGGGTAAATCTCTAAAGAGTAGTTTAATTATTTTATACGTATATGACGAGGTACGAAAGAAAAAAATTCATGGAAGACTTAAATTTTAAAACATTTTTTTCGAGCTCGAGAGATTATCGACTTTTACGGATTTGAAACTGTTTTTATTCATTCTTCACAGAAGATGCTCAAGATAAAACTTAAATTAAGTTTATTTTTACTTAAAGCTGAACGAACTTACGCTAGAAAACTTCCAGCTGGAGTGTTTTAACATTTAAAATGTGATTATCTAGACTGCTGCATGCAATTAAAAGCATCGTTCAGTTTCTTTGTGAAGCAATGACCACTTTAGGGAATTTGGATCCGTGTATTCCATTCGTTAGAATACGAAATTCTTAACACAATCAACTGCTACAACCACGATTAAACACTTTTTTTAACATCTTGATCGAATAAGTTAAGGATGGAGTATTATGTACTTAAGCCAAGATCGAATGTTGCTAATAAAACAGAATGAGAATATATTCATCTGACAGTGGACAGCCATTTGTTTTTTTGACAAACTTAATGTTGAAAGACTCTGTGGTCAGTTTCTTTGTCATCAGAGATCCCTGATCGCTTATCATTTATTAAATAAATCTCTGTATAAGCACTTTTTGAATGACCTCAGTGACTATCTACGAAAAATACACGCGGTAGACCTCATACTAAAAGGTCGTCTGCATTTCTCTCTCTCACCTATTTCTACCAACAAATAGCAGTGTGTGCATTGCTGCGTTCTGGTTTGAAAGGTGAGAGAGGCAGTGTAATTGCTAGGTAATGTAACGTAATACCTTTAAGTCGAAGTTGTCAACGCACTAGTGATATCCTTGTGATAATACAATTGTCTATGCTTATATGTCGACTTGATTTTCTAAAAAAAAAATCTTTTGGGCACCCTCAGGTATCAAATGAGACCGACTGCGATCGGAATGAGACCGACTGCGTTCAGGAGTACTTTTATAATACGGACCTCGGATTAAGTGGCCGATAGATTATCCTTGGCACAATTTTTGCGCCTGAAATACCCTGTGTAGGAGGGGATTTAACGCACTCGCCGATTTTAGAGTATTGTGTATATCATCGTTTGGGAATAATGGACTGATGATGGCATTTAGGGTTGAAGAGGACTTTGCCGAACATGGACAGTTGTCTCCATAAAATATAAATTACCTCGATCGCTAGAGGTACTACGGATGATGAGCTTTGTCAAGCCGTGTCTGAAGGGTTTTAATGTGCGACGGGAACACGGGAGTTAAAACTATGTTTGTAATCGTCACGACCTACAAAGCACATGCGGGTTTTTTTAATTTTCATTTGTTTTTAAAGAGCGTGCTGGCTAACGGCGACGTCCATTCTAATGTCACCGGGGAAAAGGCCAGGCCTTATTAAGGAGCAGCCATAAGTCAGCGTATTTCCCGAAAATTTTGTAAGCGCTGTGAAGCACGGCTCGAGAAGCCGTCGTTTGGGAGGACTGTAAAGAGGATAGATTGCGCCCTGCCGCACTAGCGCGGCTAGTATGCGCCTTGCGGGAGAGTATATTACGCACTTCTTGCTTTATTTCTATTAGCATAGATAGTGTATATATGTGCAAATCATGGTAAAAGCATGTTAACTATATAAGCGATGGTATTAGGGGGTCATGTACATATCTTGGCCTGTGTACACGATCGTTGATACTTTGCTCGACGGATTAGACGAGTAAGAGTTTGTGATGTAAAAATTATATGTAAAGAGAATCAGTGATAATGTAAGCGTAATGCAGGATTATATGACTTACAAGAGAACGTTACGTGTTTCATAGCATTAATAACAAACAGGTGTTACTATATAAGTAAATATACCGCATTACTCATGTAAATTAAGTGGTTCAATTAGAAATCGAGTCGAGTCGTTTGAACATTTTTAAACAAGATGACTCGTACACCCGCGTTGACATTGCCCGCATGATTTACCTAACATTGCTGTTGCAGCGCGTACGCAATATCAGCCGGTCGATAGAACATCCTTCCACTTTCCTGCAATTCTGCCAGCAGTGCTAATTGTTTCGGGATTTATTAATACTTACAGATTTCCTTATATAATTTATTAAATGCATTTAGCGTTTAAAGTTGTGCAGCACACCTTTACTTATGTATGCATAAAACTTGTTCTAAGCAAGAATGTTATTGCAAGCTGAAATAAACTTTCACCTTCAGGCTTTATGATTACAAATACAATAATAGAAACACTGAAACATCAATATTACCCTTGCATCTACGACTACCTGCGAAATCGCTGCGTTATATCTTACCCCTGAGGAATTCTTGTGATTCCGGGAAGAAATATCGTCTATAACTGTGCAAAGAGAGGTGTCTATTCCCTGAAGAGAAATAAAAAGTCGGTTCGATATCCAGAGAGTATATTTACGGGATTAATCGTGGCCTATGTATTATTACAAAATCAATCATTTTGTGCATGTAATAAATACGGATAGGATTATTTTAGATTAGATTTACAAATTTACAATCCTTCTTTCAACTTTGTAGGGTTATAAAAGCTACTACTACAAATAGGTCATCGAAATACCAACTTTGAAACTCAATACCGACACCAGACGGACCATCGGGTCTTAGGTCTAAGTTTAATGTAGGTTCGTAACGAGATCCCACAAAATCTCCAACTGCGACGGCGCTTCAATCTTAGTCTTGTAACTATGTAAGAACCACTTCAATTCTAATCAAACAATTCAACAGTTAGATTAGAAAATAAGCCTACAATTTTATTTAAATCGTTTGAAAGAGGAGACGTTATTTGGAACGCAAATCAAACGCGTCAAATTCAGAAACTACTAGGTATATGGACTTTAATGTTATTTACAATAATAGGTTGAAAAATAATAATAATAACTTTATTCAACAACAAAAGGAAACTTAAACTAAAATTCACTTTGATACTTAAGTACCTACACTAGGTCTCGCCTGTTCTTATAGGCACCTATGCTCTGTAGTGTGCATGTAGGTGTGAATGTGTGTGTATATGGTCTAATATAGTACAAGGTTTGTTAATACAACATATTATTTACGTATATATGTAATATATACATAGAATATGAAGCTATACTGTATATATACAACATGCATAAACAATAATAGTAACAATAAATATAGTCCAGTCTAGCATAATATTGTTAGCAATTCTTCTGTCTTGTTGTAGTCCAATGTCAAGAGCCATTCCCTCACTGTTGTTTTGCATGTGTGTTTATTCATGCCATGAATAACTATTTCATGGTTCATTTTATTTTTAAAACTGGAAATCGCTTTGCGAACCGTGTACGACATGGATGTTGTATATTTTGGGAATCCACATACCTTCGTCTACTATGAGTTAGTTTATTTTCAGGTTTACATAGTTTATGCTGTTTGAGAATAAGTTCTTGGTTGTACAATTGTTTTACTAAAACTTTACTATGGATATAAATGAGGTTTATGCGTCGAAAACATAAAAAATATCGGCAAATACCAATATACCAATTTTTTTAGTAAAATATGTTTAAATTATAAGCAACAGAAATAGATCATCTGTAAAAATTTACTGTCTAGCTTCCACGGTTCATTTGGTATGCAATTTAGATAGACTTCCCAGTGATAGACAGACGAACAAATACTTGTCTCTTCTGTACTGCACTTTATATTTTGCTTAACGCGTTTACTCATCACAAACCACATGGTTATACATATGTAAAAGAGTTGTCCCTACGGCTCCTTGCGCTTTCGAGGACCAATACCAGAGCAAACAGCAGTTGCAGCAAGTCTTATCGATAGACCCATCAATCTATCTTATCGATAGGGCCCATAACTATTAACGAATAGTACCGCGTGGACTGAAATTTACTCCCTCATGGCCAGAAAGGTACCGGAGCAGTAAAGCTGCTCACAAACAAACGGACGGCCAGACATATGGAGAAAGGAGTCAGTAATAGAGAGTTTACCTTATCTTACCATGTACATTTGAGCTCCGCTAATTTGGGTAGATATACCGCCATTTGTCGGTACCAGTATCTCAGTCGCCTCTTACGACACCTGGTACAGGGGAAGGTACTATTGTACACATGCTAGTTTATTAAAAAAGAAAAACTTACTAACTTAGTGTATTTATCTATAGACATTGTTTAAAAATATAACAATTTTAAAATATACTTCCCTGTTTGGTTTTGATGATTGCAACTTATTCAATTACCTACAGTCTTCGTAATCAAAGTTTGCAACTTGTTTGGAACAAGCCTCGGAATGCTAACTCGTTTCACTGATTAGTTTAACCTGCGCGCTTGCGAAATATGAAAATATTGTGTAATTGTTCAAGTAATTTATTTTCGTATATTGTTTATTTCGTTTAAGTCTGCATGGTAGTTTTGCGTTTTGTTCGATTTGACTTTAAAACAATTTTTTCAAGTTCATATTTAATCTATATATGTACATATAAGGTATCTTTATATATATAGTCAAAAATACTATATGAGTTACAAACTTGTAATTTTGCGCAGAAGTTCCTTTAATGACGTATGTAAGCACTAAGAAAGGATTTTCGATTGCGTCTTTCGATCGATTTGATTTTTGAAATCCACCCCCTGAGAAAACGAGGATGCACAGTTATTCGAATGAATTCAGTATGAAGGCTTTTCATTGAAAGTCATGAAACATGTGTAAAATATTTTGTCGAAAATCATCCCTCAAGGGGATGAAAGGGTGATGCAAAATTAGAATGAAGCGGAAATATAAATGATACTATGTTTGTTCTACAACTCAACGCGTGTGAAACCACTTGGCGCCGCTAGGAATTAATTACTATTAAGTTTTGAGTGTATTATATATTGATATTTACTTAAATTTGTACGATCACTTATCATAACAAAAACCATTTTTAATGGCTTTTAAACGCTTTATTTTATTATATTTACGCAATCTGTCACCATATAAAAGCTTTAGATTGCCGTATGGTAATCGAAAGTCTTTATAAAATGTTAATACGCTTTATAAAGCATTAAAAGCCTTTGAAAAGTGTTTTTATTGATTCATTAATGTTTTATGTAAATCAACTTAAATATAATGCTTATTGCTGAGATTTACAGACGTGTGCAAATCAATATGATAGATAAATAATGTGTGATAAATAATTTATGTTTGTGTGAGTGTGCGTCTATGCATATCTGCTCTGTGTTTAACTTTACGCTTTCACGGCTTAATCATGCATAGAATCTAATAAAGTGTAACATATAAACCGTGGAGTACCAGAGGAGTAGAGTAACACTACTCCATCAGATATCGTAAGAGGTGACAGAGGTACTGGAACCGACAGATGGCGGCAGCAGCATCCTGGTCGCAATGGTGCGCTCTGCGATTGCCACCACGCCACCACGCAAATGACCTCATGGGAGTGAAAGGAGTATAAATACAAGAAGTGAAAATTTAGTATATTTTTAATTCTATAAAATTCTAGAAGGATCTGTTCAAAACGGTACGTCGTATTTAGTTTTATTTTTTCGTATGCAGGTACTTAGTATATATGATAAACCATTTTTAAGTATTACATTATTAAGATTCATCATCATTATAGCCACTGAAAGTCCATTGCTGGAGAAAAGCCTCCCCAAGAAAGGGCGAATTTTGCTCATAATAGCCGCGCTGGGCCAGCATGTTGGCAATCACAGAGCACAGCTTTCGTGACGGGGTTGTTACTGCCCATCCCTACCCTATGAATTTGAGCTACACTGTCTTGGATGGATTTACCGCCGTCTGTCGGTTCTGGTACCTTAGTCGGCTCTTACGACACCAGGTAGAGGAAGGTTCTATTCTACTCTGCCGGTGAACATGAACTAAACTCGCTTTTTCACAGCAGATGAGGATGTTCATTCCTTGACATATAATAAGAAAGGAAGAGTTTTGCCAATTATTGCTGCATTAGGCATCTGTCGTTACTAGTACTTCAGTCGCCTCTTTAGACGCCAGGGTGAGGTTACAATTCTTCTCTGCTCTGATCTCTCTTCTCTGTTCTGTACCAAACGGCCACACTAAATAACTTTGTCTAAAAATAATGTCTCTACAGACATAGAAGTTGTTAGAAAACCTGAGACATTGATTGCATGTCAACCGCGCCAGTCTCAGACAGATCTTAAAACTATTTTATTGCTGGACAAGTACGTGCTTCGACAGAAGAGTCTGCTATAAAACATCTCGAAATCACCACCATCATAGTAGCTAGCTCTCATTTTATAACGTTGTTTGATGTTAAAAGTTTACCATCTGCTTGACGAATGAATAAAGAACCTACAGATGCAACAAAAAATACTGACATGAGGTAGACTTCATAAAAAGGGTTTCTGCATGCACCTCACTCTCATCTACTGCCTCAATATATCTACCGCTAAATAGCAGTGTCTGCATGGAAGATTTCCGGTTTGAAAGATAAAAAAGGCAGTGATATTATTGGATAATGTTACATAATGCCTTTAAGTCACGTGCTTGTGATGTTTTTGCGATATTACGAGCGTCTATAAGTTGCGGTGATGCATACTGTCAAGCGGACTGTGAGCTTCTTTGACAATCTGGTTTATTAAAAACAACTAATCAGTATTTACAAAGATAAGTCAACCAGTGACAGAATATCCTAGCGGGAATCCAGTAACTTTGAATAATATGTTCAATGCTCTGACCGCTACACCTGAGAATTCCGAAGATGCCTTGATTATTCCTGCAGTATCGAGATACAGATCTGAAAAAACATTTCTGCACAAATTAGCCGCAGCACATTTATAAATACCTGACTGATCTGACAATTGTTGTCCTGTCGTGACTATCATGAATTAAAATTGCTATAATTACTAAATATATATGTAATTAAAATTTATTTAATTCTTATAAAATTAAAAATTGATTGAAAGTCAATCAGGGCACATCAGCGAAATACGCGTGCAGATTGAAGTTTAGATTGATTTGTGTATTTTAGTATTATAAAAACTTGAAATAAAAACAATAATTAAGGAGACAATATCAGTAAATATTAAATGACCTCTTTGTATTTTGAGTGAAGATAAATGTGTAATTATAGTAGATGAGTTATAAGTGTTATATCTATTATTTTTCTATTATCATAGATATAATTTATTGTATATCTTTGTATCTGTTTTAAACGATATTTGCAGCTAGTGTTCTGTCAAACTCTCAAATGCGATTAGAAAAGATATAAAAATACACGTAACAAACCTGCTATATGATGATAGTTATGATAGCATGATTATAGTTAACACAAAAAACAATATAAAAATTGGTCCAGCTGTGAGAGGACCGTGCGGTGCGTGCGGTGACCGTGGGAGATAGGGTTTCTTTTTTATATAGAAAAATTATTATAAATTGTTTTTATATTAGATTATTATAGCCACCCATATCATCTAACTCCGAGGTAAGTCGTTTAAAGCACTAGTATCTCAGAGGACTCAGGCAACAGATTAATCACAAATACAATACTTGAATACATATTTTTAATACTCAGATACAGAACAAACACAAATATCATCATATAAATCTTTGTCCTAGAGATTGAACACTGCATCATCACCGTCATCATTACCCAAGGTGTGCATAATTTATTTATATATTAATGATTTAGAAATAAGTACTTCACCTTATAAAGGTAAGATACTTAATTTAAAGTCACTTAGATTTTAATTTTTTTATCGAATTATCCCCCACTGAATCTATATATAAGTATATAGATATGTATAATAATAAGCTGACTGACTGGCATATTAACGAGGTTCGTAACTTTAAGGGTTAGAAACTTGAAATTTGAAATATTGCACAAGAGTTTCTTTTGTAACGTAAAAGAGCACATTTAAAGGATTTTTAAAATTTATCCCCTAACGGGGGAAACGGGGATGCAAATTTAATATATAACTTGGCTGTTTTCAGCGTTATTGGAATAAAATTTTGCATAAAGATTCTTCATTGAAAGTCATTAAACACGTACAATATTTTTTCTAAAATCATCCCTTAAGGGTGTAAAAGATGCAAAGTAACTAGGAAAGCTCTACAACTAAACATGGCGAACCGCGGGGCGCTGCTAGATTATTATTGTCACATCAGCCATTTGAAGTCCATTGCTGCACAGAAGCTACCCCAAAAAAGGGAGATTTTTACCATAATTGCCGCGCTAGTCAAGCTTGTTGGCAATCGCAGAGCGTATCTTTTCGGCGGATATCATCATACCAGCCATTAAAAATCCACTATTGGACATAGGCAAGAACGGGGGTATGTTGCCCATAATTTCCGTGCTGGGCAAGCGTGTTGGTAATCGCAGAGTATAGTTATCGCGACGGGGAAACTGCAGCCCATCCTTGCACTGTATATTTGAGCTGACTCTTTTGCATCTTGCGACACTTGGTGAAGGGGGTATCTGCAGAGTTAAGGAACTACTATAACTCTACCGGTACCGCATAGCAAAGGAAATTTAGGTAAAAGCTAGTTTATTATGAATGGTGGATAAAAATATAATAAGAATTGCGTGTAAGACCATTAAAAATTCCTTGTAGTCGACAGTAACTCTTGCTCACAAATGTTAAATTTAGCGAGCAAACCAAACCAAACTCGGAAATATACTACAGCTGTAGATTCTGGTGCTGAGATGTGTTTATATTGACGTTTGAGATAAATACGTTTCCAGTCTGCTGCGACGTTTTAAGCTTTAAAGCGACGAAGAGAAAATTGCGCGGCAAACATTGCAGCACTTCCTCTAGGATTTGTAGCCGAATTTATTTAGCTGTGTTGTGTTTGAATTATTTTCTGCCACTTCTTACAGCACGGCAAGGAATTGTTTGAAACAATTTATACCATTTGTTCTCTTAACACTAACTATTTGATGTTGATGGAACTATTATCACTACTAGATTTTATAGCAGGTTCCTTTCTGATGGCTCGTGAAATGACTGCATTAAACTTAGTTTTAAGACTCATCAAGTGCAGGAAAACTAATTTAGGGTAGGCCTAATTTTCATTTTTTTATATTATGATGTCAGCAAACTTGCATTACGGCCCGCTTGATGGTAAACATAACCACAGCCGATAGACACTCGTCTCATAACAATGATATCACTAACATGTTGCCCATCATTTGAACTCAAGATACTATGTCACATTTACCCAGTAATTTCACTGCCTCTCTCACCTTCAAACCGGAACACAGCAAGCAAACGCTGCTATTTGCCGGTAGAAATAGCCAAATAAGCCAAATAGCGGTCTACTTCAAGTGACGTCATTAAATATGTTAGATAACTCCTATGATTCCATAGGGTCATCCGCATTATGAGTATATTTGTATATAGTACTTCCTGCTTTAGAGATATTATTGTATTTTTTTTTGTTTTTGACAATTTGAAAGTGCGTGTAATAGTCCTACTTGAGAAAATAATATGTTGATCGAACTCATTATAGCAATAATAGTAAGATCATCACCATCATCAACATATCAACCGTTGTACGTCCACTGGATATATGCCTCCTCAAGAAAAAGGGAATTTTGGCATTGGGCATGCGTGATGTCATTTACAGAGTTATGCTGCCGCTCATTTCCGCCCCTGCATTGAGCTGCACTATTTTTGACGGGTATACCAACATATATCGCTTCTGGTACCTCAGTCGCCCCTTGCTAAAGCTAGTGCAAACAGACATACAATTCTGATCTTCCAGTATCCAATAACAAACTTAGGTGATCCATAATAACATAAGAAATGTCTGTATGAAACTGTGTCTAATTTTATCTGTGTGTTTGTTTGGTATTGGCGACTTAACTGATTGTCACAGTCACAAAGGAGGAGGGGGGGAGGGAAATAGAGTACTTTTGTTCTCGCCACAGTCCCCAACAGACGCGGTATATATTGATATCGTCGAGCAGCAATAATTTATTTCTAGAATTAATTGATTTACATCTGAGTAGAATCCTTACAGATTACGGACTAGAAACTTAATGCGACTTAATTAATTTAGTTTACAAAATTAAATCTTAATAGTGTTCACAGAGTATTAATAAAGGAAGATCTATAATTTGATTGCGGCTATTTTATTTATAACAAACAGGAGATTGAATAAAGTTTAATCAAAAGTAACAAAACAGCATTGAAATTGAATGTCTGCGAGCTAATTAATCCTTTCAAAGGACAAACGAATTGTTCGCTTGCCTCAGTCTATTAAAAGCATTATGAACGTTCGGTGGCGGTCTATTCATGCGGCGGCTATTGTACCGACGCACTAATGTGTGGTAACTGAACGTGTCAGTGCTGACATCTAGCGGACATTGTGGTGGAACTAATGTCCTCTTATTAACGTTGATCGATAATAGATGGCAGCACATGCGTTAGCGTTTAGCGTTGCTATTTTATTAGTTGTCAAATAGATTACATCAATCAATATTAAGATGTAGCCCGTTTAATACAGTGTGAAAATAAACATAAATGTATTAGTTTTTTTTTTATTAATATATTGTATAACTAGCTTCTCTCCTTCAACTGTTTTCGTTTAGATTTCATTTTATAATAAGTCCCTCAGGGAAGCTCCTGCTTTCCCAAGATTAAAGGATGAGTGATATTCCAAACAACATTCAATTTATTTTGCAAGTTTCATCAAAATTTTCTTGAGTGATATATCTTTACTACTACTTACATTGTGATACAGCATAGAATTTAATTTGCAAAAGTTGTGGTATTATAAACTTAAAACTAAAAAATGTTTTTTTCTAAAATATTACATATTTCCCACGTTTGTTACTGTTAAAAAAGACATTTCAAAATACATAAAACAACAATAAAAATTGAACACCATCGTCAATACCATAGTAAACTTGACAATTTACAAACATTAAACAAAATGAGTTCAGTTTCAGTAGAAAGAAAAAGAAAATGACCACTATTACAGTACCTAAATTTGTTTTTATGGGTATTCCTTCAAGTGCGTAAATTTTAAAAAGCCAAGAACAATATACTCTAGGTAAATATTTTTAAAATTATAATTATACATTATTTTATATATTAAGTGCTGTAATAAATTACTGGCCCAATATCAGTTTACTTATTTAACTACTAGAGGTAGACTCTATACGAACATCGTCTGCATTGCCACTATACTCTCAATTTCAACCGCTAGATGTAGTGTTTGCATTGCTCTGTTCCGGTTAAAAGGGTAAGAGGGAGACTGTGAAATTACTGGGTTATGTGACATTACATCTTCTTGTGATATTACGAGCGTCTATAGGCTATTGTAAAGAGCACGCCAAATGTATACAGGTATGGTATCCTCATTGTAGTCAACCAATTGTTATAAAAACTTGCCATTTAGGCTAGTTTATCTCTGTGAAGTTAAAATATTCAATCTGTCACTTAGACCAGTAGACAATGGCGATATTTTTATAAATGTTTGGTTTTGGTGAAATAACGATTTTATTTACTTTTGCGCAAACTGTAGGTTTAACAGATAAGCAATAGCTATTTAGGACGTCGATTATTAAAATTATAAAAACAGTTCTTTCATCATATAATCATCATCATTGTAACAGTTATGGGAAGTCTACTGCTGGACATAGGCCTACCCTAAAAAGGAGAAATTTTGCCCACAATTGCCGTGCTGGGCAAGCGAGTTGCTGCATGCTGCTGCCCACCCTCGGCCCCAGCACTTGAGCTACACCTGATACCTTAGCCACCTCTTACGTATCTAGTACAGCGGGAGGTACTATTCTACTCTGTTGGTAGTTCACAGCTTTGTGCTGGTACTTCATGGCCTTAACCACACAGTAAATATACTAGAATTATTATTGTTCATATATTTAAGTCATTTAACTGTTTAAAATTGCAGATTGGCTAGTTTGCTATTAGACCGACGAGATTATTCTGAAATATCACACATTGAAGGCACTCATCGGGAACAACTATGGCTTAGTTGATGTTAGATAAACGTTTGTTGTGTTGCTGACATTATACGGAGCTCTAATTGATACTGCACAAGTAGAAACTGCTACTGCACAAAATAGATGCAGATAAATGAGCAGTATATCATATATGGTTATATATGCGCTCATAAAGATCTAGTGGGATTGGAAGGTGAATTCTTTCCTACACATAGGAAACGGTCAGATCTAAGTATCTCTTAGTATCTTCTCAATAATGCGTTCACTCGGCGCTATGCACAAAGAGTTCATAGTAGCCACTCAACCTGACCTCAGATATCCCCGCAGTCAACGAAACCTGGTAGAGGGCGGGAAAAGAATTAACGACTTTAACATTAACGACTACTTCATGAATGTGGAGTTAATGAGGTGGCTAACTTAGCTTACATTTATTGAACACCACGGAATGGCTCGGCCACATTTTCTTTGGAGCCGATCTTTAGAGATTGAGCCATCAGTATCATTAACGGGCTCAAATTATGCTATAAAAATGCTGAAGATGTAGATAAAGTGTGACAATTGACCTAGCCGCAGTCCAGTGTATCTTCCTCATCAGGCAATCTATGGCATTGAGTCAATACTCAGACGACTAGAAGGTGGTTGTATTAAAACTCTTGCCTAAAACCAGCAATCTTTCTACCATTAGTGATTGCAGGACTATCAGCCTATTTCCTTGTCTATCCAAGGTGTTGGAAAATGTTGTATGTTATCAACTGACTGAATACCTAGAAGATAACAATATCTCGATATACTGCTGAAGTAACAATCAGGCTTTTCTAAAAGGTCATGGCTCGGCTTCTGCGTTTGCCCGAAGTAGTGAATACTCTGATAGTGGCTTAGGATCACGGAATATTTTTTCGATGAACATATTACATAATAGAGTTATTTCTTTCAAAGTTGGTAAATTATGGACTCGATATAACTTCCATCAGATGGTTCCAGAGTTACCTGCAGAATAGACAATAGTGTGTTGAAGTGATAATAGCAGACGGCACTACAGTGGGATCGGCACCTCAGGCGTTCTCGTGTCTCTCATGGCTTTCCTCAGGGTTCAACTTTGGGGCCGATTCTTTACGTTTTGTGTAGCGCTAAAATAGTAAAGCAATTCTAAAATTGGCAACATCATCTTTATGCTGACGATCTGTAACTATAATACTGTTCTGCACCAGCTAAAAATGCGAATGGTGTGGTAAAACAGAATGAGGATCAAACAGTTTTTGCCGAGTGTGTCTCTAACTGCTTAGTTCCTAATCACAAAAATCTAAGCTCATTTTGATAGGTTCAAAAGGTCGTATAAGTAAATAATTTCAGATAGATCAATTAATATTACAATTGATTTAAGCAAGGAATCTGTGACTTTATTATTCACAAGTGTCTTCGTTTCGAAAGCTTGCAGAGTGCTCGAGAAGTTGCGAACTGAGAACAGTTCTTTTGACACCATCAATGGTCCATGAATTATGGTGAGAACGGTTTAGCTTGCACAGAGGGTGCGGATGCCCGTGCGCGCTCCTGTTTTGTTATTCCCACCCCGTATCTTAACGCTTCCAAGTCAATAAACATGGAAGCGCGCAGGAGGCTGTATCTTGCAATACTTCTGTTCGGTGTCCTCAATATAGGGAGACCCCGTTACCATTAAAAAAAGTTAACTAGCGGGGACCCGGGACAATATGCCAAAAGGACCTGTACGAACATCTGCTTTACCAGTCACCGAACCACAAGTCTTTCAGATGTCCATCCACGCGATGTTGGAACGACCTGCCTTCTCCAGTGCGTGGCTTAAAAAGCGTGTACACATTCATGAATCAATTTAACAAGTCAACACCATTCGACTTGTTCATTAACATGGTGCAGGATGCGTGGAATGAGCGGATGTGGCGACATTAACCACAGATTAAACACAACCATTTATTTATATTTATTACATATTCCAATATAACGTGGTATCTATTTTATCTACATAACTAATTACTTAATTTTTTTAATGTATTATCTGTTATTGTCGGTCATTACTTATTTTACTTACACATTTTTATTGCCATTGCGTATTACCTAATTGACCTTTCTGCCTGTCAAGCTTTGTCTATGGTACTCTTTGTAATTTGTTTTCTCTGTCTGAAATTAAAAAAAGACATGTTCCAACATGTTTTTCTTTTACGTTTTGCCTTATCTATTTTATTATTTTTTTAAATAATATTTCTTGTATGTATATTGTATAATTTCTTTTCTGTTCTTTATTTCAATTTTCTTTTCTTTATTCTATAAGGTTAATAAATGTTTTCCTTTCTTTCTATATGTTATTTCTTTATTTGCAGCATACACAATTTGTAGAGTTTCAGCAAAAAAAATAAAGTTATTACATAATAAAATAAAAATAACTTTTCAAACTTTCCAAAATAGATCTAGATAAAAGTTGCCAAAGATATTATTAATAATCTGGAATTACACAAAGACTACTTTTATCTCGAAAACGTGTTCCCTTGGGATATCTTTGGCTTATTATTTTTCACTAAGGAATCTCGCCGTTATTGGCAAAGTTTATTTATCCGAGACCGACATTGTCTTTTTCGCAGAACAATAAGAGTTTCTCAGGCATATTTAAAGGAAAGAACTTATGGACAAATCAAGCAGTAAGCTAGTAAATATAAATGTTTTTAATATTAACGCATTTGCTACATAATAAAGCTTATTTTAACGCCACCAAAATGCGAAATACCTAAGTGCCTCAAGTCGAAAGTTTTCGACTAATGTGTGTTACCAGCGATGACCTATGGCAGCAAAACGTGATCTCTTACTTAGCTTTATTGGCCAACTGAAAGTAGCTTAACGAACTATTGAGACGGCAATGCTCGGAGTTTCTTTGCTCGATCGAATCAGAAATGAAGAAGATTCGTAACAAAAGCCAAGTTACCGACATTGCCCGGCGGATTAGGAAGTTGAAGAGGCAGTGGTATTTTGGTACGCACAACCGATGGCTGATGGAGTAGTAAGCGCAGCGTAGGGCGTCCACCCGTGAGATAGACAGACGATCTGACTAAAACCGCAGGATCCCGCTGGACATAGGCCGAATACAACCGGTCCTATTAGAGATTACTTGGGGAGACCTATGTCCAGCAGTGGACGTCTTATTGCTGAAATAATGATGATGATGATGAAATGCGGTTAATTTACCTTCAACTTTTATACTCGAAGATTCGGTTTACTTATTTTAATATGTCGGCATTCAATGCCAAACACAAGATACATATCGTCAGTGAGACTTCAATACCACGTATGTAGCAATAGCAGGTAAGGGTTACATTTCAGTATTTTTATTCAAATTTCGAACCTTATTTACAATCGCTACTTACGCGGTAGTGAACTTACACTTACGATATCATCAGTGACACTCCAATACCGCGTATATAGCTTTATGTAAATAAGGTCCATAAACCATATTTTCTAATTGTATTTCCATCTTTATTTGCAAGTGCTACTTACGTGGTATTGCACTGGCATTGGCGATATATCTCGCGTGTCAGCACAAATCCCCAGCACCGTGTTCGCAGATGCGCGCATTGCAAATCGCCCGGAAATGTGCGCAGTATTGCCTTCTCGGCGGGGCTGGCTTATTTACGACACCGGAGATAGTTTCGTACAAGTTGCACACATAAGCGGTTACATACAAACAAGTTTCAACATGTAGTATTAGTTTCAGTGTTCCATGCTGCGAGATGTAGCCACCAAATGGTTGAAGGAAATATTTATGTTACGTTTGTATGGTAAGAGTAGAACAGTACCTCCCCCTGTACCAGGTGTCGTAAGAGGTGAATAAGGCACCAGATCCAACAGATGGCTATATCTATCAGAATCAGTGTAATATCATCACCATCGCTAAAGCTGCTCTCTGCGGTTGCTTACACGCTTGCCCAGCGCGGCAATTATAGTCAAAATTATCCCTTTTATAGGGAGGCTTATGTCCAGCAGTGGACTTACAATGTCTAATATGATGATGATAAATTAGAACATTATTTCAAAGTAAACTACAAGAACCGAGAAAAAAAATATCCTGCTTGTTTATTGGCCGGGTACTCGTTGGACATGTTTTTTGTAAACACAACAAAAATAGGATAATTTATTTTTGATTATTGCCACCACGCTTGCCCAGTGCGGCAATTACGGGTAAATTCCCCAACAACAACAAGCCTATGTCCAGCAGTAATCATCATACGGCTGCTATGATGAAGATGATAGCGAAGAATTATTCATTACAGTGCGTGTCATTTTCCATTAAAATATATCAAAATCTAGAAAAACTTTTTACTTTCGTAAGTGTTTAGTAAAACTGCTATTTATATACATATATATATAAATCACCATTGCGCGTCATGTAAATGACCTTCCCGTCTATCAAACTTTGTCTATGGTACTCTGGGTAATTTATTTTCTCTGTCTTGTGTAACATATGTCTTTTGTTTACTTTTTGCTTTATCTATTTTGTTATTTTAAATTATATTTATTGTATGTAGTAAATTGTAGGTATATATTTTTTATTTTCTTCATTCTATAAGGTCAATAAATGTTTTTCTTTCTTTCTATTGTGTTTGTAATCTGATTTATATATAGCTCTTCTTCATTGTACATTATACTTTTTCTATTGACAAGTATCGTATTGGCCTTGAGGTACCGGCACAGTAATATAGTATCCAAAGAATCCAGAATTCAAGTATCTAGATGTCCAAAGAGCAGTGAAGTTACTGAGTAAATGTGACATAGGGTTGGCGACACGCAAGTGATATTCTTGTAATGACAGTAGCGTCTATAGGCACGTTAACCATCAAGCGGAATTACGTTTGTTTGATCACTTCATTATATAAAAAAAAATGCACATCACACACTCAAATATTTCTCTCTAATAAGTATAGTGTATTTGTTATAAAGCTAATTTTCAAAGGCTTTCAAACGGATTTATTTACTTTTTAATTATTATTTTTTAATTTCGTTCAAGCTGTATTTTTTATAAGACTGGTTAAAGTATATATACTTAGGTCAAAGTTATAGTCATAAAGAGGCGTCTCTCAATAAACCTCGTCTCATTCGTATGCGTTGATGTCACCCCCTGATATTGCAGGCGCCATGTTGGATGTTATATCGCATAAATGTAACATCCTAATAAAATTAGAATAGTAAAGATGTTATTTTAATAAATTTATTTTAAACTTCAAGGACTGAAATTATTTAATTTGCTTCAATGTTCACACTTTTGCCGGATTAATTAATCAATATATATTTTAACCAATTTGGATCTCAATTTTATTATATTTTGTTTTATCTGTGTTTGTTATCTGCTTTATGTATTTTGTATTACTATTCTTCATTATACACAATACTTTGTCTATTGACAAGAATTATATTGGCCGTGATGTACCGGCAGAGTGGAGTAGTATCTCTCCTGTACCAGGTGTCGTAAAAAGCAACTCAGGTACTAGAACCAACAGGTTGTGGTATATCCATCCAACTAGTGTAGCTGAAAGTCAGGGTAGAGATGGGCAGCAGCATCCCCGTCGCAAAAGCTACGCTCTGTAATTACTACCACACTTGCCCAGCACGTTAATTATGGGTAAATTTATACTTTCTTAGGAAGGCCTTTGTCCAGCACATGGTAAAACTAACAGTTATATTAAATTACTTTTGATAATTCAGATTTAAACATACTCTTGATTCATGTATTTATTGTGTAATTTACACATATTTTGGACGTTTTTATAATACTTTACAGCGGTTATATTAATTTTTTTTGGGATTCTGCTCACAATTAACTTCATCCCTCATAAAAAAAATTTATAAGCTACACCAACACGGATGGATTTACCGCTATCTGTCGGTTAAGGTATCTACGTTGCGTAAAAAAGATCTGATAATCAAGATAGCTCATGGATTAACAAGACTGACAACGAAAACAACTTTTTTTTTCGCAATTTTTATTTATTTATCAACATAATCACCTTTTACTGTGATACAATGGTTCCAACGCTTTTCCAATTTTTAATACCATATTTATAATAAAAAATATCTTTATACATTTAATATAAGAAGTTGTTACTCAATTTGCAACTTCCTGATTAAGCTGTCTTATGTGAAACTTTGTAAAGAAATTTTAAATACCTCTGTATGTTAGCATATGCAATAAATATATGATTATGAATCCCGCGGTGTATTTTCCAGATCTCTTATCCTGTCGGAAAACACTTGAAAATACAGACTACCAGTGGACAGCAGTGGTTAGACTGCCCCTACGCTGCTAGTAGTAGTAGTAGTAGCAATTAACAAAGTATATAAGTAGGACTTTTAGTTAGTAGGATTCGAGTTCTCATTATTCCATCTACCGCACTGAGAAAATCTTGACTACATTGCAGTACGCTTTGAGGTTCCGATACCGGAGCCGATTCCCCAGTGGGATGACTTACTTCAAGATATCTCGCCCCGCACCAAACGAATTAGAAGTTGAAGCGAATCTTTAAGTCGGACACGGTAGCAATTTGTTACAAATTGTGGGCAACGAACTACTACATTGAAGAAAGCACTGATACTATTTATAAATAAATATTTAGGTTTCGATCACATTTTTCGGCAAAAGTAAGAGTCGCAGCGGTTTGGAAACGTCTAAAATCTGAGACAAGTTGAATTCTGTTATTAGTAAAAGTATACTTTAAACAAAAAATATAGCAGTTTTAATAAATAAAAAGTAATCAAACAAAATAATACCTACTATTCTCTTCAAGAAGCCAGTTCTCAACTGACTCTGAGGTGGGTACAACAAGGGTACAACAAGTAATGTGTAGGTACGAAATGGTTAATATGCATAAACATAATAAGACATTATCATCTTCATGATTTTCATACCAGGAAGTAATAGCTGGATGTAGGGTTCTCTTAGAACAAAGGTGTTTTGACTACAATTGCTGTGCTGGGCAAGCATGTTGGTATTCGTAGAGCGCAAATTTCACGACAGGGGTGCTGCTGCCCATCCCCGCCCTGTGCATTAAAGGTACACTGTTTTGAAAGGATATACCGCCATCTGTCGGTTCTGGTTCAGGGAGGTACTATTTAACTCTAACGGTACCTCACGAGAATAAGATCGAATGAATCATAACAAATGAATATCAACAAATTGTTGTCACAGGCAATGGCTGAAATGCAAAATGGCTATTAATATGAAATAGCTTGGTTTAATCCGACACAATTCCAGTGTCCCAGAGCGTTTACAACGATGAATTGCCAACGTTTCTGATAATGAGCACTAATAGCGATGGCATGATTAAAATTCACGTTGGCAATTATTCAAGAGAGATAAGTAATTGAACATAAGTTATGAAGTACCAGTAAAAGAACATTTTTGGCATACATTAGTTATCCGCGACTTATTTTATTTATGAGCAGAGATGAGCACTCACTATAAACATTCAGTTGTTTTTTAGTTAAATAATGTTTGACAAACCTTAAGTGAAAAACAAATGCTCCATGATCGTAATAAATTTAAAAAGAAACCTGATAAGTTAAATTAAAAAAATATACGTGTGAAAATGTTGACCAATAAAATAGCTTATATGATTGCGAGATCGCAAGACACAAATAGCACCTTCTTCGTCGAATATTCTTGAATATTTAAAATAACTAAACTAACTAATTTAGAAGTTTTATAAAATCACACAACTCATACTATGATCTGACTCCGAGATAAGTCGCTTAATGATAAGAATTATATAAATATTTATCCGGGACGGGATCAAACCCACACCAGGAACACTACCATGCTCGAGCGGGCCCGTCAAATTATGGCGTCAACGGGCCCATATGTATTTTGGTTAATACTGATACGCATTCGAAAAAATGGTGTGTTATTTTTATGTCCTAAAATTACATGTTTTATACAAACGGTTCATCCAGATGTGTTTCAAACTCGTCCTTCTCCATGACCTATAAACATGTTATCAAAATACACGATTTTGATTACACGTTTATAGGTCAAAGCACACGGGAAATGTAGTTAAAATGTTTTCGGTATCAGTTAGGTTCATGGTTACTAAGCTGCATGATCTAAAAAAAAATAAGAAAAATCCTAATTTAATATAATCAATAGTATGGTTATAATACAATATAAGAATTTCTTAGAATCTAATATAAAAATTGACTTGAAGATATTATGTCACGTTACCCAGCCATTTCTCCCTTCCCTCTCTCCCTTCAAAACCCTTTCAAACTAGAACACAGCAATGCGGACACTGCTATTTGTATGCAGTAAACTTGGCGGTGAGGTACCGGCAGAGTGGAATAGTACCTTCTGACCTGGTGTCTGACTACCGGAACTACAGATATATCCATCCAAAATAATAAAACTCATGCTGAATGAATGCATAGTGTGGGGATGGGCAGGAGGGCGCTCTGCAATTGCCAACATGCTTGCCCAGCGTGGCGATTATAGGCTAAATTCCTCCTTTCTTGGGGAGCCCTATGCCTATATAGGGTCTATATGAGGCGGAGGTTCAGCAGGGAATTCCCAATGGCTGCCATGATGATGTTTATTTATAGATGAGCTCTTGAAAATCCTTTCGCCTCTTACGACATCTTGCACAAGGGGAGGTACTATTCTACTCTGCCGGCACCTCATGACTTTTTCTAAACATAGTCATAAAAACAGAAACACCACATACAAACCGGTTCATTTATTAACTTTCCCATATGAAAGCCGAAAAGGGTAGAAACGCGATTCACCCTAACGTGCTTTCAAAGACATCCAATTAATGAGGCTGCGTGACTGGTGTTTCTTTGCCTAAGGCAAAGGTGAACGCGACTCCATGTTGATTTTAAGAGGCCTAGCGAGACCAAACTTTTTTTTATTTTTCGCAACTAGCTTCTTTTGGCGGAACTTCATTATGTATTCTGATTATCAGAAATATTTTCAGGGTCAAAAGTATTTGATTTGTTGGTTTATGTCCAACGGTAGAGGCCTAATAGCTGATGATGAAGAAGTCAAATCATTTCACGCCATATATTATCAATACATATAAATAAATTTTAAGTATATGTTTGTAATATCACAATAAGGTCTTCATAATTAGGCATATAAAAGTATGAACGGTAATTACATTAAATATAATATTTTTGTCTATTTGATGTAAACTCCGAAACAACTGGACCGATTCTAATGGAACTTCCACTTTTATTATCTTATAGCAGTGCCTGTGACTTCGTCCGCGTAGAATAAAAACTTTGAAAGTTGTGTTCTGACAAACGGACCATTTATGATATTAGCGCGTTCAGACAAACAAACTCTTCAGCTTTATAATATTAGTATAGAATATTCTCACGAGAATGGGAACTACGCTGTTGAAGCTGTTGTAGTAATATATATTTACCTTTATTTATTTTATTGAAGAAATATACGAATTGCGCAGGATACAGGCCCCATAGAATGGTTATATCGGTATTCGTAAGGCTGTTTGTAAGGCTTATTATCGGAACTCACATATAGCGGTATATCCATCCAACAAATTATAGCCCAAATGCACAGGACGGGAATGGGCAGCAGCATTTCCGTCGCAAAGCTATGTAAGCTCTGCGATGCCCCCACACTTGCCCAGCACAGCAATTATGAGCAACGGAAACGAAGATATATATACAATAGTAGACGTATTACAACGATGCTGGTATGATAAAAATGATATTACAACATCTCATACATTGACATCTCATGGTTAGTCGCTTAAATCACGGGACAGCAGTTGTTTTACGAAAAAGGGAGGAACATTCCCCCCCTTTTGGGAAGGCCTGAAGCTAGTAGTGAACGTGCAGAGGCTGATAAGATGATGATGAGGCAGTGGGCAGTGGGCGCAGCCATATAGTATGTAATTAGGCGGGCCCGATGGCGCAGATGGTATTGATCCTGACTTGTGTACCAGGGGTCGTGGGTTAGATTCCCATCGAGAGCAAATATTTATATGATGATATTTGTGTTTGTTCTGTGTCTGGGTATTAAATATATGTATTTTAATAGTATATTTGTGATTCCTCTGTTGTCTGGCATTCGTAACACAAGTGCATTAAGCGACTTACCACGGAGTCAGGTCAATGTATGAGATGTTGTAGGAATTTATTATTATTATTAATTTCCTTATTCCTATTAATAAAATGTATCTGGTACTTGACAAAAATTTCAAGTAGAGGTAGACGTTTTATAAAGTCGTCTGCATAAGTACCGCACTCTCTCCTATTTCTACCAAATAGCAGATTTCGCATTGCTGTGTTCTGGTTTGAAGGGTGAAAGAGGTAGTAACATTACTGGGTAAATGTGACATAGTATCTTCAGTTCACAAGGTTGGTAACACACTATTGATATCTTCATGATGACACAAGTGCAAAAAGGCTGCGTTTATCATCAAGCGAACAGTATGTTCTTTGCTGACTTCATAAAATAAAAATATAATTACCTATTTGCAGAAGTGAATCTGTAAATCAAGCAAAATTTGCCAAATTATTAGGTATTGCATTTCTTTTGGTGTACATAATTAGTTTGTATTTGGTACGGTTGAAAATATTAGCCCGCCAGTTGCTCCAGTTATACAAATTTATATTGAGACGCCATTTTGTGTCACGTGACAGTACGCCATGTTGTGACATGTGACAGTTTAATTTTGGGAACTTAAAGAGGTTAAAGGAAAAGTTTTGTAACTCCTTTAAGTTTGTTCGTAGAATTGTTTTCGGTAACTACCATCAGTCATTGTTTCTAGGTTTTAAACGTATTATAAAATATAATGGGTAGGGATTATTATTTGACACAATTTTATTTATCGCGAATTTGCTTTCAACTTAATATAGGATTATTACAAAAAAGAAATGGTGGCATGATTGGATATGTGTATGTACCATATAAGTTCCAAAATTAATGGTCAAAGCTTACAAAAATATACATAAAATTAATAATTTTGAGATGAAGCAGGTCTCATATATAATATTTTCTAATAGATATTTGTTTTTCTACTAGATTTTCAACGGCTTTAAAACAAGGTTCATATACTTTACATCCATCCACACAAAATAGTGTATCTCAAACGCCCTGGGCGGGAATGGGCAGCACCAATTGATATTATTGCTATTGAACCCACCACCTATTGTCGTATAAGATAGGATCGTTACCACCAGCGCTATCGCCTATCGCTGTTAGGGTGATCAAATATTAGAAGGCTGTACGAATTTTGTTCGTTAATGAAGCAAGATATCAGTATCAGAAAATGCATGATTGTGACAAAAATATCTAAATGTCCACAATAGGTAAGCTCGACACATAATGAGGGTAGCGGCAGGTGTGTCCCACGTCAAGCAGGATTCGTGGCACGGTCACGTTCCAGCTAAATTATTTCCAGATTAATGCCAACAGAAGATTTATTTTTGTGTAATAAAGTAATTAGATACTTCAAAATTCTACAAAATTTGGCGTATATATTATATTGTAGTCGTTGGCCCGTGCAAGTGTTTTATATTATTTTCGATTTGGCAGCAATTAATTATTGGATTGTACAAAATAATTTGCAAACAAAAAATCATTAAAAGAAAGATTATTATTGACTTGTTACAGGTTTTATCGAAACTATCTAAGAAATTCAGTACTGTTTCGTATTGCCCATACGTAGAACAAATTGTTAAATGGTGTCGCCACTTTTGTGGATGATAAAATTAAATCTAAAATGATGATTATGGAAACTAACAATCATTATTAGAAACTTATTATCCAAATATAAACCACTCATAGGCCACTAATACCGTCAATATATGTATACTATTAAATATGTATATCAAAAACACAAAACATATTCTTTGTTCGAAGTATTCCCGTTATGTATTCATGTTCACGAAACTATGAAACGAATTGCGAATATGTTTCGCACATATTTGAAAGCGAAAAGTTATAAAAGTAGGGAACCATGGTAACTTTTCAAATCCAATAATATTCCGTATGAACATTGCAGCTTTTTACCAAGTTCTCTCTAGTGCTGTATCGATAGTTTATTTAATGTATCGATAGTCATGTAATATATATATTTTTAAACATTCATAGTAACAATAAAATTTAACGATACTTAACTTACTTGATTAATATATAGAAGAGTCGTATAAAGTTTAATATTTAAAAATAATTAATTAATCAATTTGTTCATGGTAACTTTAATCCACTAACGCGCAATTTACTCTGCACTGTAATTCGTCAGCGTCATATTAAATGGACCAATCACAGAGCTTATTATTCCCGCCAGCGGAGTTGAGAATGTGTTTGGGTTAGCGAGTAGGAACATTCTTATCTTGGCGGTCAAACTGCGTGGTTGTGCGAGCTGCAGATCTGACAGAATTTATACAACCTGTTTGTAACTTTGTGTGTTTAGAAGAAAAATATAAGTCAGTTTATTAATTTTTCAATATAATATACAATTAAATGCTATAATAACTTGCTTTTTCTGGTCTTAATTTCTTCTCCGTGGACAATATAATACAAATATTATTAATAATTAAATCGCAATGCAGGCAACCTTTGGATGGAAAAGGGTGAATGAGACTTAGATGTAGCAAGAGTTGTACATAAGATAAATATGGTTGTAATATATTAAATACATATAAATGAATAGACTTATGTATAGATAAGAAATTATGTACCTTTAAAGAAAGGTAATGCTCCTACACTAATCGTTTAAAGGACTACGACCATCTAAGGCTTAGTGGAAGTGATAACCAAAAACGAACGGCCTGGGTCGGAAAACAAAAATTTTTGTGGAATTATAATTAAAAATATGATATGATTTCAATATTAAGAAAGGTTAAATAGAATCTTGTACAGTGAATGACAGAATATACGCGCATCCCTGCGAAGTTTAATAATAATGATTTATTTTTTCCGCAAGGCCTTAAAAAAACGTATTATAGAGAATACATGTCAATATACATTATTGTCAGAGTCTGATACCTGAACTTAGCAGAAAATGCTCGTGCATTAGGTCATCAGTACCCAATGGTAAGGTATTAGATTATTTTAAAATTCAGACACGTGATCGAATTTACGTAACCTTATGCAAAAATTATGTGGTGCTTGAGCTTCCCAAGTTGTTCTTCTTAGAGATCAAAGTAGCCTTAGCCTAACCGTAGTAGGTATCTCTCTCTGCATAGTTTAAAATAGGAAAAAGACTAGACTAGGCAAGAGCAATTTCAATAGTATAGTGAGGAATCTTACGCCACGCTTTCCAAAGACCCATCAGAAGTAAAAATTTTCAACTCACTTTTTCATGTTCGGGTTAAGTCAAGTCCTATATACAGCTGTGGTCGTTCCATAGCTGTATATAGGATTGCATATAATATATAGCATTTAACGGTTATGTATTATTTTACTTATTTATTCTATATACACGGGCCCGATTGCGCATATTGTAGTGAGCCTATCTTGTGTGCCAAAGGGCGCGGGTTCAAATATAATGATATTTATGTTTGTTTCGTGTCTGGATGTTAAATATATGTATAAAATAGTATATTTGTGATGTCCGTAACTCAAGTGCTTTTAGCAACTTATAACAGAATCAGATCAATGTATGATATGACAACATTTAACACACCTGCAAAGGAACAAATGGAATGATGTCAAACAAAATACAAAAGTAACGAAAACTATACCTAGCGGTTATTGATAGATGCTACTGACAGATATGCTAGAATTAACATGATCCACAGCTAATTGTTCGCTATAGATAGACTACCTATTTAGTTTACCTAGTGTATCGAAATTAGGCTAGTTCGAAAATTCGAAAATAACTTTTAAAACTAGTTGTAGTACCTATATGTATCACAATTGTTTGCAATCTCAACTATTTACTTATATTTTTTTTATTAGTGATAGTAAGCGTCACAGCAGCTTATAGACGCTCGTACTAACTAGCGCGTTGCTACCTTGTGACTTGAAGATATTATGTCACATTACCCAGTAATTTCAGTTGCTCTCTTACCCTTTCAAATTGGACCACAACAATGCGAATTCTACTATTTGGCGGTATAAATAGGGGAGATCTACCTCATGCAAAGGTCATGGTTACTGCTGGAGATAGGCCACCCTGAGTAATTTCCAATAGAACTGGTAGTATATGGCTTATATCAAGCGTGATCCTAGAGATTTAGTCTTTGACTTAAATATTTAAGGGACTATCTGTGATAATTTAATGATTAATTGAAAGTTAGGTCGCATACTAAGAGAGTTAAAAAACCCCTAAAGGAATGAATAACGTACTCGATGGCGCAGATGGTAGTGATATCTTGTGCGTCAAAGGTGGTGGGTTCGATACCCTCCCAGAACGAATATTTATATGATGATATTTGTATTTATTTATGTTTGCGTATTAAATATATGTATTAAGTAGTATATTTGTGATGTCCGTAAATGTATATTTGTAGATTGTCCTCTATTGTCTAATGTCCGTAACACAAGTGCTTGAAGCAATTTATCACGGAATGTATATTTAAAAAAACTGGGTATGCAAGTGTATAGGTATATATATTAAATTAAATTAGCAACGATGTTGATAACATTGAAGTTCGTAAAAAACATTTTTTATTGGAGAAATGTTTTAAATCTGCTCCAATATGTAAATTTATAAAAAAAAATTGTCTGACATGTGTGTTAAAATTTGGGGTTGAATTTACTATGCATGAATTTCATAGTAAATTCAACCCCAACGACGGTGGCCGAGCCTAGGTCGAGCCTCTAGAGGCGCCCTCGGACACGCCGTCGGTCCCGCTCAAATCTCGCGAGCCATTGCGGGCCGCGGGGCACGCAGGATTATTACGGGCATCGGTCCTCTCATCTATGAGAGGCCCCGCCCTCTTTTTTGGTGGCGCTGGAATTGACGTCTGAGTAGTCCAGCACTAGGTTAAAAAAAAAAAAGAAAAGATGATGTTGTGACAACTATAGAGAAAGGAATGTTAAGATAGCTTGGACATGTAGAGAGGATGGATGAAAGTAGAATTACTCCACAAATATATAGGATGGACGTTATTGGTAGGGTTGTTGTAGGCCGACCGAGGCGAACATATCTTGACCAGGTAGAAGAGGTATTAAATAAGGGCCAGGCCAGAAGTATCAAGAATAAACGAACGTGTATGAAATGACTAATTCGAGTAAGGAAAGCAAGAGAGGTATGCCAATATCGTAACAAGTGGAGATCCATAGTCTCTGCCTTCCCCGAGGTGTCGTCACAGGCGTGATATATGTTTATATATAGAATGCATTTTAATCCAATATTTGTTTTTCCTGGTTTCAATGAATATTTATTAGGTATTTTAAAAGCGAAATTGTTTCTAAGTTGGCAGTGGCTCATTTGTAATTGTAATTTTTTAATCCCTGCCAGTTTTATTAATGTGGGTAAAAAGGTATTTTGGGGAGCTGACACTTGAGTTGGCCTATAAATGACAAAAGGACGAAATGGCGGCTGCAAATTTTTATTAGGGAAATTCAGAATATGCATATTGTTCGTTTATTATTCGACGAAGGTAAAACGAACATTTCAAATCTACCTATAAATGTATGTACACACATGCCTAACCAGGAAGTTAGACATGTCTGGTTAGGGACTCAGACAAGGAATAGTTATTTAGCTTAGCATAGCACCCATGTTTCCTTGCCTAGCACCCACATGCAAGAATGAAAATAAGTGGTCTGGGCATCCTTGTAAGCCTAACGAAGACTGTGTGAGCACTGTGCCGGGGACACCGCTCTATACCCAAATTGTAAAAATAATGTCTCTCTCTCCATCTCTTTCTCTCTCTCCCTCCTTTCTGTATGTGTGTGTGTGTGTGTATGTGTGTATCTGTGTGTACGTAAATGAGTGAGTGTCTGCGTATCTTTGTGTAAAAGAGATAGAACACAAAAATAGAACACTTAGATCACATGAACAGTAGTTTCTAGCAGACCTTAACTAAGGACGTCTTCAAATTACTGACAAAATTACTTTATACCGCATAGTACTGACAGTGTAGATGTACCTCTCTCTGCAATAGGTATAGTAAGGTGGTACAGGGCGAGCCTAGTCTAGCAGCTCGTCACAAATTGGACCAGACCAGCAATGAATGTACAACGGCTGACATGGTAACGGTATGTTGCAAGGTAACAGTTTGTACTCCGCACCATTTGCAATCGACTGTGATACCATCGCCACCACCTCGACGGATGGAAGTCAACAACTTAGGAAGTTCAGCGCTACTTTCTCTCTCTAACCGCTGATCTATGGAATAAACACGCTGCGATCTGTATTCTCATTAATAATTGTCACGACTTAAGGACCTTCAAGACCAAAATCTATTCTCTTCTGAAATACGGTAACGTGCCCATGATTATTTTAGTGTTGTAGGTGTCAATAAGCAACGCTGATTATATACTTACAATCAGGTAACTCGGCGGCTCGTTTACCCCATGTAATATAAAAAAAAAACTAAAATGTCGAACAAAAAATGTTAAAAGATTTTAACATTTGAAACCGTTATAGGAGTAGTTGTATTAGGATGATGAAGTAATTTAAGGCTTTATCTACCAGGTGGTTGTGTTAATAATGATAGTAATAATACACTTTATATACATCCAAGTTTATAAATGATATTAATAGCATGTAATACATAATGAAGTTCAATTAACGACCTTATCGCATAGAGCGGTTTCTTGCAGACAACCTTTGCATGGAAAATGTGTTGAAAACATTTTAAAACATCAATTAGTATAATATCAAATCAAATTAAAAAAAATAACGTAAAAAAATAAGACACACTTTAAAAACTAAAAAGAAAACTGTAATATATCCTTGCAATAAGTATAGTATTTGGCTAGTAAGAATGCTACGTTATAGAATCAAAGTAATTACAGCGATAATTACTTTTTCTCTTTGCTTTCTGCAAGAAAACACTCGTTAAGTGCAAAAATCAACAAAACAAATTAACCTACAAGATTGTTGGCCGATCTGGTTTAAACCGCATACAACCGGTCTTACTGCATACGGCACTTTTTATTAGTCAAATAAAGTCTTCAACTAAACCTACCACGTGATAATAAGCGTCACCGCTGCCTATAATATCACAAGGATATCACTAGCGCGTGGCTATTTGTCACACGACGGTACCATGTCACATTACCCAGTGATTTCACTGTTTTTCTTACCCTTCAAACCGGAATACAGCAAATCGAACTCTGCTGTTTGGTGGTAGAAATAGGCGTGACTGAGGTACCGAGAAATACGAATTTCGAATAAAAAAATTGATGTCTACTTCAAATCTATTAGCGAGGCACATGTACGATACTGCGAGCTTTGCGGGGTGGGAGGGGTTCGTATCTAAGGGCTTGCAGGTGAATACGGGTACAGGATCGCTTACTTAGAGCGACCTAACCCTCTCGTTCGGTGGCACTAGAATTGAGAAGACCAGCATTAGGTTCTTCCAAAAACAAATGCGTTCATTTGTTTTTGGAAGAACCTAATGCTGGTGTATGATATATATCAGAAATATAATAAACTAGCTGTGCCCGCGACTTTGTCCGCGTGGAACAGGTTTTTCTTGGGTACCATACCTCTTTACCTTAACTTATATAAACTTTGAATGTCATGTTTATTTATATCAAATCAAAGGCTTGAAAAATAAGTTACTAGCTCCAAAAATAGCGATACATCCATGCAACTTTTCATCCCCCCTTTCAAGCCCTGACAACTCTTCTTTCGAATTTAAAAATAGCCTGTCCTTTCTTAAGGTCTAAAGATTGTTTGAGCCAAATTTCATCAAAATTGGTTTAGAGGTTTAAGCGGGAAAGCGTAACAGACAGACAGAGTTACTTTCGCATTTATAATATTAAATAGGGATAGTAGGAATAAGTCGGCTACACTTCTGTTTATTCTCGATTATAATCTTATTTTAAAAACACAGAACGTGCTCCATTTAACGCAAAGTTTTACTATACCCAGTAGGTATGGTAAAGCGAAAGCACTTTGTGAAATAAGAGCGCCGTTTGTGGTCTAGATACATCAAATGGACTGACTATTTCTTTATGTGTACACCCTTTGAGGGTGGATAAATATTTAATTAAATAGTGTATGTGTGAAATGTTTTCTACGCAATAACTGAACACATTTACCTTTAAAAAATGAATTTGTTAGTAGTAAATAACTCTTATTATTTCAGATATAGTACTTTGTTGTCTTATTTTAGATATAGTAGATAAATAAATACTAGTATTATAAAGTTTGTGTGTTAATTTTAGCAGCTGGCGGTTCGATTTAAAACTTTTTAATCTTAGCATATTTACAGAAAAAAGATTTATGATACTATATCACATCATCGTGAGGTACCGGCAGAATAGAGTAGTGCCTCCCACTGCACCATGTGTCAAAAGAGGCGAATAAGGTACCAGGACCGATAGATGGCGGTTTATCCATCCGTAAATTTGCAGCTCAAATGCACAGAGCGGGGCTGGGCAGCTGCATCACCATCGCTATAGCTGCACTCTGCCAACACGCCCAGCGCGGCAATTACGGGCAATGAACCTTCTTTCTTGGAAAGGCATATGTCCAGCAGTGGTCTTCCAATGGCTGGTGTCATGATGGTGATGATGATGTTCACATCTCGCTTTGACGAATAGCAGCGGACCATCAATTGTATACTTTTGCAGTTATTATATCAATAACGTCAACCTTTGACAGGATCTAAGAATATTTGTGTTTGACGCTTTAACGCCATAAAGATTAAAATATTTTATTATGCGAAGATTTGGCGCCATCACCACTAAATATAGAAACTATAATGCCACGTTCTCATGTGTGAAATGATTGATACAGCAGAAATAGTTATAAATTGGTAGTGCATATTCCCGGGTTGCGGGATTTGAGTACCTGAAAGATAAGATCAACAAATTTTTTTTTAGTAAAAATTAGTTTTTATTATTTAATCAAGCATTTTTAATGCAAGAAAAATAATTTTAAGAACAAACTTTTGATATAAAAGTGGGCATTACGTATTAACGTTAATATAACACGGCAAATTTTCCATTTCTTTTTAATATTTTCTAAAGTAAGTTAGTTCTTGAGCTCCTAGAATAAATGATAAATGGGATCTCAAACAAAGGAAACATAATTATATTTTATTAATTTTGTTATACTGTTTTATTTGTATTGGTTTTAATAAAAATAAATACATAATGACTTTAAGAGCTTTGATTCATAAAAAATGCGTAATTACATTTAAAATGATATTAACAGGAAAAAATCAATTTGTCTCAGGTCTCAGGCGGGACTTTACTGTTTTAATTGTCACTAAGCATTATCTTGTAATAAACTCCTAGAAGTATTTATGTGATTTTTTTTTCTTTATCAATTGCTTGAAACTTGTAAAAAATTGAGCTTTAAGTATTTGTCGGTAATTAATTACCAATAAAGAAGAAATGGCGCTGATTTTTCAGCATAAAAAGAATACTAAAAAAGAATATGACATGTTCGCTAAGATCTCAATAGCACGACGGCAATGCATGGGAAAAATGCTGTAACAAACAATATTTTTATTTACATATACATTATAAGGAAAGAGATTTCTGAGCAATAAAGGTGCAAATTTAACTCGGATTTTTTTGTATTTATGGTCTACAATTAATGTCATGAATATGATAAAACAACATATATTTATTATTTTGAGTACAATGTGTTCAATTCTGTTACAAATTAGAAGCATAGAAGATACAAAACTATTAATTAGATTGTTCAGTGAATCCAATCTAGATTATTTTCTAAACTAATTCAAAATGTCTGATCTACCTTTTTGACCTCCAGTATCTATACCTCCACTTATCCGATTTGGTCGGTGGTATTTTCTGACCGCCGGTGTCCTGTATTGTAAATTCCACTAGAATGGGTTTTTAAAAAAGAAAGTCAAGTTCCACGAGGTTCAGACCAAGAAGAAGTACCGGCCATCTTGTGAGACGTCGACATTTTGGATTGAGAATCATTCCAATTTTGAATTACCCTATCGAAGAACTTCAATTCAAACGCTGAATTATGGCAGGAATTTCATCAAAACTAATGAAACATAACATGTTTTAAAATATAGATAAATAAATAATAATAATAATTCATATAACATCTCACACATTGACCTAACTAAGATATAAGTCACTAAAAGTAATTGTCGAACAAACATCAGACAAATGAGGAATTACAAATAGAATACATATTTAACAAATGTTTGTCCTGGGAACTGGACCCTAGACTCTTGGCGGACATGACAGGACCAATATCATCTGCGCCATCGAACCTGTTAAAAGACAAAAAATATGATGTAATTTTTTTTGTCATGGTACGGTCGGAAAATCTAGCTCGGTCCTAGCAACCGGCCCTTTTACTACATAAGTTCTCAACATAAATTTCAAAGATTAAATTACAATAATCAACTTCTGAAAAGTTCATTTCACGTCGTACATACGAAGTTGACCACAAAAGTTGCATAAAAACAAAATCGAGACTTCTCAGTTCTTTGTTCGAACTACTAGGGGTGATCCAAAAGTAATGATAATGAATATTAAAAAACATGATTATACCAAATTTTTTAATTTATTTTTCTACATAGTCTCCTAACAAGTTAATGCATTTAGTCCATCTTTTTTCTAAACCTAAAATTCCCTTTAAAAAAAAATCTTTTTCTTGACTCTCCAAAAAAGCCTCTACAGCGGACATCACTTCGCTATCGTCTTCAAATTTCTTGCCTCGGAGGTGTTCCTTGAGCCGAGGAAAGAGATAGAAGTCGCTGGGAGCTAGATCTGGCGAATAGGGAGGGTGTTCGACCAATTCAAATCCCATTTCTTGAATGGCAGCTATCGCAACTGCAGCTTTGTGAGCCGGTGCATTGTCTTGATGAAACAGCACTCCAGCGCGCAGCTTGCCGCGTCTTTTTTCCTTGATGGCCTCCCGCAATCTTTTTATTTGGTCTGCATAGTAAGAGCCTGTAATAGTGGCTCCCTTTTCCAAATAATCCACCATTATAATTCCTTCTGCGTCCCAGAACACGGAGGCCATAACCTTCCCCGCCGAACTCGACACTTTGAATTTCTTCGGCGTCGGTGAGGAGGCTCGTTTCCACGTCATTGACTGCTGTTTCGTTTCAGGATCGAAATGATGGATCCAGGTCTTGTCCATGGTCACAAAACGTGACAAAAAATTTTCCTGGTCAAGTTGAAACTTTTCGAGATTAGCCTTGGAAGTGTCAATTCGTTTCTTCTTTTGTTCGTCGGTTAACATTCTCGGTACCCAACGCGCTGACACCTTTTTCATATGCAATTCATTTGCGAAGATTCTTTGGATACTGCCATATGAAATCCTTGTGACCTCAGCTACGTGCCTGATGGTCACTCTTCGATCTGCCAACACGATATCTTCAACTTTTTTCACGTTATCCTCAGTGAGGGACGTGGATGGGCGTCCTTCACGAGGTTCGTCTTCTGTCGATGTTCTGCCCAACTTAAACTCCTTGGCCCAGCGTGCAACTGTGGAATAAGGAGGAGCAGAGTCCCCTAATGTTTCCACCAAGTCGCTGTGTATGTCTTTGGTAGATAATTTTTTCAAGCAGAGGTACTTGATGACGGCTCTAATTTCTTTTTTCTCCATTTTGATGTTCTCACTCCGACAGGTCGAATTCAAATGAATGTAGCTCCTGGAAATCATGGCCTATTCATATGATTTTTCTAGCCTGAACTAGTGTGTAGTATAGCAATATACATGATTTTTTTTGGATTTTTATGTGCACTGGAAATAACCGATTATCATTACTTTTGGATCACCCCTCGTATCTCAAAGAACAAAGGAAAATACTTAAGATCGAAAAAGCAATTAAACTTACAAGAACTTTTGAAACTGCATCGCTGGTTGAATTTAATTCTCGATTGCACTCGATTTCTGGAACCAACTAACCAATTCAAACGATGTTTTGAGCCAATCCTGCATGAGTGATGAGATGCCTAATACGGAACCGAGGAATCGACGCTTATGCCAATTAGACGAGTAATCGATCATCGGAATGATACTGAGTTGCTAAGAGGTAGAATCGAGGAAATGTTTCGGCAAATATCGGTTATTGGAAACTGTTTTCATTTAAGCGAACTAACATAATATTACTATTGAATTCGCGAATATTTTCTCGAAATGCTTATTATGGAGTATTTTTTATATTATATTAAATTTCCATAACATCTCATATTTTCCTGATTTCGTGACATAGATCAAACATAAATATTTGTCTTGGGTGAGGATCAAACCCACGACCTTTATCGCACAAGACAAGATCACTGCCATCTGCGCTATCGGGCCTTCAACAACCTTCAACTAATTAAGACAACCTTCGTAACGATTTCAGATTGTAATTGCGTAAATCTTTGTCAAACAATTAACGCTAGATTCTTTTACTTGCATCTCTTAATAAATCATGTCTTAACTATACATCCCATCAAAGTCACTCTTACTAAACCTAGATAACAACGTTTTAATTGATAGCTAATTAGGCATTATCCTGTCACGAGTATTCAAGTCAGTTTAAAAGTAAAAAGCGAGGTTGGGTGCGCATTATACTGCATTTGGGATTGTTGAGGCATTCATAGAAGTAATGCTATCGGCTGGGTATAATAAACTTTTTAATATGACTAAGTAGAGAAACAAGTAAACGATTGCGCATTGTAAGCTTCGCCAGAACGTATAGACACTCATATTGTCACAAATATATTTCTAGCGCGTTGTTAACCTTGACATGAACATATTATATGTTATATTACATTATCTAGTAATTTCACTGATTCTCAACGGAATACAGCAAAGCCAAGCCTGTTGTTAGGCGGTAAAAATAGGTGAGAGTGAAGTATAATATAAGGTAGACGAATTTTATGCCAGATCTACGTGTAAAAATGAAGCGACGGATGGCGGTATATCCATCCGAAACTGTGTAGTTCAAAATAACGGGATGGGGATGGGCAGCAGCATCCGCGTCGCGAAAGCCATGCCGACACGCTGTTCCGATGCAGCAACCACGAGTAAATCACCCTTTTTGGCGAGGCCTATGTCCAACAGTGGACTACCAATGGCTGTAATGATGAATACAATCTATTTACAGCTACAATGTAGACTATATTTTAAATAAATCCAGTTGCAAAAATAAACCAACGTACTTATTGCCTAAAGTTTTATGCTGTTTGTTGTTCTTATTACTGCGTTCTAAAGCTAACCTCACATCGGAGTTGTAAAAGTAACGCGCGGAACATGGAGGCCCCTTTATCTGGGTGCCGGGGAAACGCAATTTAGTTTTGCTTTGTAGTGACTTGTTAGCCAATTTTTCAACGTATGCTGTGTACACTTTGTCATCGTATAGAGTTTCAAATTGCATTGCGTTGTGTGGAACATTCAAAAGGTTTCGACGTGTTAATAATATCAGGAAATATATAACCGCAGATTTGACTATATATAGCTAGTGGCAATAGGCAGGGCACATAGCATACCAAACCTTCAGAAGATAGAGGTTACGGTTCTAAAATAAAGAGCAAATTTAAATGTTGAAAATTTGAGACAACGGATTTGGAAAAAATAAACTAATGTATAATCTGGAAACTCTTTGCGTGATCAAATTAGGATGAAAAGATCCAAAGAACTAAAGAACTAAAACTACCAACATAGCCCAGCTGATGAGCAGGAATGGGCAAAGAACATCGCACGCCAAACAGCCCATAGCAGATAGAGACTCACAGTTCTGGAAGAGAAGGCTAATTCTAATCATAATTGCCATCGTAACAGCCATAAAACACCAAGTGCTGGATATAGGCATCCTAAAGAAAGGGAGAATTGGCCCATAATTGCGATAGCTTCACAGTGGGAATGCAGCAGCCAATCCCTGCCCTGTTGCGATTGAAGAACTGAATTTAAATGATTACTAATAAACGAGATTCTATGGATTATTAGTGAATTTAGTTGTAAAGTTACACCTAGACTTAACAATATTTAAATGAAATAATTTCTGTTCATTAATGAAGCATGATTTTAAAACGAACCAAGTTCGAGAATGAATTCAGTCTAACAAGAAGCCCAACAAACATATGGTTTGTTAGCTTCACATTCGATCCACGCTCGAATAATTTTACAATTCCTCGTGCAATCTCGGGAAAATTCTAGACTTCCAGGTATCTTAGTGTAAAGTTTGTAAGTTGTATTGGAAACAATATGGCAATTTAGTGGTGCCAACAATTCTTTTATACTACATATCCGTGTGTCCAGTCGATGTCATATATCATGATTACCATAGCAGCCGTGAAACGTCCACTGATAGACAGAGGCCTCACCAAGAAAGGAGGATTTTACCAAAAATTGCTACGCTGGTCAATTGCGGTAGCACTCGCAGAGTGTAGCTTAATGACGAGAATGATGCCGCCCATTCTCGCCCTGTTCCATTTAAGCTACACTGTTTCGGTTAGATATACCGCCACTTGTCGGTTCCGATACCAGTACTACATGGTCAACATATACTTCTAAATTATTCCAGTAGGGTGTCTACCTTCTCGTACCATGTTGTAAAGAATCTCGTAGGACTACAGACTTTTATATATGGGTATCGACCCTCTATGCCTCTTTTTTTTCCAATATGTCACTATCAATTTTTCTGGCATGTTCCTTTAGGCTGGACATAGGATTCCGTGGGTTTCGTTATTTAAAGGACTAAATGTGAGAGCAAACTTCACCGCCGCCTATAAACGCTCGTTCAATGAGGATATCATTAGCGCGTTATTCACTTTGAGACTTGAAGATATTATATCATATTACCCAGTAATTTCACTGCTTCTCTCTGCCCTTTAACTAGAATACAAATATGTTATTTGGCGGTAAAAACAAGTGAGAGTGAGGTACCAACGCAGACGAAGTCTGTATGAAGTGTACCTCTAGTAAATTCAAATAGGGCCGGTCGTATGCATTCTGCATCCAGTGTGATTCAGCAGAGTTAGTCAGATCGTGTGTCCATTATGCCTCTTTTTCAGAAAGCTCCATCAGTAATCAAGACCGCGTACTCTGCCAACTTTAACAATAAATGTACCTTTGTGTCCACAATTCAAAAAATACCTACAGTACTACACTAACATATCCTTTTTCTCATACCAGCTTAGGAACCTCCCCTGAACATAAAGTTTCCATAAAGGGATAATTTTGTTGATAATTGTTGACGAGCTGAGCAGGAGTAGTGATGATTGCAGAGGGTCAAAAGTAACACGACATAAAATAACACGACAATTCTTATAAATTTACGTGTTGCATTTAGGCAAAAGCACGATCGCGGCAGGTCATTTAAGATTCATGATAAAGAATGCAAAATGAAAATTATTTTCTCTAAAAACTCTTAAAATGCGCGCGCCACGGCAAAACAGATAGTATCCAGCGTAATTCCTACAGAATACTCTATTTCCAGAGTAACTCGCAATGTCAAATTTTATGATATAATATCAGCATGCGCTGTTCTAAGCAAAACAAAACAAAACATCTAATTTAAAATGGATATAGCCGTGAGGTACCGGCAAAGTAGAATAGTACATCCCCCTATACCTCATGTCGTAACTCGACTAAGTTACTAGAGTCGGCAGATAGCGGTATATCCGTCCGATACAGTGTAGTTAAAATGCATAGGGTGGGGATGGGCAGCAGCATCCCTGTCGCAAAAGCTCCGCTCTGCGATTGCCGACATGCTTGCCAAGCTCGGCAATTATGGGCCGAATTCCCTCTTTCTTGGGGAGACCTGGATAGGTTTCCTAAGAAGAGGGGAGTAGTGGACTTTCAATATATAAAATATATTAAATATATGATGATGATAAAAATTTAAATAAATAATGCCACAACATCTCATATATTGACCTGACTCCGTAATAAGTCACTTAAAGCACTTGTGTTACGGACATCAGACAACAGAGGGATCACAAATATACTTAAATAAATTTCACACCAAGACACGGAGCAAACATAAATATAATTATATAAATATTTTCTGGCAGGCGATCGAACCCACAACCTTTGGAGCACAAGATCACTACCATTTGCGCCATCGAGCACCCGTCTGTATAATGTATATAGGTATACAATACACAAAATAGGTAGCTTTCATTGTATAAAGACATAGAAATATGTGATATTAAATCAATGCAGACGAACTTTGACACCTGAGATAGGTAATTTTTTTTCTACTAAATATCATCTTAAATATAATCCAGCATAAAACCTCCTAAAGTAACTGGTTTATCGTTGCAATATCTATTTATAATTTTGATTACAAATAGAAACAATTCTTTTGTGTTTATGAACATAATATATATTTACATATAATTACACATGAGTAAATGTTAGAAAATATTGATTCAAATTTGATACAGTCCTAGACAGACGAGGCCTGTTTTTTTTATATAAACTTACAGAATCAGCCCATTGTTAACAAACTTGCAATCTCTGTAGAAGCACCTCGTTAAGGAACGCCGCTCCGAGTCGAACAAAGGCTCTGCACTGCGCATGCTGACTGCCCGAAAACGTGATTATTCCAATATGAAAATTTTAATAGAGTTCAGTAAGTGTCTACTTCTTCTTAGATTCGTGAAATAAAAATGTTTTACTGAGGTCAGAATTGCAAAGATAGGCATTATAGGAAGTTTAGGCGTTTCTAACTTCGACGGAGTTAAAACAACCAAGTATAATAATATAGCCTGCGTGATATTAAGTATCACCACTGCCTATAGAAGCTCGTAACATCACAAAAATATTATTCATGCTTTGCTAACCTTGCGACTTGAATATATTGTGTCACATCATCCAGTAATTTCACTGCCTCTCTTACCCTTCAAACCGGAAGACAGCAATGCGAACACTGCTATTTGGCGGTAGAAATAGTGAGAGGTACCAATACAGACGACCTTTGTATGGTCTACCTCATGTGAAAATTGTAATTGCAAAAGTTTGTCAGAAAATTCACGCAATACTTCACTCTACAATTATATATCTACCAGCTTTCCACCCGCGACACTATTCAGGGGTTCTTTCCTTTATATTTAGTGTTTGAGTAACTCTTGTTATCCCGGAAACAACTCTAGATCACGTTTCTAAAGTTTAACTGTACTAGAAATCGTATCGATTCCTCAGAGAAGAATAAAAAGTTCGATATATCTCAAAGATTTTTTTGGGATGTAAAGTAGCCTATGTGTTATTCCAAAATATAAATAATCTCCTTAACAAATTTCATCTAGATCTGTTCAGCCGTGAAAGAGTAAGAAACATCTATCCATCAAACCATGCAAACATTCCCGATTTTAAAATATTGTAGCAAATATAAACAAAATAAACAAAGTGTTTTTATTTACTATTAAAATATATACGCAAACGAAATCGCGGATCATCATCAAACCAGTGGTGGAACGCTCATTGCTGGGTTAAACCCATGCATCTTCAGAAGAATTCCAAAACGCAAGGTTTTTTTATATGGGTCAATAATGCGATTTTGAGATTTCTAAATATGACTGTCACGCAGATAGGGCATTCCCCAACCTGTTCCATTTTACTACACTATTTCAGACTACACACTACACCGCGTCTCCCTATCGGTTATAAGCCAGTTACAGTTTGAAGGGTGAGATAAGCAAAAAATAGCTGTTTAATGTGATATAATATCTTCAAGTCAGCCGTGAGGTACCGGCAGAGTAGAATAGTACTTCCCACTGCACCACGTGTCTTAAGAGTAGGCTGAGGCGCCAGAACCGACGGAACATATATACATCCGAAACAGCGCAGCTCAAATGTACAGGTGGACCAATGATATCTTTGAAATAATACGCGCGTCTCTAGACTGTGGTGACGTTTATAAATACGTGGACTGTGTACTTGTTTATCAATATACTCAAATAAAACAATCTCGCGGTTAGAGTCGAGTACAGAGGGAGGAACTCAGTAGTCCTCAAAGCAATGTAAGGTGATTTTTTCAGGTAACTGTGTTCAAGGTTCCTTAACCTGGTGAGCAAACCAGGATTATTAGGCAACATAGTTGTGCAGATAAAAATTTGATTGCCAGATCTGAGCTTCAGATGCTAGTGGTACTTACGACAAATTGACTGCCATCGTCAAACCGGTCCTAAAAACTACGTTGAATGCAGATTCATTATGCAAGTCACTAGGAAATGTCTTTTGATAAAACATATTGTTAATGGAAGTAAAAAATAAACGAGGCTTCAATAAGTTGTTTTATGTTTTATTCTTCAAGTATATTAGAAGTTAACCTCTTGCGATGGTTTATAAATCTTTTCACATATTTCTACTGGTAAACACCAGCCCATATATTGTCGTGTTCTTGCTTGAAAGGTATCTTTACTCATATTATAAACGCGAGATTATCTTAGTATTAATATACGGATGTGCGGGTGTTTATATATATGTTTGTTTCTCTTTCACACACTAATTGCTAAACAGATTTAGAATATATTGGTCACAGATAATATTGATTGTCTGGAGTAACACATGGCTACTTTTAATCTAAAATTAATTTTCTCATAGAAGGACTTATAGCACTCAAGCTGTTAGGGGTCAACACAGATTTTTCTCGGAATCAAAAGTTCCACAGCGATGCGATAAACTCTTCGCAGACAAAATCGAGAGCGGGAAGCTAGTGTGATGTAATATTTTCACTCGAGATTGGTGACGCGGTAGTAATGTCGCTTTGTTTTTGCCGCGAGGTACCGGCAGAATATAATTGTGCCTGCCTTTGTACCAGGTGTAGTAGTAAGAGGTGACTGAGAAACCAGAACCGACAGATGGCGGTATATCCATCCGAGACAGTGCAGCTTAAATGCATTGTGTGGGGATGGGCAGCAGCATCCCTGTCCCGAAATCTGCACTCTGCGATTGCCAACACGCTTGCCCAGCTCGGCAATTATGGGCAATATTCCCCCTTTTTTGCGAAGGCTTATGTCCAGCTGTGGACTTCCAATGGCTGTATTGATGGTAATATATATTTTATTAGACCAGGTCTACAAACAAGCATTCAGTGCGTGCAACAGTGAGTTACTGTAGTTTATAGACTCCGAAATTATCACTTCATATACCAAAACGCTTCGCCAACTTTGTGACTTAAAGATATTATGTAACATTAGCTTTCGGGGCACACATTTTATTCACTAACACTCCTAAGTCGTCAAAATTTTATGGAACTGGCACTCAAGTCGAGACCTTTCCTCTTTGGTTTTGCACTCGGCAGTCAAGCCTTGAATACACATTGATTGCATTGCACTACAGCGGTTCTCAATGGGGCACTTTCTTTACAATTGAATGTATTGCCATTACATATTTGTTTTATACATGTTTTTTTGTGAGAATCTGCTTACAGAACTAACTGACTTTTATTCGATGTGCATTCATTTTGTTCTCATAATTATTAATGATGCATTCGCAGATCAAGCACAAATTTTCACCCTATAAATGTTTGTCCTGGACGGGGATTGAACATATGATCCTTGGCGCACATGATTGGGACACTAACAAATGCGCCATCAAACCACTCACAATGGCTTCCAAGTTTTCTCATTACACTAATAAAATTAGACTCTTATCAAAGCTCAGACTAATTAAGTAATTTGTTTCGAAATCCGATAAATGTTGTCTAGAATCTAGATTGTAATCAATTTTGTCCTAATTAGTTTTAACTTACAATTTACTAGTCTTGTGTAGAGCCCGAAATCTTGTAGTTAAACCACAATATATGTACTTGCAACCTGCCCCGGCTCCGTACAGGTGCAATGAGGATAAAAATAGTTATTCTATATTATACATCTCTCTACGCTGTGAGATACCGGCAGAATAGAGTAGTACCTTCCACTGCACCAGGTATCGTAAGAGGCGACTAAGTTACCAGAACCGACAGATGGCGGTATATCCATCCGATGCAGTGCAGCTCAAATGCACAGGACGGGAATAGGTAGCAGCATATAAACTACGTTGAATGCATTTTCATTATGCAAGTCACTAGGAAATGTCTTTTGATAAAATTTATAGTTAATGAAAGTCAAAAACAAACGAGGCTTCATTAAGTTGCTCTATGTTTAAGTATATTAGAAGTTAACCTCTCGCGATGACATATAAATCTTTTCACGTATTTCTACTGATAAACACCAGCCCATATATTGTCGTGTTCTTGCTTGAAAGGTATCTTTACTCATATTATAAACGCGAGATTATCTTAGTATTTATATACGGATGTGCGGGTGTTTATATATATATTTGTTTCTCTTTCACACACGAATAGCTAAACAGATTATGAAGGTATTAGGCACAGATAACATTGACTGTCTGTAATAAGACATGGCTACTTTTAATCTAAAAATCATTTTCTCGTATCACGACTTTTCTCTTTTCTCGGAATCAAAAGTTCCTCAGCGGTGCGATAAACACTTCGCAGACAAAATCTAGAGCGGTAAGCTGGTGTGATATAATATTTTCACTCGAGGTTGGTGACGCGGTAATAATGTCGCTTTATTTTTGCCGTGAGGTACCGGCAGAGTATAATTGTACCTCCCTCTGTACCAGGTGTGGTAAGAGGCGACTAAGATACCTGAACCAACAGATGGCGGTATATCTATCCGAATCAGTGTAGCTTAAATACAGATGGTGGGGAGGGGCAGCAGCATCTTCATCGTGATAGTGCGCTCTGTGATTGCCAACATGCTAGCCCAGCGCTGAAACTGTGGGCAAAAATCCTCCTTTTTTGTAGCGAATTATGTCCGGCAATAGACATCTAATGACTGGTATTACGATGATGATATAGATCGGGGCTTTTTTTAAGGTGTACAATACTATAGTACTTTAGTTTGATCGAACTCGTCGGGTTCAGCCAGCATTTGAAATGTAATCGCAAAAAAGTGTTTATTTACATCAAATTGGAAACCGTGCGACAGGCAACAGTGCGTACATGTTAGCAGAAATACCATCGCGATGCTAATTTGCAATAGACACCACAACTGCCCAGCGCGGTAAATTTTGACAAAATACCTCCTTTCTTGGACAAGTCTATGATCAGCAGAAGACGTTCCACTGATGCTTTGTTCATGATGGTGATGATTTCATTGATGTGCTGCTAGAAGTCTCAAATATTGCTACATAATATAAAACAAAGTCTCTTTCCGCTATCTGCCTTTTTCTTAGTCTTTCTTTTTTCTTTTTCTATCTTTAAAACTACGCACTGGTTTTGTTGCGGTTCTTTGACAGAGTGATTAAAAATGAAAGTTTACGTGTATACTACATGCATAATATAGTATAGAAAAACTCATAATTTTAGAGGATTTCAATGTAATTTCGTAAATGTACAATAGCATTGTACACCTTGAAAAGTTCCTCGGTTATTATATGTATATCTCAGAGAGATAACACACAATAACCGTTTGCATCTAAATTGCACCCGTGTGATGCTCGGACTGGCTGCTTGTAAAAGAGAGATTTATTTAGCAGACTGAAAGTGTAATCCAGAGCGAAAGTCTCTGTGTTATGTATTCACATATGAAATGTCTAGTGTGAACAGCTGGAAACCTAGCGAAGGATATATATTTTCCTGGAATGCCATTACCATTGGAATACCATTCCAAGGACCACGTTTAAACTTGGCAAACCACCGACAAATCGTTGCTTTTGATGGACAAGAGTCCGGGTAACATTTTTCAATCCATTGTTTCGCTTGCACGGTGTCTTTACCCATTAAAAAACAATGTTTTATCAGTACACGAAACTCGGTTTTTTCCATTTTTTTAATAAACTACAAAACGACTTTACTCCAAACTCGATAACTCAGCTGTTTCTCGTCCGATTGACTTAAAATTTTGACACGTTTCAGGCAAAGGTTAGAACTCTAGAAAGACGTGGTTACTGGTTTACTACGAGTGCCATCTCTGAGTTAATCTCGAGACTTATTGATCCATGTGTTATATTATCACGTAAAATACGAAAATCTAGTGTCATAACACATATATTAAATGGTATATCTATGACGTGAAATAATTTGCGTCCGAGAAAAATAACAGTTAGTTAGTTTATGTTAATTCTACTTATTTATTCTCGTTTGTCGGAGTGAACATGTTGCACTATACTTTGAAATAACTACATTAATAACAATTTGGAAAGCTTTTCTTTTATTGGGAAGCCTATGTCCATTGTCTTACGACTTATGATAATGATGAATAAATTAATAACTATGTATTAGCTTATCCAAGTTTGTCTAAGAAACCTATAATTTTTTACATGACCTCATACAAAAGTCTGCATTGGTACCTACCTCACTCTTGCCGCCAATTAGCAGTGTTCATATTGCTATGTTCCGGTCTGAAGTAAGAAGAGTGAGTGAATTTACTGGGTAACGTTACATCTTAAGGTCACAAGGTTGACAATGCGCGATATTCTTGTGACATTACAAGCGTCTATAGGCTGGGAAGATGCTTACTATCACGCGGGCCATAGATCAATTGACTTAGTAAAATAAAAAAAAAATATCCTGCTTGTATAGATAAAGATTTGTAAGGACAAGCTATCTTACTTTGTCATTTCACGGCGGAAGCTATATTTACGAAACTCGTCACGAAGTCACGCTTGGTGTGTACTGAGCGTCGGTCAGTCACGTACCGCCCTGGGGATTTGGGGGTGACACATCGTGCCTACTCGACAACAGAACAAAACAGAGCAGGGAGACACGTGCCTTGTAATATCAAACTCGATGAATTCATGCTGCTCCTGAGGTAGACGTCTTACAGATGTTTCTATAAGATTATCTATAAGATATACAGTATCTATAAGATTATAATTGATGGGCCTTGACGCTTACTATCCATCTATTATATTACATGTTTGTCGTAATTGGATCCAAACAGAATACTAGATTTGAAATGATTCGACTTTTAAATAAAGATGGCGCCACTGTCGACTCGTTTATACGACCAGTGTTATGATATACCTCTGGCTTTTATGAAAACCAATTTACGTCAAGGCTGTTGTTTCCGACATGGTTTACGGCGACATTAATAAGGTGGCGTTATCATTAAAGTTTGATTGTTAAAATGCATTATAATATTGTTAAAAAGCTCTATTTAATAATAAACTAAAGTTTGGAATGAGATTTTTTTGACTTTTACAAGGTCTTTTTTTGTTTTTCAAGACAAACAAACATTCAGTCCGCTTAGTGATAAACGTGACCGCAGCCTATGCTTGTGTCATCAGAAAGATATCATAAGCTTGTCACCCACCTTGTGACTTGAAGCATTTATGTCACATTTACCCAGTAATTTACTGCTACACTCACCCTCAAACTGGAACACAGGAATGCGAACACTGCTGTTTGGCGGTAGAAATAGGTGAGAGTGCAGTACCTATGCAGACGACTTTACTGAGGCAGATCTTATACAAAAGGTATTGTTTTTATTCTACTCTGCCAGTAACCACACGACAGAAAATCTGAATTTGTTGGTGTATTTTTTTCATTTGATTAAGTTGTTTTTGATACATTATGCCTTACTCAGAGATTGGAGCGACTGTATATTTATTTGTCAATAAAGTTATTATAATTATTTAAGGCTCAGGAGGGTAGGTTTCAGCGCCTTATCTTGTCCGTCAAAATCGTCTAAGCCTAGAGCCTAATAGTTAAGTGCTTTAGAAGCTAGGGCTTTGGTTTCAATTCCCAGGTCAGACATGTTAATAACTAGTATTTATTATATTAACTTGACCTACGCCTAGGCATAGCTTAAATATGATTTGAGTTTGTCTTTTATTTTTCATTGAAATACAACAGTTTATTCATCATAGTAGTCCTAAAACATCATCTGCTGTATATTGGCTTCCCGAGAAATAGGGGAATTTCCCATTATTGACGCCCTTAGTGGTGGCCATCGTAGAGCGTAGATTTGCTACGGGATTGCTGATGCCCATTCCTGCCCTGTTATATTTAAGTTACATGTGAATATTACCTTACGATACCTGGTACTAGGGGAGATACTTTTATACCCTGCCAGTACCCCACAGCATTTTAACCATACAGAGTTGTTATCATAGCTGAAAACTAGATTGTAATCAATGACGGGCTTGATACCGTAGATGGTGTGAATGTATGGTTCTATCTAGTCCACGAAGGATCATCCCGCAGAACTAACAAAACAGTAAAAGAGTTTTAAATGTGTATTGAAGTATTGATGATCGACGGGCCCGATGGCGCAGATGGTAGTGATCCTGTCTTGTGCACCAGGGGTCGTGGGTTCGATTCCCACCCAGAGCAAATATTTATATGATGATATTTGTGTTTGCTCTGTGTATGGGTGTAAAATATATGTATTTAAGTAGTATATTTGTGATTCCTCTGTTGTCTGGCATTCGTAACACAAGTGCTTTAAGCGACTTACCACGGAGTCAGGTCAATGTATGAGATGTTGTGGGAATTTATTATTATTATTTATATTTGTGATTCCTTTGTCGTCTGATGTTTTAAACAGAGTTCGTGCTTTAAAAGACTTATCTTCGAATAAAATGATGAGAATAAAATGTATGAGATATTGTGTGAATAATTTAAAACATTTCTTCACAACAAAAGGATCATATGCGAAAATACACACACATATTGACACCTTTTTTTCTATATATTTAAATCAAAACTAAAACATCTTGATGTTTTAAACTCCAGGTGACTAGTGAATTCTTCTTTCATTTTTAAGCGTAAGACGTTAAAATAATAAATTTCATATCAGTATTACCCGTTCAGTCATGAAGAAGTAGAGGGGGGTAAAGGAACGGAGGGGAGGCGATAAACCAGGTGGATGTACAATAAACTCTACGGTTAACGGAAAATTATCTCTTATCAGTTTTCCTGAGGAAACGAGAATTGCTCTGTCGGTACGCGACCATAAATCTCACTGGTTTGTTTTACTGTTCACACCAGTTTTACTGTTGTTTTCAAATTAATATACGCTTTGTTAAGGTTATTTTAGAACTTCATTCTATTGAGCGTTTCCTTAATTAATTGATACTTCATATGGGTCTTGTTGTTAACTACGTAAGGTGGTCTGCGTTGTTAAGTACCTCACTCTCACTCATTTCTAGCGCCAAATAGCAATGCTCGCATTGCTGTGTTTCGGTTTGAAAGGTGAGAGAGACAGTGAAGTTACTGAGTAATGTTTATGTCAAAATGTTAGGCTATATCTTTGTGATAATATGAGGTTCACTAGTTTAGAAATTCATCTAAAACAAAAAAAAATAAACTATTTTTCATAATGAATGAATTTTTGAAATTAGTAAAGCATTTATATTCGTTCTATATATATAAAAATGCAATTTATCTCATAATTTTAGAAATATTTTCTAACCTATTTTATTCGATAAAGATAGAATATAGCTTTCAAAGTGAGAGACTTTTAAATATCTGTATTTTTCGTTCGTTACAAACAAAAATAAAATCAAGGTTTATTTCTTTTTAAATAGTACCAAGACATAGATAAAATACAAATATTAGTAATATAAATATTAGTCATAGGTGGTGATCGAACCCGCGTAGCTTTGGCGTATAAGATAAAATCATTCCGTCTGCGCCATCAGGCCCACCAATTATAATCTTATAGATACTGTATATCTTATAGATAATCTTATAGAAACATCTGTAAGACGTCTACCTCAGGAGCAGCACAAATTCTTCGGGTTTGATATTACAAGGCACGTGTCTCCCTGCTCCGTTTTGTTCTGTTGTCGAGTAGGCACGATGTATCTCCCCTAAATCTCCAGGGCGGTACGTGACTGACCGACGCTCAGTACACACCAAGCGTGACTTCGTGACGAGTTTCGTAAACAAAACTTCCGCCGTGAAATGACAAAGTAAGATGTCTTGTCTATACAAATCTTTATCTATACAAGCAGGATATTTTTTATTTCATTTTTCTAAGTCGACTAACATACGACCCGCGTGTGAGTAAGCGTTTCCACAGCATATAGATGCTTGTATTATCACAAGGATATCACTAGCGCGTTGCCAACTTTGAAGATATTATGTCACATTACCCAGTAATTTCACTGCCTCTTTCACCCTTCAAACCGGAACACAGAAATAAGAAAAATGCTGTTTAGCGAAAGAAAAATGTGAGAGTTAGGGCCATAGTATATGGCGTTTTTTAAACGCGCCGACGACGCGCAGATGACGCGCGTATACGCGCTTCAAACGCAATTCGAACGCAACCTAGTAACCTAAGTACGTACCTTACGTACTAATACCTAGTACGCAACAAGCAGCGTCCACGGCGCCGAAAACGCGCGTTTCTGAAACGTGCGTCGTCGGCGCGTTTAAAATACGCCGTGTACTATGGGCCTTAGGTACAAATTCAGACGATCATTTAAGTTGACCTCATGTTGATTTTTTTAATGTTATGAAGTCAGCAAACATGCATACAGTCTGCTTGATGACAAACGTAACCGCAGCCTATAGACACCCTTGTCCTCACAAACAATAACATTAGTGTGTCGCCAACCTTGTGAGCTAAAGATACAATATCAGATTTATCCAGTAATTTCACTGCCTCTCTCACCCTTTAAGCCAGAACACAGCAATGCGAACACTGCTATTTGGTGGTAGAAATAGGTGTGTATGAGGCACCAATACAAATGACATTTTATACAATAAATCTCATTTAACCTTTTTATTAACTATAGTAAAAAGGATGTGTAATTGATAATAAATTATATTATTATCTATTACACATCCTAATTAATACTAGTATTTTTTTTAAACATGTACCATTAGCCATTTTTTTCTTTCCCCACTGCAGGTGCACCCTAAAGGCTGAATAAACCAAACGCCGTTTGTTGGGTGTTAATAGCTGAAAATTTAGCTGGAACCAACTACTTTAGTTCCGAAGCCCACAGGAACTTAATATAGTAAATATTAAATAACCTATCCTAATAAAGATCATTGGGAAGTTGCTTTTATGACTGAACTCTATGAACTCCTCTCAGCGCACTCAACTTTATAAACTTTGAATATAATGACAGTCAAAATAAGTTAAAGAAGCTATCAGTTCATCGAGTTCAACCCACCACTTTACAACCAGGCTGCAGTGATGACGGGCGTTAAAACTAAGTTTACAGCAGGTTCGTTATGCGATCCTTTAGTGGCTGCTATAAAAACCGGCTTCTATTTACTGGAAAAGAAAGACCGTGCGATAAAAAATGTTCACGATTAAGCTTGAAAAGCTTTCAATAAAAACTAATGATAAAGTTATTCATGAAGTAGACCTCATACAAATGTTGTTTGGATTGGTAACTGTTTATAACTTATTTCTACACCAAAACTGCAGTGTTCGCATTGCTGTGTTCCGGTTAGAAAGGCGAGACAGTAAAATTACTGAGCAATGTGTCATAATACTTTCAAATCACAAAATTTACGGTCAGCTATTAATACTCTTACGAGCGTTTATAGGCTGCGGTAAAACTTACTATCACTCAGACTGAATGCTGTTTGTCGATCTGTTATAATAATAAAAAAAAATTCACGGTCATCGATAAATGTGTATTTAAAAATTTTGTTTACATACAAACTCACACCTTAGCTATACATTATTTAAATTATATTATATTATTCCATATTAATCGCCGCAGTATTTTTTAGTGGTCCGTATCTCAAAAGGCAAAATGAAAACCTTAAAGGTTCACATTGAGTGTCTGTCAAGACCTTTTTTTTCAGGAGCACCTGTACATGCTGAAGTTGCTGCAGACACTCCAGACTCCTGCCTCTTAGAACTGTAAACAATCAAACATTTAAGATACCGTTATTACTCAGCTGTTTATACCACAAATGTTCAACACCCTAGAGAGAATCCTATAAGGTACTTCCCGTGAACTATTATAAAGAAAACATTGCAAAAACCATTTTTTTTAGTTACTTCACATATATATATACGGTATATATATATATATATGTATATATATGTATACCGTATATATATATTAATTATTACTAACTTTATTATTAAAATGATAATTATGAACTTTTACTTACGCGATTGGCTGGATTTAGATAAATATGTTCGACAGACAGACACGGTCTCTGCTATTTTACATATATCATATCAGTCATTAATCTAAGCTAGCCATTTTGCCTATAATATTAATCAGTATCTTTAGTTAAGACAAAATAATTTCAGGTTCTCTAGTATAAATACATTTGTGTCTTAGAAGATTTGAAAGACAATCGTGCAACAACGATAACAATTCCGTTTTATTTTCTCGCAAGTTAAAGCAATATAAACATGTTACGTTTAGTCTTCCAGTCTTCTAAATTGTATTAGGGAACGACCCGTTCTCATTTGGAGCGCAATGAACGAAAGCTGATGTTAAGAAATAACGTTATGAGATATGAGAGATATTTAATAGCTTGACTAACTAACATTTATGTATAATAAGGATCTTTGTTGTAGATATTCAAAATCAATTACAAATTGTTAACAGAATTAAAAAACACAATCCAATCTATAAATCAATCCGCCATTGAATTGCGTGATGATCTCCGATGCGCGCTCTTTTGACTTCCAGTCAAAACTTTTTAAATTTAAAATAATTAAATGTAATTTCATTACATACACAATCGTCTGAACAAGTATTTAATGTAGTAAAATATAAAAAGATATTTAATAACTACATTTGACTTCTATGTACTGAATGGTTTTAATGAACTTTTAACACTATAATAAGTTTTATTTCTAAAGCATATTATAGTTTTTATGATAATATTAATGACAAAAAGCTTGAAATGTAATTGTTTTAACAACAAGCATAAAGAAGGTTTGTTAATACCGGCATAAATACTACAAAAACCTTTACCCACCAGAAAAAAAACCAGCAAGAATAACTCGTAAAGTTTTTCTTGCTGGTTTTTTTTCTGGTGGCTCGTGTAATGTAAACCTACAGTATATTTAGTAATAAATGTACTGTAGGTTCGCCTACTCGCGTAATGCCAGTAGAGTTTAGTTAGTCATTCCAATATGTTTCTGTTGATAATTACTATAATGAGTATAATATATTTTCTTCTTAAATAGATTTTATTTAAAATTAGTTGTTTGCGCAAACTATGGCATTATGTTATGAGGTACCGATAGAGATTTACCGGATAGTGTGAAGCAACTAAGGTAATATAACGAAATCTCAAATGCACTGTCATTGCCTTTACTTATAGGCAAAATTCCTCTTAGAAATCTTTGTACAGAGGACGTTTTAGACTGCTTTGATGATGACGCTGATGATACTCGTTTAATACGTTTTGGACATTTATATAATTCCAACACTTATCCAGTGCACAAAGTCATAGCACGGTTTACCTGCTTATCACTTATAGTGCTCATATTAGATTATTTATTCGCTGGCAGGCATAATTTGACATCCCATCGATCAAATCGACTTGCAAGTAATAACTAATTACAATATTTTTTATTGAATTTAAACATATTAAACGTAATGTCATAAATTAAGCAAAATAAATTTAATTATATCATAACTAATTTATCTACAAATAATTTTAATAGAAACAAAACTAAAATTTAAAAATCTCAACTCTTGTACACCAAACACAGTAATACATGTAAATAAGTGTAATAGTTGTGAGGTACAATGGAGGGCCTTATCGCTACAAACGATTTCTTCCAGGCATCTGTTCGATAGAAAAGAGTGAATAAAACTAAGAGGTAGCAAAAGGTGTAGATAAGTTGTAAGAGATTAGGTACTAACTGACTCGACTTACTTTGACCTCTCTTAATTATATACCTAATTTTATCATTAAAAATATTGTGACTGTAACTTGTGAGATTTAATCTATCCTATCTCTTAAGTTGGACTAAACGGTACAGAGTAAGCAAACAATTTTTAAAATCGGTTCAGTAGCATAAAAATTCATCTCGGACAAACACCATGACACACAATTTGTAAATATAAATAAATAAATAAATAGTGTATAAGTAAGTACTTTTATGTACAGATAAGGAATTATTTAACCAAAAAGAAAGGTTCTTTTTCATTAACCTTTTAAAGACAGGCAAAAGCCTGCAAGCGTCTAATGCTTAGCGAAAATGGATTCCACAAACGAAAGGCCTGGGCCCGTGGAAGGGTGAAATAGAATCTTGTAAAGTAAAAAAATTATATGCGCATTCCTGTGACGTAAAATAGGAAGTCGTTTGAGCTTATTTCGAAATTTGGACATATGATCAAATTTACGGAAATCAAAAATGAACCCTAGGCTTAAATTAGTCAAGGTAGCTGACATCCCCATAAACAAAAATAGGATAAAGATAACTGTACAAGAGCAACTTTACTATACAACAAAATCACAAATACATCGCATCTGTAATCTTTTGGGGTAGGTAGAGATTATGAGACAGTATTTTCTAAAATTTACATATATCCAGGTCCAAATCGAAAGTACCAAGAATAAACGAGCGTATATAAATGGATTAATTTGAGTGAAAAAATGAGAGTGGTGTCAGATCGTAGCAAATGGAGATCCATAGTCACTTAGTAAAACCACTTTAAACCGCTTTAAAACGTATTTAACACGCATTTATTACGCTTTACAACACTTATTTATAACATTTAACATTCTTTATTTATAATTCCAGCACTAATCAATCAATCAATAAAGTGTCAAATGTCAAAATAAATTAAATGTAAGTATTTAAATATAAAGTCCTATTAGAAGGCCTAAGAAAAGGGACTTTTGACCATGATTGTTAATAGAGGATTTCACTAAATATTGATAAGTAAACTAAGCACATTTTAAAATTTCTATATTAAAAATAAAGAGATAAATAAACAATATATTTGACGGCGCCTTAATTTATTAGTATTTAAAATTTGATTGATCGATTTGCCATTGTCTGTCAACTGCGACCACAGCGGTAGAAATTTTGTTAGGTAATCAATTTTAAAGTTTTATTATCAAAGTCAAAGTCACCAAAAGATGAACAGGACCAACATATAAAAATCACGTGTGTATATACATACCTATGTATTTCTCTCAGGTTTTTTTTATTTTCTGAGCGAAATTATTCTCTTTATGGGAGAAACGTAATAAATTGTCTTCAGCGTCAGTTTTATTACATTATGTTTCAAATGAAAAGGTTGGCTCTCTAATGCAATATAAAAGTCTGCGAAACTAGATGTTATATATATTTATATAACTTGCGAGAAAATAAAACGGAACTGTTATTGTTATGTTGCACGATTTGGAGAATTGTGCCTTTCAAGACCACAACATTTATTTTAAACTTGACCCGCCCTGACTTTTTTCGGGTACATTTTTAAATTGTATCCCGAAGATCGAGATTAACGGGAGATTACCGGAAAAGTTTTGATTCCGATCTTGGGTCTCCAACCTAGAAATTTGGTAGATTATGGACCAAAGGTTTTAGTGTACAAGGAAGTTTTTTTTATATTAGACTTATATAGACAATTAAATAGCCTTGGGGTACCGGCAGAGTAGTGTAGTAAATTCCCTAGTACCAGTTGTCGTAAGAGTTGAATAAGGTATTATATTATACCAGTATTGACAGATGGCGGTATATCCACCCAAAACATCGTAACTCATGCACATGGCGGGAATAGGTAGCATCATCCTCGATGTGAAATTTACACCCTGCGATTGCGAACACGCCAAGAGCGGCAATTATGACTGAAATTCCACCTGTGTTGGGAGGCCTGTGTCCAACTGTGGACTACCAATGGTGTGTATAATGCAGAAAGCAAGCGTGCTCTACATGTTACAGTAGTTTATAGACGCTCGTAATATCGCAAAGATATCTAGAAACAAGAGGTATAGACAGAATATTTGTTAACAGCGTTGCTAAAATTGTACAAAGGGTGAGGTTTTTTTATTAAACCAGGTCGAAACACAAGCATACAGTCCGCTTGATAGAAAGTATCCAAAATAAAATTTTTTATGCAAAAACAAAATCGCATCAAATTAATTACGCCAACGGACGGGCACGAGGAGCAGCGCCAAACGTGACCCGTCGAATCAAGGCTCCGTAAAACTGCCGCTTTTTAAAATTGGCACAGAGAAATCTGGCTGGCAACACGCCAACGACTGCACGTGCCAGTCGCCAGGCCGCGCCATCGCAAGACACTACAGCTGGCTGGCCGCACCAATCATTTGGTGGCCAAGTCACCATAAAATCGCAAGAGGCCGTATCGTTTTTAAATATTTCACACATCTTCGGATAGTGCAGCTTTATTTTATATGAGTACTTAAAGTCTCATAATAACTGTTGGCTTTTAAACGCGGTTTCTTTATGATGGTATGATGAAGATCAGGATGAAGTTGGCCTGAATTGTTTCGAGAAAAAATGGTATTGTGCTATTTGGCCGACTTTAAGTGGCACTGCTGTACCCTCATCTTAATTGCCACGCTGGGCAAGCGTGATGGCAATTGTAGAGCGCAGCTTTGTGACAAAAATGCTGCTGCCCATGTTTACCCTGTTGCATTTGAGCTAAACTACTTTGAGTGGAGATACCGCAATCTGTCGGTTTTGGCGACATGTACTAGTATAAAAAAAAATTGGTTGCCTGTAAAGTCGGTATACGGGCGAAAGTTTTACGTGACAACGACTTTGAGTGGTAAAATAATTTTAATGTGAATATTCATTCGTATAGTAGGAATAAGGAGGATAGTAACAATTTAAAACATTTATTTATACAAAGAATCTCGCACTGAATTTCATATTAACAAAATTTTATTTTTACCTTTACACATACATACGTATTTATATACAAATATACATACAATAACTTGCAATACATTTGCGTAACCCATGTCACAATGAGAGCGAGTGATAGGGACGCGTGCCTCTCACTCGCTCTCATTGTGAGCGCATAACGTGAGCGGAGCGTAACGCAGTTTCTTGAAGTGTCACCCGGCAAACCAATTTATAAGACGTTGTCACGTCAAAAAATATCTTGAAACTTGAAAAAGTTACGTCGTTTATATATAAATAATATTCGCTACTGTATTAACTATAAGATGGAATAAAGAAATGTCGGTGAATAGTAAATTGCAATGGCCAGCAGCCCCTGGCTCCAAGCCAGAGGATTTATTCTCCGCCAATTTCAAAAATGTGTATATTTCATGGTTGAATAGATCACGTAACGTGATTTAACTTGTTTGGGCGATAGATTGAGATCATTATTTTAAAGAACTGTAATATGCCAGTATAACAAGCTATAGAGAAGGCAATGCTCGAAGTCTCTTCGCCTTTACAACGTGAATCAAGAATAAGAAAGTCCGTAGAACCTAAGTCCGATGAACCGAAGTAATCGCTTCAGATTAGCAAGTCAAAGTTGAAATATGCAAGGTACATAGCAAACATGAAGGAGTTGAAAGGGCTATACTAAAGGACTCTCTGCATAAACAGTGTAAATCAAGAATGAGGAAGTCCATAGAACCCAAGTTCGAAGAACCAAAGTTATCACTTCAGATCAGCAAGTCAAAGAGGGTAGAAAGTTAAGATAGCAAACAGAACTGATGACCAACAGGGCAAACTCTAATTTTGACTTCTTGGTTTATTTACAGCATTGAGTAATCAAAGCTCTGGTTATCTATGAGTTAGCCGCGTTGAGGCATCTGATGTTTTACGGTTAATATAGCGATGACGAACTGAGATATATTTCAAATGCTAACAAACAGCTGATAAATTTAAATTAATGTTATGAAGTCATCAAACAAGCATACAGTCTACTTTATGTTAAATCTGACAGCAAACTATAAATATTCGTGTCATCACAAGGATATTTATCACCAGTTTGTCGCTAAACTTGTGAAATAAAGATACAGCGCAACATTACCTAGTAATTTCACTGCCAGCTCTCACCCATCAAACTAGAACACAGCAATGCGAACACTGTTATTTGTCGGTAGAAATAACTAAGAGTGAGGACCAATGCAGATGACTTTTGTAAGAGGCCATTATACAACTTTGCATTCCGCTATTACTCCCTTAGGGGATGTTTTTAAAAAAAATATTGAATATTATAATAAAAGATAAATTATTTGGGAATGTTGTAATTAAAGATATAAATGTAACAATACACCATATAGAAGATAAGTTATTCATAAGAAAACTCTAGCCAGTAACAGCCCTGGATTCTTTTACTAAGCAGTGAGGTACCGGCAGAGTAGAATAGTACCTCCCCCTATACCAGGTGTCGTAAAAGGCGACTAAGGTACCAAAACCGATAGTTGGCGGTATATCAAAGAAACAATGCAGCTCAAATGCACAGGGCGGGTATCGGCAGCAGCATCCCCGTCGCGAATGCTGCGCTCTGCGATTGCCAACACGCTTGCCCAGCGCGGCAATTATGGATAAATTTACCCCTTTCTTGAGGAGGCGTATGTCCAGCAGTGGAATTTTAATAGCTGGTATTATGATGATGATTTTTTTACTATGAAGCCGAACTATGAATCATTACATTGTCAAGGCCATCACAAGTCATAACATATATACAAGTAAACAAAAGAGGCATCCCTAACGCAAGCCACAAAATCTGTAACAAACATGTATTCAAATAGAGCTATAATTTTTTATGCTATCATATAATAAAAGCAAATGGCCTAGGATATGAAGTTAACAATAGACAAAGATTACTTCGCCGTGGAGCGGCGATATCTCGGCAGTGACTGCGGAGGACAGGAGGCTATCTAAAACTGATCCTGTGGGAATAACCATTCAGAGTTGTCTGCTAGTAGTCTATACCAAAGGGTACCGGCAGTATATAGGTAAATAAATGTCGAAAAAACATAGTCTTTGTTGACATCATTATTAGTCGTTGCGGCCTTATTGGCGTCATTTCAAAAAACACGCGCACAAACACTACAACCACAGTTTACTTAAAGTTTTTATTTGAAATTAAATTTACAAAGAGTTAGTAATTTAAATAAAAAATGAACAATTATGACCGAGCATCGAGTTGAAGACACTAACTGTGAATTACTCTCCACGATCCGATTTTACAATTCGACATGATCAGCCACTCTAACTTAACACTCTAACTCTAATAAACTCTCCGTTCGCCAAAGTGAAGTTGGCGCCTCGAATGCACTCGAAACACGTGCTTTGTTCTGATTCGTAATTATGTTCATGACAATATTCACAATATTTAATTGAGGAGAAAAAAATTTGACACTATAAATATGTATCAAACAGAAAAAAAACAATTAATTTTTTTAAAGTAGAATACGTGTAAGCAATGTAAACTGTCTTTTCATCATCATCATGATTATAGCCATTGGATGTCCACTGATGGACACAGGCGTCCCCAAAAATGGGGAATTTTGCCCATAATTGCCGCGCTGGGCAAGCGTGTTGGCAATCGCAGAACACATTCGCGACGGAGATGCTGCTGCCGATCCCCACCTTATGCATTTGAGCTAGATTATCTCGCATCAATATACCGCCATCTATCGGTTCTGGTACCTTAGTCTCCTCGTACAACACCTGGTACAAAGGGAGGTACTATTCTACTCTTTAGGTACCTCACGGCCTTTTTAGAACAGAAAGAAGATTAGGTCAAGCGTGTTTTATCTAAAAAAGCAAGTCGCATTTAATTATGTGATTTGTTTTATTTTCTTACACAAACTTGACAACATAATTCTTGAGACAGTTTCTTCATACATACATACATGAAAAAGTATCTTTTGCGGTATACACTAAAAAATCTTTGGATCTTGAACTTTATTGTTGTTTAATTGATTAACTGTCAGTTTGGCGTCAAACAAACAGTCTTTATCGGCGACATTATCTTTCATTGGAGATAAATTTATTCTTGTTCTATTTCTTAAATTTATTCAAAGGCAAGGCTGATATACTTATTGGAATTTTAATATAAAGTGTTTCCAGTACAAACTGTCTCTGCGAATAAATGTCTAACCTAAACAAAGACTGGTTTAATACAGGTTTCTTGTTGCCTACGGAACCCTAAAGATATAAAGGGAATTTTAAAAGAGACGGCTGTTTGCATTCCATATTTTTACTGAAAAATCATTAAGTTTTCAAAATAGACACATAGAACCAGCTTTTACAAAACATTATATGAGTTTTTTAAACATTATATATAGTTGTTTCTATTAAAATTGTCTGTTCAGAAGTTTTTTATATAAATACACATAGCATTGTTAACAGAACTCCTAGAATGTAGCATAAAGCAATTATGTTAAGGGTATAAGACAACGGAGGAATAACAAATATAATACTTAGATATATATTTATAATACCCAAACCCAGAGCAAATATAAATATTCATTATATAAATATTTGGTCTAGGTGTGGGTCGAACGTGGGTTCGTACACATTTGGTGGAGAAGATAATAACACTAATATCTGCGCCATCGGCCCTATTCCTTAAATAAGCCTTGACCAAGAGTGTATATAATGCCGCAACCAAAAATCTTAATCCACATTTTAACGAAACACTGTCGGGCATTGAATTAAATTAAATTCTGTTCTTTATCCGGTCCTGTTAAAAAGATATGGGGATTTGTTGAGAATTTCCGACGGACAAATACAAATACAATTCACGTGTATTTCACCAAATTTTCTAATACAATTTTCTACGAACACTTTGAAACTGACTGTTATTTCATTATTTTAATTTCATTATCATCACCATATCAGCCGCAAGACGTCTAGTCTTAGGCCTCTCAAAGGGATTTTCAATAAGACCGATCGCAAGCGGCCTGCGTCTAACGCGATCCTGCGGTTTTAGATCATCTATCCACCTTGTTGGTGGACATCCTACGCTGCGCTTGCCTGTACGCGGTCTCTATTCCAGAACCTTACGACTCCATCGTTCATCGGTTTATTAATTTATTTTTATCAAACTAAAGTATTTGATTTTGGTACATAAATAGCAAGAAATTATAAAATGCATTTGCGACATTGTCCACCAGGTTTTCAATTTATACCTCATCTCTGAGGAACTCTTTTTTATGTAGCTCTTTGACAGCTTAGCTGTGCTGTGCTAAAACTTGTGCCGTTTTCAAAAAGAAAAATATGAAGCCAGAGTTATTCTTATATGTTTTCTCGGAAACTATTAGACAATATTGGACGTGCTACGGCTTACGTGATTGTATGTTTTTTACAAGCGCAAATGTTTCTCGAACACATCTAACTGTATTAGAAAAATGATAACCGCGCATTTTCCTTTTCAAATGTTTAATTCATTTAGTATTTTTTTAGTTGTCATTACAAATTATGATTTTTAAAAAGTTTTCTGAATATAGATAATTCAATTTAGGTTTAGAATTATCTCTGCAATGCAGTCGTTTTGCGAATATTTTAAAGTTTTTATTATATGTTGTGAAAGTTCTGGTAGCAGCAATTTTTATAAGCATTTTAAGATTTGAAACAATATTGTGATTGCATTTTTTTTTGCAATGCATGCAAGCGTATAAAAATTGATGTTTATTTTATAAGAACTAGCTGACTCGACAGTCGCTTTCCTGTAGTAACTGATTACGAGACGATAAAGAGAGTTGACTTATTGAATTTGTCTCGCTATATACACTCTAACGTAAAAATATTTTTTGTTGTGTTGATACACTCGTTACAATCATTCATAATGTATTGTTTTTATGGTAAAGGCTACAGTGGGCTTTATAAAGGCTTTTTATGGTAAAGTATATTAGACTACTGTAAGAGTATTTAACGGTTTTTTGCTCTTGAACATAATGAGACAGAGTTTGTATTACCTTTTGTGTAAAAATGGTGTTAAGTACTAAAAAACTCATTGAATGTTAACAGTAGTGTACAAGGAAGTAAATCTAATTGAAAAACACCATAAGTGGTATATGAAAGCCGATAAAAGTTAACAATAAACCTCGCTTCACACGCGCCTGACAGACAGACATGTCAGACACCGAAGAAAACGTCATGAAAGTGAAAGAAGTGTTTTGAAAAATTGTCAGTAATGAACAAACGTTACACTAGGAGTATATCCTTGAGGTTATGTGGCATTTGCGTGAATCAATAAAAAAAAAACAACCGAAAGTGTGAAAATATCATGAATTTTGTACCTGCATTTGTAGTTATGTAGCCAAAAACAGTACTTCCATTTTGCCTCTGCCACCGTATTCACCAGACTTGGCCCCCTGCTACTTTTCCACTTCCCGAAATTGAAAAGATAAATTTTGCGACGATTGAGGAGATTAAGGAGCTCTAGGCAATACACAAAATTGCATTTCAGAAGTTTCATTGACGACTGGAAAAAGCACTGTTACAGGTATATCATATCAGACTACTAATATACCAGAACCGACAGAACAGTGTAGCTCAAATGCACAGGGCAGAGATGGGCTGTATCGTGAAAGCTGCGCTCTGTAGACTTCCAATGTCTAATATGTTGAATACAATTGTTTTTAATGAACATCATTTGCACGTTGATTACACCTCCACCGTGAAAGCTGCGCTCTACGATTGCTAACACGCTTGTCTAACGCGGCGATAACGGATAAAATTTCACCCTTTCTTAGAGAGGCTTATATCCAGCAAAAGACTTCCAATGGCTGTAATGATGTTGATGATGATATATGATAATAAACTATAAACTATCATAACTCTTAAGTTAAATTTAACTGTAATCAGTAAATAAAAGAACTATTTAAATCACTAGTAGTTTATCCCGGTGGCGTAATTTTTTTTTGTATAAAGATAACTAATGTATGGTGTAAAAATTGTTCCTCATTAAAACTGACCACAGGTATTTTAATAAAGTTTTATTGGTATTTTAGTAATTATGAATTTTTACGATTTTATTATTTTTAAGCATTAGATATTGTCTTTTAAACGAAATGTAGAACAAATTACGGTCAAACGGTACAAACTAAGGTCAGGCTATACAGGTAAAGTATAATGATTTATTTTGCATTAGTAAAAATATTAACATGATCTAGACATATTGAATATATATTTTTCTTGTATTTTCTGTATCTCAATTTTATATGTAACAGCAAAATTGTGCCTCGTCAATTCACGTAATTGTCAACATAAAATAGACTAGTCATAACAAGATTGTAAGACCTAGTAGCCTTACAAACAATATCGACTATTTTAATTCCCGACAAACGCAGTAGGGTGCACAAACATTTAGTTAGAAAGAACCGTAAATAGATGGTGTACATTACGAAAAGCATGTAGCATTCGTAGCAAGCTGTTTGTAGCATGCTACAGATGGCTTGCTTTTTTAAGGATACCGTAGCGCTGATTACAGTAATACGTAGCAAGATTGATACGATTAAGCTTGCGTGTGAACCTGTAGATGGAGCTAGTATCTAAAAACTACGAAAGTATTTCAGTAATTTGTTATTAATACTATTTAGCCTAATCTATTATACTATAAGTACTATAATATTTAATTATATACTATGTAGGGTCCTAAGCAATTGAATCAATGACTTGTAACTTGTTTTTACTGATTAACTTTCTGATTCTTTGTCTACACCACAGTGTTGAATATATAACTCTTATTAATTGAAGCGGTACTTAATAAATATGCATTTATAGTTAAATTTACGGTCCTAATTTAAAATATATGATATAATTAAACAATAATATATATACATGTACATATATAAATTATAAATAAAATCAATGGTTTGATGAATGGATGACCATCCCAGCCCGGTTTTATTTCGGATGAACATACCGCCTACTATCAATTACCTCTTACAATACCTGGTAGGGATATACTATAATACTCTATCGGTACCGTTGACATTAAAATAAAATAGAACTCTTTTTTACTCTAACAAATTAGAAATTGCACAGTCATTAAAAACTTATGTTTTCCTTGACGACGTGACATGATCTGATTTATAAATGTATTTACTTTTTAACTGGATTTGTGGAATTTTTAATGTTTTATATCGTTTAAAATTAGCACCTGTTAGCCTTTATAAAGTTTTATAATTTATAGTTAATTCATTTATGTGTTCTTATATATTTGTGTAGTTTTTTATGGTAATATAATATGTAATAGAACTGGTTGAAATGGAATAGTCGCATCGTTCGATTTCCTTGCTAACAGAAAATATATTATTTTTTAAATTATACGAATATCCTGTTTTATTAAAAATCTCTTTAGCGCTTGTTTACCTGTGGTCGTCTAACGGATAATGATGAGAATAAATAAATACAAACGACATCTCAAACTTTGACTTGTGAGATAGTAGCTTGAAGCACTTGTGTTACAAACATTATCCTTAGACACATATATATCTTGACTGGCTGGATGGCGCAGATGGTAGTGATCCTCTCTTTTGCGCCAAAGGTCGTGGGTTCAATCTCCAACCGGGACAAAAATTTATATGATAATAATTATGTTAGTTCTGTGTCTGGGTGTCAAATATATGTATTTAAGTATTATATTTGTGATTCCTCTGTTGTCCGGTATTCGTTATACAAGTGTTTTTAGCGATGTCATGGAATCAGGTCATTGTATGAGATATAGTGGGAATTTATTTATTTTTATAAATAACACACCGATACAGAACAAAAAAATATATATCCAAATTTGTTTTGGATGGGGATCACACCTTGTGCGATTCTCGGGCCCGTCATGATGATTAAAACAAATTAATTTCTCATCACATCCTTTATTTTTGTGTGCGCACTCGTCATTTTAATTACTGATGTCGTAAAGCAGAACTAACACTTACGTCATTAAACAAGGTCCTAAACTTTGCCCCAAAATTTTACAACATTTACTCTTGATGGGTGGTTTTAGCTTTTATTTTTTTATTAGAACTAAATCGAGTTAGGTGCGGAAGAACACAGGTTGGATTCTAAATTAGACATGTATGTTAAATGTGTTTTCTGAACAATTGTTTTTGATTTAATTACTAAGAATGTAACTGCCTTGAGGTACCGGCAGAGCAAAATAGTACCTCCCCCTGCACCAGGTGTTGTAACAGGCGAATAAGGGACCAGATATGTCCAACAGTGGACTTCCAATAGTTGATAAGATGATGATGTCTAAGAAAGTAACTAATGCGAGTAAAAAGTCAATAGCGTATAAAATATGAATATATATATATATATATGTGTGTGTGTGTGTGTGTGTGTGTGTGTGTGTGTGTGTGTGTGTATGTAAATATAACAGGGCATTTACTGCTGGACGTAGGTCAATTTGGTGATTTTTAACGCTGGGCGTAGTAGCAATCGCAAAGCGTAGCTTCATGATGGATTGCCCGTAGCTGCTTGCTATCACCGCCTTATTGACTATACCGCCGTATGTCGATTCCGGTTCCTTCGTCGCCTCTTATGACAATCGGTACAAGACTAACTTGTCATAAATCAGTGTACTATATAGCGGGTTTGCCTGACATACTCACTTCCGTAAGCATGACAGAGAGAGTTAAACTAGACCTTATCCTTGTACATGTATCACTGCCTATTAAAAAATAAAAAATATTCGCGACATGCCCGATGGTCGCTCGTTTTAGTACATCTATCAATTTTAGATAGTCATACAGCATCAATATTAGATAAATTTACAAAACATCTCATACATTGTCCTGATTTCAGACTAAATCATTTAAAACATTAGTGTTACGGACATCAGATACCACAAGAATCACAAATATCATAGTTAAATACATACTTTAACACCCAGACACAACAAAAACAAATTATCAACATATAAAACTATGTCCTGAGTGGAAATCGAACCTACAACTATTTGTGCATAAGATTACAGTGACACTACTGAATTCACCATCGGGCCCGCTAAATAGTAAAGATAAATAAAAAAAACTTTACACATTCATAATGCAAACCATACCATTTGTATCACAACTTAACCCTTTAACGAATCTCACAAACTTCCAAAACATATTAATGTTATTTGTCTTGCCAGTCCCTCGTAAATATCTCCATCCTCGGATAAATAACGAGAAAATGTCAAAACTTGATTTAGCACTGAAGTTATTAAATTGTATCGCATAGCCTGAGTAGACAAAACGCAACGATTCTGATACAATAATTAATCGTCTTCAAGTTTTGCGTAGAGGATCTAGATTGTTTGATTTGTAATTGATTGACGGGCCGGGAAAATAAATATCTTTTTTCATTTCATATAATCTTTTCATTTTTACTTCAATTTGTAAGATCATATTTGTGTTTTTCTGTATCTGGGTGTTAAATATATTTACTTAAGTACTATATTTGAAACGTATAAAATGTCGTGTAAATTTATTACTATTTTATTATTATTATTGTAACAATTTTTCTTTTCTAAAAGTATTAGATGTAAGGGATGAGAATGTCTTGTGAACTTTTTACTATTTTATTTATTATTATTGGCCGTGAGGTACCGGTAGAGCAGAGTGCCTCCCCTTGTACCAGGTGTCATAAGAGGCGACGAAAGTACCAGAACTGACAGATGGCAGTATATCCATCCGTCTTTCTATAGTCTAGCTCATGTGCACAGGGTGGGGATGGGCAGTAGCATCCTCGTCGCAAAAGCTGCGATCTGCGACTGGCAACAGCGCGGCAATCATGGGAAAAATTCCACCTTTCTTAGGGAGGCCTATGTCCAGCAGTAGACTTCCAATGGCTGTGATGATAATGATGAAAAGTATTTGTCGCCGTACCTTCATACCTCCCTCTATAAAGCTGTTAAAAAATATATTTTCTAAGAAAAAAACGGTACTACCGTTTATCCCACAAAAACATATTTTGACATTGTCAAAGGAATCAAAACTCATTGGATATGTTTCATCCAAATCTCGGTTTATTTAGTAGACCTAAAACAATTTTTTTTTACTAAAAATTGCTGTAAATATTAATTTGGCTTATATCTGCCGTAAAATGATCTTTTTTTACCTTAAACCTATCGAAATGGAATTGGTAATACGCAGTGAATCTTGATACCTCCTATAAAATTCGTCTACATTGGTATCTCACTCTCAACTATTAGCAGTGTTCGCATTGCTGTTCCGGTTTGAAGTGTGAAAGTGGCAGTGAAATTACTGGGTAATTTGGCATAATATCATCAACGACAAGTTTGCCAACGTGCTTCTGCAACAAGCGTCTATAAGCTGTGGTGAAGCTATACGCGGACTTGTTGTCGTCGTTAATAGTCTAAGGAAAGAAATAACCGATCCAAATCCGTGATCTACCGGCAGAGTAGAATAGTACCCCCCCCTTTACCAGATATCGTAAGAGGCGACTAAGGTACCAGAACCGATAGATGATATATCCATGCAAAAAGTCAACTCACATGTACAGGGCGGGAGTGGGCAGCAGCTTCCCCGCCGTGGAAGCTGCGCTCTGCGATTGCAAACACGCTTGCCTAGCGCGGCAATTATGGGCAACATACCTTAATATATACTTTCAACGGCTGGTATGATGATACCGATCCAAAACAGCAGGTAAGCCTTTATTTAAAAACATGAGGTTTAACTTATTGATGCGGCCAAAGCTGCAAGCAACGGATAGTATATACAAACGCAATTCGTTCAATTACGATATAAAATCTCTCATGGTGGGCGGATTGTAAAACTTACAAAGAGATATGTCAATAAGGCGTTAATTTCCAAAGGCCATATAACTAAGTACTTTGGCAGGCTATATTTGAATAGGATTACGTCTCCATATGCCTTTTACTGGCAGTTACGACTCTTTCTCATAAATTTATGCGATAATTTTTTTATGGAACTCTACATTGTGACCTTCATGGTGTCACACTATCTGAGCTGTTTGATTTTGTGTCCTATGACTAAGATCTTAAATACGAAATTAATGTTTATCACTCAATCTTATATATAAAACTCTCGTGTCACATTGTTAGTAACCATACTGCTCCGAATTGGCTTGACCGATTCTTATGAAACTTTAAATGCATATTATGTAGGTCTGAAAATCGGCTACTATGTATTTTTCATACCCCGAAGTGATAATTGTTGTCCAACTCTAATATTTTTTCCAAAATATTGGATAAAAAATATTTTTTTATTTTTTTATAATGTGGCATTAAAAAACACATACAACCATAAATTTTCACACTTCTATTACCAACCCCCATGAATCAATATTTGTTTAAGTTATTTTATTATTGTATATCTATTCATATGGTAGAACGTTTGTTGGGACAGCTAGTTACATTAATAATATTTACTAGTTTCCTAGTTATCATCATCATTACGGCCTTAGAACATCTTCTGCTAGACATAGGCAAGGAAAAAGGGATTTTGCCCATTACTGGTTAACCCATAACTCGCTGTGTAGGTGTAGTAGCTGAGCATAGCTTCAGCCTACCGACATCCTGGATACTGCTGGATATTGTTTTCACTAAATACACGCCACTGCGTGCGTTTTTGTGCTGCTTAAAACCATTGACTCCCCAAAACCTTTACCAGGTCGTCCGTTCATCTGGCGGTGGGCCGCCTCACGCTGCGCATTCCAGTACATTGCCGCCAAACGAGAAAAAATCTCCCCAGTCAGCCATCGGTCCGTCGAACTATGCCCCGCCCACAGCTTTGTAATTTGGTGACCAATGACAACTTTTGTTCTCATACGAATCTTCTCATTTCGTATTCGTGATATGCATAGGGAAACCGGGAAATAAAAAAGGGCCGTGAGGTACCGGCAGAGTATAATAGTACCTCCCACTGTACCAAATATTGTAAGAGGCAACTAATAGAACCGACACATGGTGAAGAGTCTAGCTCAAATGCACAGGGTGGGGATCTCCGTCGCAAAAGCTGCGCTTTGCAATTGCCAACACGCTTTCCCAGCGCAGCAATTATGGGCAAATTCCCACTTTCTTTAAGAGGCCTATGGCAGTGGATATCCTATGACTTGAATGATGATAGGAAACCTCGAACATAGCTCATTCCATTGCTAGATAAGCGACCTTGATCTTATTTATAAAGCCCACAGTAGTGGCCAAGTATCAGTACCGTAAATCATCACAGGCAACATACCGTCGTCGAAGACTTTTGTCTTCAAACACTGGGGTATTAAGGACAAGAAAACAGTATGTCATTTTCCAAATGTAGCCCAGCAGAGTTTGATTCAGTGACTAGCCTCTTTCTCGAAGTTGCACCGGTTCACCCTAAGTCGTCGACGACTTGACATAGTTATATATTTTTACGTGAAACAAAAACCATAATCGATATAATAATATGTATATGTTATTTTAATCGCGCGGACAAAGTCACGAAGTTAATAAAATATATATTACGCGACTCGCCCCGGCTTCGCTCTGGTGGAATGAGGATTAAAAAATAGATTTGTGATGTTGTTCTTAAGAGCTGGATTTATAGTATCGCGGACTTCTTTGTAGCCCTTTTTAAAATATACAATACTGAAGTTTACATTATATCGTCGGGTTTAGCCGGCGTGTGCAATGCTATCACAAAAAAGTGATGTTTGACACCACATTTCTCTACTATATTATGCATTTATTGTAGCTGTGCCCGCGACTTCGTCGGCGTGGAATAGTTTTTTTGGGTACCATACCTCTTTACCTTAACTTACATAAACTATGTATGTCATGTTTATTTATATCGAATCAATGGCCTGAAAAATAAGTTTCAAGTTTCTAGCCATAAAAAAGCGATTGTCCATACAACTTTTCATCCCCCCTTTTGATCCTTTACAGCCCTTATTTAAAATTAAAAATTGCCTATGACCTTTCTCAGGATCTAAAGATTGTCTGTGCCAAATTTCATCAAAATAGGTTCCGAGGTTTACGCGGGAAAGCGTAACAGACAGACAGACAGAGTTACTTTTGCAATTATTATAATAGTAGGGATGTAAACCTCCCTCTAGAATCACTCTATTAAAAGAATCGACGGGCCCGATGGCGCAGATGGTAGTGATCCTGTCTTGTGCACCAGGGGTCGTGGGTTCGAGTCCTACCCAGAGCAAATATTTATATGATGATATTTGTGTTTGTTCTGTGTATGGGTGTAAAATATATGTATTTAAGTAGTATATTTGTGATTCCTCTGTTGTCTGGCGTCCGTAACACAAGTGCTTTAAGCGACTTACCACGGAGTCAGGTCAATGTATGAGATGTTGTGGGAATTTATTATTATTATTATTAATCACATCAAAATCCATTGCGTAATTTTAAAGATCTAAGCACACGTAGTGACAGATAGACAGCGGAATGCAACTTTGTTTTATACTAATGTAGTGATTAAAATTACTTTATCCTATGTCAAACACTTATAAGAAGATTCCAATATCTTACACACACCCGCAACCACAAGGCCAAGTTATAAATCCACACTGCACACATCTTCACACCATTCCTTATTGACATCAAACATACTTGACATTAACAACAAAGACAACACAAGTTTAAGCATTCAAAATTACATATTTGCGAGTAATGTTAGTGTTTCATTTGCGAATGCGGCGGCGCGCGAAATTATCGCGTATATGAAAACCCTGACGATGAGACTCTCCTAACCCTGCACGAAATGCAGTGAGCGGATTGGACATGAATTCATTCTTTGTAATAGTTTGTTCATACCAACGAAACCCGGGATACAGTATTGTATTGTCGCTATATAACTGACATTTAGAGGTCATTAAACTAGTGGTACATCAATTAAAGGACGCCTGCATTGGCACCTCACTCTCACCTACTTCTACCGGCGAACAGTGTTCGCATTGCTGTGTTCCGGTTTGAAGGATGAGGCAGTAAGATTACTGGGTAATGTGACATAATATCTTCAGTTACAAACTTTGCAATGCGCTTGTGATCCAAGCAAACATATAGACATACGTTGCGGTGAAGCTTACTATCACGTCGACCATTTGCTTGTTTAAAGAAATCTTTATTCTAAATGTTTATTCTATATCTGAGAGTTAAATACCTATATATCCCTACTAATATTATAAATGCGAAAGTAACTCTGTCTGTCTGTCTGTCTGTCTGTCTGTCTGTCTGTCTGTCTGTCTGTCTGTCTGTTACGCTTTCCCGGTTAAACCTCTCAACCGATTTTGATGAAATCTGGCATAGACAATCTTTAGACCTTAAGAAAGGACATAGGCTATTTTTGAACTCGAAATAAGGGTTGTAAGGGGTTGCAAGGGGAGATGAAAAGTTGTTTGCATGGATCGCTATTTTTAGAGCTAGAAACTTAAAACTTATTTTTCAGGCCATTGATTCGATATAAATAAACGTGACATTCAAAGTTTATATAATTTGAAGTAAATAGGTATGGTACCCAAAAAACTATTTCACGCGGACGAAGTCGCGGGCACAGCTAGTATAAAAATATATCCCAAGTTAATAACACAAGTACTTTGAGCGACTTATCACAGAATAAAGTCAATGTATGATGTGTAGGAATTTAGAGAAAATAATAAAGAAAATATACAATTTTTATTTATAATAAAATCACAAACCAATCTTTTAAATTTAAACGCATTGAAAGGAAGTTAACAGGGGGGCACGGCAGATTGATGTTCAGATTAATTCGTGTATTCTAAGATTATTAAATCATGAGAAGGCGATGTAACTGTTACTGGAATTCAAAGACGTTTTTTGTATATTCAAGTAACATAAATATGTAGTTAGCGCAGTTAAATGATATTTGTTGTGATATTGTAATAAACGTGATAAATAAAACAGTAATTTATATTTAAAGAGAAACAATTTGTGGTGACATCAATGCCGTGAGGTACCGGCAGAGTAGAATAGCACCTACCTCTGTACCAGGTGTCGTAAGAAGCGACTTAGTATCTAAACTGACTGATGGCGGTATATCCATCCGCAATCGTGTAGCTCAAATGCACATAGCATAATCGTCGCGAAAGCTACGCGGTAACTATGGGCAAAGTTCCCCCTTTCTCGGTGAGGATTATGTCCAGCGGTAGACTTCAGGAGGCTGATATAATGATGATTTCTTGCGTTAAATAGTATAGTATTCAAAGTAAGAAATATATTTATGACGAATTACGTAATTATAAAAATACTCACAATATCCGCTATGCGTGTTCTATTAAAGGTTTCTTTGACTTATATTTTAATTATAAATATGCAACGCGTATGAGTATAGATACTCAAAGATATTGATACGATCTCTTTGATGGAAAATCCTGTAATTTTTTCCTCTTTTCCGTTCATGTATTGAAAAACGGAAGGAACCTAATCAGGCTGTACTGATCAACTGAAATTGAACGAGTAATATTTGATATTGCATCAGAATTAATTTATGTTTTAAAGTTTTAAAGCCAAAACCAAAACAAAGATATATCGTTTGATGTGCTTGAGATGATAACTTATAAGTAATTGTGTATTTAAATCTGTAATTTAACTTGCTGTAATTAAATGTGAACTAAGTTGGTATCTGATTCACTTAATCATCAGCTGACCTGTCTCCGGGATATCCGAGTCGCTTATAGCCTTTGTGTTACGGATATCACACAATAGAGATGTTATAAATATAATACTTAAATTCGTATTAAGTAGGCCATTTGTCTGGCCTAGTATAAGAATCCGTTATACATTTCTAAGTAAGTAAGTAAATAAATTCATACAACATTTCATACATTGAACTGACTCCGAAAAAAGTCGCTTAAAGCACTTGTGTTATGGACATCAGACAACAGAGGAATTACAAATATACTACTTCAATAAATATATCCAACACCCAGACACAGAACATACACAAATATCATATAAACATTTGTACTGGGTGGGGATCGAACCCACGGCCTTTGGCGCACAAGATCACTACTATCTTCGCCACCGGCTCCGTCATATGTATGCACATATATAGCAGTTTAATGTAATAGTTAGTATATAGATAACATAATGCAGAGATAAATAAGGATATAATAACATAGGTCTTAAGAAGTTTTAAATAGCGCTGTCACAAAACGCGTGGGAGTACGACACGCTAAGTGCAAGCATCCGACAATGCAGGCGAGCCATGAAATGTTGAAGGCTTTTGTTATGTGCGTCTGTAGCGGGGTACGATTCAAGGGCAGGTTAAGGTGTTTTATGTGGAAACTTCTTTAGATATGGAAAGTGAACATTGTGTAGAAATTGCTTAGAGAAATAGTGTAATTTCATTGAGCATATTACATATTTAGTTGATATTTGTTACAGCGGGACTTTTGGTTAATATGTTAACTTTTTTAAAAGGATGAAATACAGGTTTCATCAAAGCAGCCTTTGAAAGGCCACCGCTGGAAAAAGGCCTCCCCGTTAAATGTAGAATTTCGCCTATAATTGCTACGCTTGGCAACCGTTTTAGAAATCCCAGAGCGCAGCTTTCGTGAAAGGAAGTATGTACGCTATTCAGGATGGATATACCATCCATCTGTCGTCTGTGCCATCTGTCGGTTCTGTTACCTTAGTCGTCTTTTACGAAGCCTGGGAGCCTACCGAGGGAGGTAGTCGGTAGGTAGAGAGCCGATACCTCACCGATCAAATACATATCAAAAACAAATTATATTTTAAAATATTTCCTGACTTTATTTATTACTGACATTTCAAATATTTCCTGATATATTGACGAGAACAATAGCGCAGATGGTAGAGATCCTAAAGGTCGTGGATTCGATTCCCATCCAGGGCAAATATTTATGTGATGATAATTGTGTTTTTTTTTGTGTCTGGGTGTACAATGTATATACTTAAGTTTATATTAGTGATTCCTTTGTTGTCTGATGGCCGTACTTATTTTGGAGTCAAATCAATGTACAAAATGTGGTGTGAATTTATTATTATTATTATTTTATTAACGCGTTCGCTAGTTAAGATTTAAATTTTTTTACGTCTATGATATTCGGTATATGGAATTTCCGAAATCAAAAATAAATAAATACAAAATTAGTCTAAGGGGTTACCTTGGAAAGCTGCCTCTTGTGCAAAGACCTAAAGAGAGATTTTCAGTAGAAGAGATGACCATTTTACTTACTTTTAATATAGAATACATATGTTTTACTTAGTATCGATATTTCAGTCTACGGCTTTAGTTTTCAGTACTTTTAAGCTTCACGACTAATTGATATTATTTTACGAGTTAATCGTTATTCAGTGTAGTTTATACATTTCGGATTATGTTACGGTAACCAGATAACAGAGTAATCACAAATATACAACTGAAGTACATACATTTAACACCCAGACACAGAACACACATAAATATCATCATAAGAATATTTGTCCTGGGTGGGGTCGAACCCACGACCTTTGGCGCACACGACATGATCACTACCATCTGCGCCATTGGGCCCGTCAAAATATATATTATAAGGGGTTACTGAGGTACCAGAACTGGTACAGATAGCGGTATATCTATACGTTAAAGCGTAGTTCCAATGCAGGGACAGGCTACAGAATAAGAATAGATGAAAGCAACTTCGTCGTAATTAAAAAAAATGTTTTAATTGTAAGCATTTTTATTACTAGAGAAAGACTTCATACAAATGTCGTCTACGTGTCTACCCCAATCTCCCTTTTTTGTATTACGAAACATCTATTTTGCATTACTCTCCCCCATCGCGAAAGCTGCGCTCTGCGATTGCCAACACGCTTGCCCAGCGCGGCAATTATGGGCAAGTTTCTTCAAGGAGGACTATAACCAGCAGTGGACTACGAATAACTCATATGATGATACCGCCATCTGTCGGTTCCGGCACCTCATTCGCCTCTTACGACACCTTGTACATGGCTCTATGTTCAAGTGTGTACAAAACTGGACTGTAGTCCAATATAAATCAAATACCAAAATCACTTTTCCACAACTTGTTATCATAAATGAAGGCATTTTTGCAACTCTCTTTGCATCTCTCTTTTAAGACATAATAGAAACTGTTAAGCTTCTTGTTTGATCTTCCAAAATATCGTTCAATCAGGAAAAACACTATAGGGTGCACATTGCAAAACGTAATTCACAATAAATGCCTAACTTTCAAATATATCCACAGACAAAATGTTTATAAAAACTTTCCTTGGTAAACGACATAAATGAGAAAGCATTTTTACAAGTACATGCACTATTATGCAAACATGTTAGTCATAGATTCTGACTTTGTTCGCGGAGGATTGTGGAGTGTTTATCGTTGAAATTATACCCTCGGTGTCCTGCGGCTTTACCTGCATTATTATGTGTCACGGTGTTTGACCGTGATAAACTTCTTAACTGCTAAATATTTTTAATCATTTTTTTATTACTGTTTACATTTTTATCTAGTTTGAAATGGTCACACGTCAATTGAGATGTGACCAACATCTCAATTGACGTGTGACGGGCCCGATGACGTGACGTGGTGCGCCAATGGTCGTGGTATCGATCCTCACCCAGGACAAATATATTTATTTTAGTAGTATATTTGTAATATCTCTATTGTCTGATGTCCGTAACATAAGTGCTTTAAGCGACTAATCACGGAATCAGGTCAATGTATGAGATGTTGGGGGATTTTATTTATAGTCGCAATATATTTTTTAATGTTATTCATATATTATACATGTTTTCTCTCCGTTTTTTGATGCATAAAACCTCTAAACTAATCAAGTTTTTTGGTCTAGTTTTCACGGAGTCTCATATACCTTCAAAATTATCTAGCATCCCACCAACTACTAATATAAAATTACGTGGGTGATATAAGTCGAGGCATAAACACGAGGATATGACGCGTTTATGTGTTTTCTCTGATGCAGCTTTCACGATGATGGAACGACTAAAAACATTCGAGAACTTTTTAATGTTGTATAAACATGACGAATTACATTAAAATATTAAAATAAGTTAATATAGGTATAAATATTTAGTATATGGTTCACAAAACAGCATACAACCTGCATAATAGCTGCATTATTTAAGCCTATAGATGCTCGTCATATCACAAGGATATCTCTAACCTATTGCCAACCTTGCGATTTGAAGATATTATGTCACAATAATACTTTTTACATGCCCGATGGCGTTTTTCGTATTCTCTCAATATACGCCAAGGGGTTGGTGGTTCGAACCTCATCCAGGATATATATGTGTTAAAAGAATTATATTTGTGATTATTCTTTGTCTGATAAAGTCGTAACACGCGTGCGTTCTGGTACTAAATCTCAAAGTCAAGAGATGATATTTATTTATTGCTTTCCGTCTGCGAGGTAATCACTTTTTATCCCATTCCTGAGAATATCAAGGTTGAGAAACAATCTATGTCACTCCCTGATAGCGAAACTGTTCAAAAAATATGGTTCCATAGAGAAAAAAGCCATAGAAACATGTTTTAGAGATAAAAAGTAGCTTATGTTTTTATTATATGTTATTAATAATATTTAGGCTAAAATTAATTAATAATTTTAACCGTTCCGGTGTAAAAGAGTTACAAACATACGCCCATTATCACAAACATTCACATTTATAAAAGTACTAGGTGAACCACACGGTTGCATCCGTGTTAAGTTTTAGAACTTTCATACTATTATCACACCCCTCTTTTACCCCCTTAAGGGATGATTTTTGAAAACATATTGTACTCGTGTTGTAAAGCTTTTAAATAATAAACCTTTATACAGAATTTTATTTAAATAACTTCAAAAACAGCAAAATTTCGTACTAACTTTTCACTTCCGTTTTATTTATTCCGGAGGTGAATTTTCTAAAATCCTTTCTTAGTGCTCCTCTATGTTCTAAAAAAAAACCCTGTGCAAAATTTAGTGTTTCTTACCCTTATAGTTTAGGCCCTGTGTTAATATGTTAGTCAGTCAGTTAGCTTCTCTTTTTAAATATAAAGATCAAGGATTTCTTATTATTTTCCACTGAATTAAGATCTAAAATATTTCTACGTTAAGTTTAATATACAACACTATTACTACGTAAAACCATAAAAAAATTTATGATTTTGATGCATAGAAATAATAACACTCACTATATTCAAAAATACAGTCCGTATGATACGAGTCGAAGCATAAAGACGAGGGATTGTTATGAAGCACTACCTCGGAGCGCGAGGAACAGCGCCATTTACGCGTTCTCTGATGTGTATTGCAGCTTTCATCAAAGACGAACTTGAAGTTTCTTGTAACACTTTGTAATAGACAGAGTGCATCTAGTCTTTAGTCTATAAACTAAAAGTCTTTTGACGGGCCCAATGGCGCAAATGGGAGCGGCCCTATCTTGTACGCCAAAGGTCGACGGTTCAATCCTAATCCAGGACACATATTTATATGATGATATTTGTATTTGTTCTGTGTCTGGGTATTAAATATATGTATTTAAATAGTATATTTGTGATTCCTCTATTGTCTGAAGTCTGTAACTCAAGTGCTTTATGCGACTTATCATGGAGTCAAGTCAATTATATATTAGAATTTATTAGTATTATTTAAAATGTACTTTTTCAATGAGCGAAGATTCTGTCAACAAAAAATAAACGGTCTTCGCTAGGGCATACGTGCCCGCATTTATAGCACTCGTGTCATCACAAAGATATTACTGGCATGTCACCAACCCTGAATTAACGATACCGTATCATTTTACTTATAATTTTTACTACTACCCTTCAAATCGAAACGTAACATTGCAAACACGGCTATTTGGCAAAATAGCAGTGTTTGCAATGTTATTTCACCAATAAATATAATCATGTGAAAGTGAGACTCCTAGAGTGAGGTCTACTGTGTGAAATCTAGTCCAAATTATTTTTTGAAATTCTATAATTTAGATTCATCACTATGTCACATCAATCGTGAGGTACCGGCAGACTAGAATAGTCCCCACCCCTGTACCAGGTGTCGTAAGAGGCGACTGAGATACCAAAACCGACAGATAGGCGGTATATCCATCCGAAATACATAAGGCGGAGGTGGTTGGCAGTGCCTCCGTCGCGAATTGCGCTCTTGCAATTGCGAACACGCTGGCCCAGCGCGGCAATTATGGGACAATTTCTCCTTTCCGAGAAAGACCTATGACCAGCGGTGGACTTCGAATGACTGATATGATGATAATGATGATGATGACTTCTTTGGGGTCTTTTGATAAATATATCCTCTGTTGATATCGTTCTGGATGACTTTGTATAACCTATATTACATATTTTTTGTTGATGCAGTTGTTATTTAGGACTGCGATATATCCTGGCCAGGAATAGAAGCGTAATTATACTAATGAGGTTAAATCATAATCGATATGCAATAATTATTTTAATGAACTGTTTCAACCATTATTGTTTATTATAAATAAATAAATGAATCCACACAACATCTATATGATGTTGTGTGGATTCATTTATTCACCTGACTCCGAGGTCACCTAAAGATCTTTGTGTTACGGACAACATATAATAAAAACCACAAGTACGTATAATGCTTAAATACATATATTCATCAGCTAACAAACACACAACAAACAAACACAAATATCATTATTTAAATATTTCTCCTCGGTGGGGATCGAACCCACAATATAGTATTACTACCAACTGCACCATCAGACCCGTCAGTCAATACAAAATATTATATTATGATTTTCATAATTAATTATTTTCTTATGAACATTAAATACTTACATTGACCCTTGGCCATAGGTTCAAACAAATAACAAAAGAAAGCTGTATTTATGCTAGATTACGGGATCTTTAGTTTTTAAGTTCAGAATCTTTCACAACACGTAAGTATTGGAGAAACTCTTGCGGAATCATGGGAGGAATTTATAGGAAGTTGAGTTGTATCACTCTTTTGGGAGCGATCAAGAACTATATATATTGACCGAACGTTTTGTAAGAAAGAAAAAAAAAGTAGCTGTCAGTTTTAGACACAAATGGATCGCTTAATTTATTATTTACTACGGAAATTAATACAATGAAAATTATTCAGTCCTGAAAGGATAATAATGTAAATTTCCCGCGGCAATTCTTTTTAATTCTGTTATTATAAACATTTAATACTTTAATTAAGATCTTGGCTATATTTTAAACACATATGTCATTTAACCAAAGAATAAAGTACGAATAACTCTCCCGTTTAGTCGTCACTAAAAAAATGTCGTCATCCCAACTCATTACGCTCGAGCAATAGTAATATTCCCGCGCTTTATTAACCCTTAAAAAATTAATCATAATTTGATAAAAATCCCACACTGAGTTAACCCCATCGGCCGCGCGTATATAAAGCCGGGCGGTCGCGCCGCGTTAGTAGACACCTGTGTAGGGTTGACCGGGCTGGCTGGATAGAAGCACTGACAGTAAGTGACATTGTATTTTCAAATTTCCCGCCATTTTATTGACAGTTTATTTTTCGAAATAGGTCGTATCTGTGTTTTAATTCTTTAGTACATCCAATATTTTTTAGCACAAAAGATTTGAAAAAACATATTCACTTGCCGCTGATTTTGGAACTGTTAACATTGTTTTTAACATCTTTTTTGTTTCCCCTATTTTCTATTAAAATAAAAATACCTAACGAAACAATAAATATCAAAATATAATCATCGTCGATAGTAAAGATTTGTCAACGTTTGCAAAGCCACACGAAAAGTTTATGACGAGATAATAATTTATTCTTGTCAAAATTTACTTTATCTCCATTAACGCTAATCGCAATATTTACAAATTAGGTTCCTTGTTTTTAAGGACCTCTTTTAAATCACCGTTTTTGTTTTTTTTAACTTAATATCGTTCGTGTAATTGTTTTTACAAGACGTTTAGCAAACTTTGTGAAAACTTGTGTCTGTTTTAGTTCTAGGAAATTATTTGTAATAGCCTCGGGGTCTTTAAAATTTGGCTATTGATATACACCAAATAAACATGCTCAATTGTATTAAATAATAACCTTAATATTTAATAAAATAATAATAAGCTTATTTTAATTTAAAAGTAAAATATTATAGCAAATAGCATTAATTTAAGTATTGTTTGGTCTCATTATTATAATAGCTTTAATTCTCTTTAAATTTGTCATCTCGACGTAAAATAAAACATTTTTTTAAATTTCATATTAATGATAATAACAAGTCTGAATTATAAATGGTTAGCTTAATAATTATAATTAATATTCGTAAATTGGAGTATTTTAAGTGTTGAATTAATATCATTAAATTATCTTAGATGCAGAATAAAATTAATTTACATAGTGTTTTTCTTATTAACAATGCCAAAACGAACAGCAGAAATTTTAATAGTTAAATAAATCTCGTTTGAAAGACTAGTTTCATTAATTAAGACAAGAAGGATTAAAAATGGAGTATAATTGTACCTCTCCCTGTACCAGGTATTGTAAGAGGCGAGTAAGGTACCAGGACCCGCAGGTGGCGGTTAATAAATGATAATTTACTAGATCACATTAGAAAATCATTATCAGTATTTTTATACTATATTGTGCATAGATCCTACCCTTCTTCTAGAATCACTCTATTTATTACCGCATCAAAATTCGTTGCGTAGTATATAAGTAAAGATCTAAGCACATAAGGTTTATTACTATGTAGTCATATAATAAATTTTAATAATTAATGCACTGTTTTTGTTCATCTTCATCTTTATCATCATCACATCAGCTATTGAAAGTCCACTGCTGGACATAGGCTTCAGCAAAAAGGGGGAATTTTAACAAAATTGCCGCGCTGGGCAAGCATATTGGCAATAACAGAGCGCAACTTTTGTGACGGGGATGCTGCTGCCCATCAATGCCCAAAGCATTTGAACCTCACTGTTTCGGATAAATATACCACCATCTGTCAGTTCTGGTACCCTAGTCGCTTTTTACAACACATGTTACGGGAGAGGTAGTTACTATTCTTACTCTGCCGCTTCCTCCTACAAATATACAGTAGAAGTAAAGATGTTTTAAAATATCGAATTCAAAAATCGTTAGCTATGCAAAATACCGTAAGCGTGCTAAATCTTTGTCTAGTTCCGAAACCAAACTTCTATTTAAAGGTTTGAAAACGGAATTTATAAATCCTGAATAAATAATTATAATTAATAGGTTTGTTGGTTCTACTAGACTATATGTAAGTGTGTGGAAAATTTTTAAAAACAGGTAAAAAATAACGTTAGCGTTTATTTAAATTATCAAAGTAATAGCAATTTACTTAGAGCATAGATTGCAACTACTTTTATTTAGCACAGCTTGTCACAAATTTATTTGCCTCGGAATTAAACTAACGTTAGATAAATAATATATTCGTTTTTATACAAATAGCAGATATTTCCTATAGAATACATTGCACATTTTCCGGAATAAAACTAATTTACAACCAATGTGTTATGCCCCGTGATATAATCGAGAATATATGCCACCTTATATAATAATATTCCAGCACAGAATTCCATCAAGATTCTAATATTTTTTTGTTATTTAACTTGTCGTACAACATGCATACAGTGCGCGTGATACGAAGTGTCACTGCTGCCTATAAACGCTGGCAATATCACAAGGATATCACTAGCGTGTTGCCAACCTAGTGACCTAAAGATAGTATGTCACATTACCCAGTAATTTCTTAATTATACAACGTTACTTTTATAGAAGCTTGTACAAAATTAAGATTACGAACAAAAAATCGAAATACTATCTTTTAATCTCAGTAATAATTATACTTTATTTAACATATATTGTACATACATACAACACGCCTGTGTCCCATTGGGGAAGGCAGTTAAAGAACAGATCTTGCCAAACCTCTGTCGCTTCTCTTACTCAAATTATTTCTTTCATACACGTTCGTTTCTTCTTGCTAGTTCTGACCTGGTCCTTCTTTAATACCTCTTCTACCTGGCTAAGATATGTTCGCCTCGGTTGTCCTATACCAACCCTTCTATGCACTTCCGCTCTATATATCTGAGCAGTCATTTTTTTCTTATCTATCCTTTCTTCATATCCACAATATTTCAACAGTCATTTTTCTATTGTTATCATAACATCATCATTTACATATATTTCAATTAACAATGTATTAAGTAAATAATAATAATAAATAAATAAATTCCCACAACATCTCATACACTGACCTGATTCCGTGATAAGTCGCTTAAAGCACTTGTACATCACGGATATCAGACCACAAAGGAATCACGAATATACTTAAATTCAAATGTTTAACACCCAGACACAGAAAAAACATAAATATTGAATATAAATATTTCTCCTAGGCGGGGATCGATCCCACGACCATATGAAGTACGAGACAGGATCACTTACATCTGCGGAATTGGGTACAGATGATAGATATAGCCCTGATATAAATGACATACTCGTATTGTTTTTTTACATTTAATGTTAAGAGAATAATGTAAGGAGAGAATTCTTATTACTGATCGGTTTTATTATATGTACTGATATTTTTTTAATATTTTTATTATTTCAAAGATTAATTCAAACAAGAAAGTCACAATAAAATCGACTGAATCACACCTACATACTATTGTTTTGGATTATGTAATGTGATAATAATATTATATATGTTAAAAATAATACAAAAATAAAATATGTACTCTAGCAATAATCGAGTAGAGTCAAACAAAAGAGACTGAAGCTTACATAGCACTATCTAATTCCAGGAACGTTGACTTCACTTCTTCACACTATGTTAATTGTGAAATAAAATATTACGACCATAGATTGAGATATATACTATCCTATCCCTCAAGTTAGATCGAACTTAATTTCGCTGAATATAAAGTTCATTTTGGACAAAAAACATAACACAAAATTTCAATAAAAAAAGAAGATATTGTAAATTTCATAACTTTATTATATACCATTAATATCGGTAATTGAGGAACCGTGCTGTAAGGTGCCGGCAGAATAGTACCTCCCACTGCACCAGGTATCGTAGGAGGCGAATAAGGTACCAGAACCGACAGATGACGGTATATCTAACGAAACAGTGCAGCTCAAATGCACAGGGCGGAGATGGCAGGGCAGGGCAGCAGTATCACCGTCGCGATAGCTGCGCTCTACGATTGCCAACACGCTTGCCCAGTGCGACAATTATGGGCAAAATACCTCATTTCTTCGAGAGGTTTATGCCCAGCAGTGGATATCCAATTGCTGGTATGATGATGATGATGATAATAATTGGTAATTATCATTAATTAGTAACACGTTTTCATTACTCAGAAGCAGTGGGTGCATTACACCAGCATATTAATTATTGGTATTTAACGGGCCGTTGCCCCGATGGCGTAGATGGTGATCTTGTGCACCAAGGGACGTGGGTTCGATCGTCATTCAAGACAAAAAAATATTTGATAACTAATTATATTTGTTATTTGAAACACAAGTGATTTAACCAAATTATCTGGAAATTAGGCCAATGTATGTAATTAGATGTATGTGAATTTATTTGTGTAGAGTCTGGGTATTTGGAGTACCTTTTTGCTTTCTGATTAAACGTAACGTAACGTCCTCATAGCGTAAAGGTAATCCCACATTGAGTTGACTATAGCAATGTTAGTGGTGTCGTCTCAAATTACTCCTCGTTATTTTTTATAATCCGTTCTATCAATCTGCGTTAATGTCCCTTGCTTAGCAAATAAGAAGAAAAAAATCCATTTTTAAATAACTATTGTTTTTGGTATCCGACTCATACTTCACTAAATTTAATATCTTCATAAATTTAATAAAAGGGTCTATGTATTTATGAGAACCAAAGTAATAACTTATCAATTAAAATGTATGAAAGTACTAGCAGTGCCCTACGGTTTCATACTCGTTAACTTTCATTCTAACCGTACTCTCTCCGATAACCACCTTAAAGGATATAAAAAAAAAATTACACGTGTTTCATGAGTTTCAGTCAAGAACTTTTATATTCAATTTTAATTACTTCTAAAATAGCTAAGTTTTATGTCAACTATGCACGCAAGATTTACGCCCTTAGTGGGTTAACTTAAAAAATCTTCTGTTAATGTCCTATAAGTTATGAAGAAAGCAATATCAATATTTAAAGTTTCTTACCCCTATAATTTAGATCCTGAGTAGATATGTTAGTTTTTTCAGTCAGTCAGTCAGCTTTTCCAATTATATATATAATCCAAATAACAATATTTAAAAATGTCATCTTTCTGTTTGTTAGTTCCAGCTAATCTGTAATGAGACGATTTGAACCGGACTGTCAAGGGACAGGCTACTTATATAATTTATTACATTCAAGATAACAGGTATTTCGTGGGTGAAACCGCGGGCAACCGCTGCTTATTTCCTAAATCTCAAAAAATCATTTTGATAATAGAGATATATGTGAAAAAAAAATGGGTGGCATAGCTTTTTAGTTCTTATGTTGCTTTAAATAGATCGCATAATTAAAATTGTTTAATAGGATACGTTACATTATTTACAGACTTTAATCGGACCCAAACAAATTTGATTGGTTTTGTTTGGTTTAAAATCGGCTTAACTTTGATATTGTATTTTGTTTACATTGAAAAATATTTACGCGGCATTAATATGTACAGGATTGTTAGATTTTTTAACATCACGGTGATGTTTAAAGTTTTAGGCTGGTGCCAACGAAATTTTCTACGAAATCATCTTCGAAATCGTCTACGAAACCAACTACAAAATCTTCTACGAAATCATCTACGCTCTTTGCTTGTATTGATCATCACCATCCTCATATCAGCTGTAGGTCTTCCACTGAACAATGACCTCCCCAAGTGATTCTAATCATTTGGGTAACTTACCCATCATTGCCGGCCTGACCAGGTGTGGATCGCGACGAAAATGCGGCTGCCCATTCCCACCCTGTTCGAACTATGTTGTTTTGGGGGATATACTGCCATATGTCGGATCCGGGAGTAAAGTTACCATTATGGCACATGTATTGTGAAATTAAAACTTTCTTTTGTGTAGAAAATCTCGTTCAATTGTAATTTTTTTGTTAATATTATTAGCATGGATTGCACCCCGTTGCTCTTACACTGAAAAAATAATAAAATATATTTTTATTTACTACTCTTTTTTAAATACAGTTACAAAAGTAACATGCTACATGTTCTTCTAAAAAAAGTTAAAACAATTGACATTAAAAAAGGTGGGAAATTTATGCTGCTGTAATAATAAAAAATGCTGTCACGGTGTTTGTCCACAATAAATTTATAATTTACTGAACCACTTTTAACCAATTTTTATTAAGTGTGTAAAGTTGGATTCCAAATTAATAGATACGGTAGATTATAGTCGCCATTTTTATTTATCAACATATAGAGTTTAGTTACAAAGAGAGTTAAGACAGGCGTAGGCCTTTCGAGATATATACTATACATTTATTAGTACAATAATTTGTTTTAACAATACACTTGACAGGTTTATTATCGTCATATAATATTAAAATACACTATATTTGAAGTACCTCATGACGAAGTTTGCTGGATATACCAGCAGAGTAGAATAGTACTTCTCACTGCACCAGGTGTCTTATGCGACTAAGGTACCAAAACCGACAGATGGTATATCCATCCGATATAGTGCAGCTCAAATTGGCAGAACAGAGATGGCGAGCAACATTCCCGTCGCGAAAGCTGCGCTCTGCGATTGCAATCACGCTTGCCAAGCGCGGGCATAATTATGGGCAAAATACCTCCTTTATTGAAAAGGCCTATGACTTCCAATGGCTTGTAGGATGATGGTGATAGCTAGTCGAACTTATTTATTTCACTAAAAGATTACCAAAATTTACGAAATATATACGAATTTCTAATTTACCGACACTCATGGAAAAAAACAAGTGAGCGCGGTTTTCAATTTAATGTAAAACCTAATTAAGAAACCAATTTTAACGATGTCGGTTTATTATCTCTTTGACGGCTAATTAATTACAACCGTGAAAAAATTGCCCTAATATGTATATAAATATATATATATGTATACATGAGGTAGACCTTACACAAAGGTCGTTTGCATTGGAACCTAACTTTTAACTATTTCTACCGCTAAATAGCACAGTTTGCTTTGACGTGTTCCGGTTTAAACGTTGAGGGAGACAATGAAATTACTGGTCAAGGCGACATATTATCTCCAAGTCAGAAGGTTGGCACGAAGCTTGTAATATTCGTGTGATATATACGTGATACTTACTATCACGTGGACTATAGGCTTGTATGTCGACCTGGTCTCATAAAAAAAACAGTAAATTTTTATCTCAGTTATACAAGAATTTCCGATTGATATGAATATGAGGTCGCGGGCAAAAGCTTGTATTTCTAAATCACATTAATCCAGTATAATCCAGTCTATCGCTTGTGAATTTAAACTTATTGCCAAGTTAGTTATATACATCTCAAGAAATGTATCAAAGAATATCGAATTCAGTCCCCAGAGCGCCATAAGCTTTATCTAGAAGCCTTCTTTAACTCTTCAGATATCTGTACTTAAAAAAATGTATTGAATACAGATAGTAGTAATACAAAGCTAGTAAGAGTAACTATGTTTTTGTACTCGACTTCATTTTAAAAACTTTCTATTTAATTTTATTATTAAGAAATCCTAAGACAAATTTGCATTCAACAAAGCTTTATGCATTGTCTTCACTTAAATTCCGCCCATTTTCATAACTCTTTCGCCAAGGTTTGTGTGCCAAGGGATATAAGTTCGATCCCCATCCAAGACATGGTTTGTCATATCTTTATTATTTTTTCAGTGAAAGAGGAACGGGATGCTACCTATACTTATAATATTACCAAAAATTTTTAACGAATATTCAGAATAAGTAAAACGATTGAACGAGAATTCTGATACAAAAGAAAGTTTTAATTTCACCACCGTGATACGATTTTTTTTTTCATTACAGCAGCATAACTTTCCCGCCTTTTTTAATGTCATTTCTTTTTACCTTTTGTTAGATGAATATCTAGCATGTTGCTTTTGTAACTGTATTTAAAAAGAATAGAAAATTAAAAATATGTTTTATTACTTTTTAGTGAAAGAGCAACGGAATACTACCTATGGTAATAATATTACCAAAAAAATTTTTCTAAACGAATATTCAGAGTACGTAAAACGATTAGACCAGATTTCATTTCCATACGAGTATATCTCTTTCGCATCAGGTATATAACCCGATGGCGCAGATGACAGTGGCCCTATCTTATGTGCCAAGGGATATAAGTTCGATCCCCATCCAACATTGTTTGTCTTGGATGGGGATCGAACTTTTATCCCTTATATTATTTATGTATAAATATATATGTTTTTTCTGTCTGGATGTGAAATATGTATTTAAGTATTATATTTGTGATTCCTTTATTTTCTGACGTCTATAACAAGTGTTTTAAGCTACTTATCTCAGAGTCAGTTCGATTTATGAGATTTTGTATAAATTTATTTAATTTTTCTTCCACTAAACTGATGTGGCATTATTAAAATGATTGATTTGATTGATATGATTATAACACAGACGTTCCTCATAACCTTGCAACAGACGGATCTGAAGATTAAGTTTCAGAGTCTTCAGAAAAGAACCTTCAAGAAGAATTGGTGGTAATAAAGGTTCCATTACCTGATCATACCTTATCTAATGTTAATAAAGCCCTTACCAGTGTTATCGTATCACAATATATAGTAAATATTCTTAAAATACTAAGCGCATTTTCATTCGGCTTTCTTCAATGAATAGATCAATACATTAATATAATAACATACAATAATTTAAAATATTTAAATATATTCATTAATTAATTTCAACAGAAAAAATGCTAAAATATTACTATAGCGAGCAGGAACTCACAACCATAAAATATAAAAAAAAAGGTTTTATTATGATAAACTACTAAATGGTTTATCTAATTTTGATATCCGCTCGAACATAGCTTATGTAATAATAACAAATTATTAAAGCTTCATTAAAAACTATATCAATTTGTGTGATACGCAAATCCTCAAATTTTCTAACAGTTTCTGATTAAAATATGCAATTATATGAAGCCGGATGTTAACTAACTAATCTTCAATTTGTAGCTACTACTAGCTTAAATTTCACGGGCGCTTATTTACACTCGTATCTACCTACGAAGCCAGTAGTAAGGATGCCCTGAGGGATAATTCTCCTCCACACACACACACAGGAAGACTTACACTGAATTAGAAACCTAGCTTCTTGGATTTATATTAAGTTAGATATGTTAAACCCAAATACATCCTATCGATAACCTAATACTTGTCGGAATTTCAGTGGTCCGTAATTTATAGACCGATATTTATCTCCTTCTCATCAGTCCAGGTTTTTGACTATTTTTTTACAGTGTCAGCTATTCGACTCTAGAATGAGCTTCCGTTGAATATTAAGCAATCCTCAAACAAATTTATCATGAAACGCTGTCTTCGTTCTTTATTTACTGATGCTGCTTCTCTAACTTTATAACCCTATTTCTAATGTACGTTATTTTATATACATTTATTTATGTCATATGTATTTATTGCGGTTATTTATGCAAATATGTATGTAACGTGTATATTTATGGTAACATATTTTTTTTTCTGTTCCGTGTAATGGTTGACTGGGAGATAATGCTAACTGGCATTAAATCTACCATTTGTACATTTTGTAATCTTTTTTACAATAAAGTTAAATAAATATTTATTACTTTTTGTTCATCGAAATATCTCTTAATATTAGTATCATTTTAACAAACTACTTTTTATAGATTTTCAAATTAGCTTTTTACTCTTGGCTGCAGTTTCTTCTGAACATTTTTCATTTACCATTTCCGGACTTCTAGAAAATTGCTTTGAGCCCGTTTCACTGTGGTCCATTGTGATGGTATTTGTCTGCCTAACCATCATACCAGCCGTTGGAATTCCACTACTAGACATAGGACTCTCCAAGAAAGGGTGAATTTTGTCCATAATTGCCGCGCTGGGTGACCGTATTAACAATCGCAGAGCGCAGCTTTCACGACGGGGATGCTGCTGCCCATCCCGCCCTGTTCCCGCCCCGTAGCACATTTCAGCTACACTGTTTTAGATGGATATACCGCCATCAGTCGGTTGTGGCACCTTAGTCGCCTCTTACAACACCTGGTACAAGGAGAGGTACTATTCTACTCTGCCGGTAACTCATGGCCATAATACTAGAGTATAATTTACAGATGACAGCGGCTGAGGCTTTTTTGTAAAGCATAAGTTTGGTAACAAGTTTTCCGACCAAATGATACGACGGGGATCGATAAAAAAATGATAAATAGGTACAGTATAGGATACAGTCACACAGGTCATTTTAATGAAATAAATAATAGCAAAATGAAATTAGTCGTAGTTTTTGGTGAAAATAAATCGGAAATATAAAAATTGAACATAATTGAACCATTTCTATTTTGTGCTCCAAACAGAAGAAACATTTTTTCAGCCGCTACGTATAAAAGGATACGTCAAAAACGAACTTACAGAACAGCAAATAAAAGTTGACATTGCTTTAAATAAAATAGAAAAATTAAAATTTCATAGATCTTTTAATTGTTGTTTAATTTTGTTTTAAAGCAAAATAACCCTTATTCTGCTCATTTACAAAAATTTTGGATTAGTCCCATGATTTATGTGAATATTAAATATGTATTTAAATGTCATATTTGTAATACCTTTGTTGTATAATATATGTAACACGAAGTTATTTAAGCTACTTATTTCGGATTGAGGTCAATGGCCTTGTGGATTGATTTATTATTATTTAGACAAAGACCGTGATATTCTTTTCTATCTCTAAAAGTAAGCATGGAGAGTTTACATTTCAGACTCGCGAATGTTGAAAGCTGAAGAAAGACCACTAATATCAATTTTTTTTAAAAATTTGACGGTGCCGATTGTGGTAGTGATTCTGTCATGTGCGTTAAAGGTCGTGGGTTCCATCCCCACCCAGGACAAATATTTACAAGAAGATATTGTGTTTATTCTGTGTCTTAGCGTTAATTATATATATTTAAGACCACAGGCCTCACCGAAAAATGGGAGATTTAAAGTATTCAAAAACGACGGGTCAGGGGTCACTCGAGAAAGGCTTTTGGAGGAAATGTCTCTAAGTTAAATTAAAACGTAGTAAATGTTTCTTCTAAATCCCTTGCCGATATGATTGACCTTCCCTTTGACATACGACAGGAAAATCCTCTTACGATGTAAGAAAGCAATTTGTTGAAATAATACTTACCTACGCCGAAAATAAAGCAAAATAAATAAATGGATGTGTCCGTCTGTAATTTGAATTTAACTGTTCATTAATGCTTGGTAAAATATGTTATATACAACAAGGAAAACAAACGTAGATCGAGTTATTCCAATAATTTTAATCTTCAATCGCCGAATGCACTATATTTTCTTCAAGCAATAACACTAGCAAAATTAATCATTTCAATGCTCGTTTCGATGCATTTCATAAGAGTACTTACCGCTGGTCCAACGGAATACTCGTAAACTAGATCTTTTAGATCTTTAGTATCAAGTCATAAGGTTGGCACCGCGATAGTGATTTTCTTGTGATATTAAGAGCGTCAATAGGCTGTGGTAACGCTTATCTGTATACATTTCTTGTCGACATGGTTTGATAATAAAAAATATCACTACCGCGTCATGTGGATATAATATCACATTATCCAGTAGGTTCGATGACTCTCTGGCACTTCAATGTTGAACACATGAATGCAAGCTCTACACTCTTATGGAAGAATTATGCAAAAGGTCTATCTCAAGTACAAAACTATATATTAATCATCATTATCATAGTATATGTAGAATGCCCACAGCTGAACATATTTGCCATACTGGGTGGGCGTGGTGATAGCTGCAGTATATAGCTTCACGAAGAGAATGTTACGGCCCATCTCCATCCTGTTGAATTTCAGCTAGGCTCTTCGGGTACCACGGGCCTTCGGACCTCGGAAAACTTTGCCTGTATCCCGAGGCTCATTAATATTTTTATTATTATGTATGGCTTAAATTTAATATACCAAATCATTGTATTTCATTCGTGATTAAAAATCTACAAAACACAGTATTTCGGACTTGGTGAAGGTTCAATCACTGACAAAAGTTGCAAACTTGTTCTTTTCTATGTCGTCAATTATGATGATTTATAGGAAGTGAATTCAAACAAACCATGCATCTTTCCAAAAGTTTTATAACGAAATAGTAATTTTATTTTATCAGATCAAAAACACACAGTCAAGTATTTAATGTACGAACAGAGTACAATAAATAAGTAACGTGAAACGGCGGTTATTCTTAGGCTGCGTAGCTTAAATGTTTCAGGATAAGTATATGCAGCAACATTCTTGGCCACTGCCACTGCATTAATCCAGCGCGGCAAATAAAGTTAAAATTACACCGTATTTAAGGAGACTTGTATCCACCAGTAGACGTCCTATATTTTCGCCTAGGAGTGAGAATAAAATTGTTACTAATTAAATTTATTTCTTTTCTGGTCTATCTCTTTTTGAATAAAAGAGATAGACCAGATAAAGATAATATTCTTGCATCCAACAGTACAATAACAAATAACAAACCTAATGATAAAGTCTATAAATATTCTATACATTATTTTATTGTCTCGACTCATTTAGTTTAGTAGCAGCATTCTATTAAAGTTTCTCCTCTTAGTGCAAATGTTCAGGACGCGATGTTTTAATCGTAGACGTATCTTGACAGAAAAATGAATAAAATATCATAATCGCTACAATGGACGCTGGTATGGTACAAGTAACAAGCTAGTGACATGTAGCTGCACGTTAAAAATTACGCTCCAACCTTACTACTACGCCTACCTTAATTATGGGCAAAACCATTCCTAGTTTGGGGAGGTCTACGTCCAGCACTCATAATATTAGTATGATGATAAACCTTCCTAATTTTTTAGTAATCGATTCAAAGTTCTAGATTTATTTCTCCTGTAAACGAATATAGCTATTGGCAAATTCAGCTCATATTACATAAATATTAATAGGTCTAATAGACCTTTTGGTAATGTCCCTATCTTGTGTGTGTCAGGAGTTATGGGTTTCAAGGGCAAAAATTAATGCAATACATATATATATATATATATATATATATATATATATATATATATATATATATAATATAAAATATAGTATAAGCAGAAAAAGGGGACTCTTCTAATGCATGTTTTTGAAACTTAAAAGAATTTGAAAAGATTTTTTTTATATTTATACGAACAAATATTTAACAATACAAATAATTAGCGAAGGAGTAGGGAACAACCATCTAAACTTTGTATGCTAAATATTCTGTAGCCGTTACTGATGATCGCTTCATCTCACAACTTGGACATTTAAAAGCGGAGCATTTACCCGAACAATGCGTTTGCATGTCTCACGGCGGAGACAGGGCTTATATCTTACGAGATATGAATGGTGATTCTTATTTTAGACGCACTCAAGTATCAAGCCTTATAGTGTAACATTATTTTCCTAGTGTAGTGTTTTCCTGAAGTTTTCTACATACATACACATCACGCTCGGTCCCATCGGGGTTGGTAGAGACTATGGATCTGTACTTGCTACGATCATTCCTCTTCCGCCTCCTTTACACGCGTTAGTCCTTTCAGACACGCTCGTTTGTTCTTGGTACTTCTGACTTAGATTCTTTGATACATTTTCTACCTGGTTTAAGTATATTCGCCTAGCTGGATTCATACTAGCACATTCATTTATTTTTGCTCTATATATTTATGCAGTCATTCTGTTTGCATCCATTATTTCTACATGTCCACACCATCTTAACATTACTTTCTCCATTATTGTCATAACTTCATATTTTACAATACATTGATATCTTTCTTTTCTAATACATGATAAATAGTGTTGCGAAGAAAGTGTCATCTATATATAGTCAATCAATCGATTCAAAAGTCCAACTTTCATTGTACCTTAAGAAATGTATATACATTGAATAATTAACTTTACAGGTCCGATATATGACAAAGAGCAGAGGGTTAGATCCCCACCCAGGTCAAACATATATATTCAATAATAGTTTGGTCTGTGTTTGGGTGTTAAATATAAAATTAAGTATTCGATTTGTGATTCTTTTTTTGTTTGATTATCTGCAACACAACCAAATTGTCTTGGGGTCAGTGGGAACAGTGTATCAGATGTTATGTAAATATAGTCCTAGTATATGCCTCTCTCTATTGCCAAAAGGTACCGGCAGAGTAGAATAGTACCTCCCTCTTTACCAGGTATCGTAAGAGGCGACTAAGGTACCAGAACCGACAGTTGGTGGTATATCCATCGGAGACAGTGCAGCTCAAATGCATATGGTGGGGGGGGATAGGCAGCAGCATCCTTACCGCGAAAGCTAAGCTCTGCAATTGCCAACACGCTTGCCTAGCGCGGCAATAATGGGCTATAAACCTCCTTTCTTGGAGAGGCTTATGTCCAGCAATGGCCATCCAATGGCTGGTATGATAATTATGATGAAAATATGCCTTTCCACGTATAATGGCGCTAAGCAAGTGTTATGACAATCATAGCAGAAAGTTCCACGACGGAAATTCTGCTGCCCAGTCCTGCCCTGCTTCATTTGGACATTAACATGTTTTGTGAGAATATACCGCGACACATGTTTTTTAGTTCTACTCCGAACAGTACACTATTTGTTTCCCATAATTTTCATTATAAACAAAATTCTTAAATATACCAATTGTTTACGCCCGCCGCCATTGTTCCACCGTTTCCGTAATCGGGAAGTTTGCAAAATTACAATAATATTATTGCAAAACTTGGGCGGCGGGGGAGTCGAGAGTTAACTAGTTCCGATTCCAACTAATTAAAGATTCGCCACAAACCATCTCCGGTAGTGCAGTATGGGAATACCGCTGGCACAGAAAATTATGAAATAAATGAAAAAGGTATAAAATAATATATTTAGGAAACATATGTAAAAATACTTGCCGTGAGGTACCGGAAGAGTAGAATAGTACTTCCCTTTACCAGGTGTCGTAAGAGGCGACTTAGGTACCAGAACCGACAAATGGCGGTATAGATATCCGAGACAGTGTAGTTCAAATGCACTGGGCGTTTATGGGCAGCAGCATCCCCATCACAAAAGCTGCGCTCTATAATTGCCAACATGCTTGCCCAGCGCGGCAATCTTGGGAAAAATTCCCCCTTTTTTAGGAAGGCCTATATCCAGCAGTGGACTTGCAACGGCTGTAATGATGATGATAGGTTTTTTGATAGCAACCACAAAGCATATCTTTGCGTCCAAGATGCTGCTGCCCATCCCCAGTCTGTTTCATTTTGGATATACTGCTTTGGTCTGTCGGTTCCAAAGTCACCTCTTACAATACCTTGTATTAGGTATTATTTACTGCCTGTACCCTAATTGATGCAGATTGATGCAAGTTTGTATCAAAAAAGTCAGACGTTTGCTATCTATAGTTAGTTGTCTGATACCCAGACAATAGAAGAATCACAAATAAATTACTTAAATACATACATTTAACACCCAGACACAGAACAAACACAATTATCATCGTATAAATATTTATCCTGGGTGGGGATGGAACCCACGAATTTTGGTGCACAAGATACGATCGCTACCATATACGCCATCTGGCCCCGATGTAATATTAATGTAATTTATTTATATTAATTCAACCAACGACATCTAATTTAGGTTTATTTATACCTAGACTTTATTTATTATATTAATTATCAATTAAATTTTCAAGTCCAATCCAACCCACCCGTGCCTCATTCCCCAAGTGGGACGATTGAAACTTTTCTGCCCTGTGGTCACGCTTCTAATGTGGGTGGACAGACTAGCTTATTTGTCTTTGAATATCTGACGTCATTCATTTGTATTGTCTAAAGGCATAAAGAGGTTTTGTAGTTTCAGATTGTAGTCGATAAAGACGTATCATTGAATGAATAACCTTGTTTTAAATATAACAAGCAATTTGTATTTTACAACTTAAGGTTTTTTATTCAGCTTTAATAAATAAAATAATATCCTAAATTTGATCTGAATTTATATTGACCTGACTCTATGAAAAATATAAAAGCATTTGTGTTACGGATATCAGACTTCAGAAATATTACAAACATAATACATAATTTATTGTGGTGGGGATCGAACCCAATACACTTGAATGCTTAGAAGCGTCACTCCCAAATGCGCCATCACGCAGTCGACACTCGATGTAGGTACAACCTTTCGATTCGGTAGTCAAACATCCTGGGGTGGGCACTAGGCCTAGGATGGCCTAGTGCCTGCCCGCAAAATTGGAGTAAAACAGAGTCACCGATTAGAATACTATATATTTTTATTATCATCATTAATATATTAGCCGTTGGAAGTCCATTTGGACATAGAAATCCCCAAGAATAGGGAGGTCTATGTCCAACAAAGCGTACATTACGTATTCCTTATGTCGTATCGGATTTAGATGTATTTGTTGACAGCGTCAAATTATTAATAATTAAGCGTGTTGGCAATCGCAGGGAACTTTTGGTACAAGAATGCTATTGCCCATCCCCACCATATGCATTTGAGCTACACTGTTTCGGATTGATATACCACTATCTATCGTTTCTGGTACCTGAGTCTCCTCTGGCGATACCTGGTGAAAGAGGAGGTACAATTCTACTCTGCCGGTACTTCACGGCTATCAAAATAATTATACTTTCGAAATATATTGGTCTAGCTAAGTATCGTATAGAAACGTAAAGCCTTATTATTGTTTATTTTAATGATATTGTGGAACGTTGAACGTGTCCAGGTTATACAGAGGATACCAAGAAAGAGGTAATAGATATATATAGTCACTTCATAGTATAAAATAAAGTCGGTTTTCTGATTGACTCTTGCGTGTTGAGGGGTGGGTTCGATTCGCACTCAGAGCAATTATTTATATAATTATATTTACGTTTGTTCTGGGTGTTAAATATATGTATTTAAGTAGTATATTTGCGATCATTCTATTCTGTCTACAATGACCAAATTAAGCACGAATAGTATCAATCATCAATTCTTAGAAATTAAAAAATAAACTTCACCAGAAACAAAATCACCTTGAACAGATAAGCTATTGCATATAGCATTGGCCTATGTCAAACGACAATTACAAAACCAAAAAAATAACAATAACCAAACGTTAGACCTGTTTAACAGGAAATCAGGCGTAGAACACACTTTTAGCATTTAACAAAAATGGTTCTTATGCTGCCAGGAGTGGTGGCAACCGCAAATCATAGCTAATACCGGAAAGGACGCTATACATCTCCATGTTGTAGTCACCTCTGATAGCCAATACTGAGTTAGGTTCATGGCTACCGTTCTATTCGTTCGTATTCTATTACCAGATAAATAATGAAAACTTAAATAATATTTATTGAAGCTTCAACTCTGTTATTACAATGGTCGAATTCAATGCTTCGTTACTATATCTGCTAGATATATCAAAAACAATGACAAACCTGTTATTTTATGTTAATCTATACTTAATTAACCTGTTTTAAATAAATACAGCATTGTATTTTCAATACGTACCTATTAAGACAGACTTTGTTTATAAGAAATCTCATTTGCATTAAGGAATCGGCGTTGTTTCATCTGTAAACAAAAGCAAAGGATTGCGAACCTCGACCGTTTGCATAAAGTTGTTAATTTTGATTTCCACCTTAAAATAATTAGTTAATATACAATTCAGTAATTACTGGTGCCTAAAAGAAATGTTAAAGAGCAATGTGCCAGTAAAAATTAAAAAATATCATTATTATGCCTTAAATTAAGCCAGTCAAACCTGGAAACTTACACCTGGTACATAGGAAGAGAAAGAAATACTGCTTATCAACAGGCCCAGAGTAAAGTATGCGGAAAAATAAAAAAAGAAAATATACACATATCAACAGCTACCAGTGCCCTATAAACTATGCCTAAAAGCCTTGTCAGCCCTGTCTGGCCTCATGGCCAGAGTGACAGGTGAGCGGACGAAAAGGGTGACAAGAAAATGCAGCATTGAGCAAGCGTGTTGGCAACCGCAGAGCGTAGCTTTAACGACGGGGATGCTGCTCATCCCCGCCCATTGCAATTGGCCTACTGGCTACTACTACAATTGGCAAATCTGTTGATTTGGGTTACTTAGTCGCACTTTTACGATACTGATACAGGGGGAGGTACTAATCTATTGAGCATTCAGTATGAATGAATTAATTTTTTTACAAATTAAGACTGTATCACTTACTAGGTCATACCCATTAATGTTGTTGTCATATATTATGTACCTTGGAAAACAATGACTGTTGAAATATAGACCATTCTTCATGGTTAATTCCTTTGCGATATGAAACTGATTTACCAGTATGTGATAGCGCGGCACATGCGTGAACTTTTAAGTAATTACTTAAAAATCTATACTCATCGCTCAGTCGTGGCGGTCTTGTGTCATATCGTCTTTTGTTTATCAGTCTTTTTTAATGTCGCTATTCTTTTTTAATACTACTGAAGAAAGTATCATTAAAAGGAATCAATTATTCTGCCATTAAAACCTCTAATCTTAATATTATTGGTCATTTCATTGGGCGCAGGTTGAAGTGATACCATCTTGTGCGCTAAAAACAGATACAAATATTTTTATAAGACATATATATTCGTTCTGGGTACCTATCTCTTACCCAAGATTGGGTTAAAAGGGAAACCATGGGTTCTCTATCCAGACTATTGGGTACTGCGGGCTGAGAGACTAGCCCGATCGCGTGGCAGTTCTTGCCAGAGTTCAGTCATGTGGAGCCTCTGAGGTTGTAATTAGATTTACAGTGCCTTGTATGTGGTTAAGTATGTAGAGGTGGGACAATGTGCGTGTGCCTCTCACCCCTATAACCGGGCGGTCCACCTCGTGAACAGCGAGTAAGAGTCTAGTAGTGCCGATAAATATATAAGAATTACAGTTATAATTTCTCTGTTTGTTTAATATCCATTACAAAAACGTATTAGCTATCTTATGAATTCTGTTAATATACGTATATACCATATATACAAGCTGTCAGGTGCCGGCAGAGTAGAATGATACCGATATATCCATCAAAAGTAGTGCAGCTCAAATGCACAGGGCGGGGATAGGCAGCAGCATTCACATCGCGAAAGCTGCGCACTGCGATTGCCAACACCCTTGCCCAGTGCAGCATTTATGAGCAACATACCCCCTTTCTTGGGAAAGCCTATGTCCAACAGTGGACTTTCAATGGCTGGTATGATAATGATGAGGTATATACATTATATAAGTCTGTAAAAATTATTTGCCCATCGATGAGAAATTCCTCTAAAGTAATTTTATTTATGTAATTGTATGTTTTCCATTTTTGTCCAGGGTCATACAATGATGATGCAGACCAGGTCAAGCAAGGGGCGCGGCGCTGGAGCCAGGGCATCTATCCTCACACTGCTGCTGGTCGTGTGCCTGGTGGAAAGTGCTTCAGGTACCGTAGACGGCAACAGCATCGAATTTTATGAAATTATACAGTCCGATGCTGTTGTTTGGAATTCAATCTTCTTAAAGAAAGATTTGCATGACAGGTAAAATAGATAAGATTGATCAGAAATAATAATCTGAAATACTAATTTTAAAGCAGGGTAATGAAAGTGCCAGATCTAGGGGTTTTAGAATATCTCGCATGTTCCAGCATTTCGTCACCCCTATTTTAGTATCTCTCTGAAACTGATACATCCTCTATAGTAGTCATTATCCTTTTTATAGAAAAACCACTTTAAGATGTGGCCAGAGAGTTGCGATTACTCAAAAGTGGTCAAATCCGTCTAAGAACAATATTCAGATGAAAATAAATTTTGAATATAGAATACGGAAATTGACCCTAATATAACCACGGAAAAGTCTAAAAATCGCTCTTATTAAGTCGTTATTTAATGTTGCCATGAATCTTTAAATTTCTTATTTTTAAATCTCTATAATATTACAACTATGATTTTGGTGTAAAAAATATCGGTTCCAGTAAATTTTGTTCGATAAAGAACTCGTTTTAGAACCATTGGCTATTTTTAGGATAGATCCATGTAAAAGAAACCAAAAATATAATAATAGTTTGTCTATTGAAAGGACACATAATTAAAACAAACATCATACAGCCGACGTTGGACTATGAATCAAAGATTTAATCGCGATGACAAAATATTTGCATTGTTCATATAATATAATTATAGAATATCAACAAACGTTGCGATATTCAAATTAAAGACAAACGGTGGCGCAGACAAAAATAAAACTGCTAATATGTTCAAATAAACATTTAAAAAAAAAGCTAATTGACCGTTGATTTGTGGCTTGATTTATGGGGCAAACTAGAAATTTCAACTGATACATCATACCAAAAAGAGTAAAAAATCGATTGTAAAATATTTTTGAAATATAAAAAAAAAATTCAGTTAACGGCTTTAAAACGCAGTTTATTTAACTTATAACATTTTTTGTTCAACGTTCTCAATAATGCCAAAAAATGTTATGTGACACAACGTTAAATAGTTAAATAAATGGTAAAAAAAACTATAAATACGTAGTTTTATTATGATATGTGAAGGCGTGAATGTTAGAAAATAATATATAAAGTATTTTTTTCTTAATTGATTTTAATTTTAAGACTGTTTTTAATACAACTATGCGTAGGTTTAAATACGACTAAGTTTCATACCTCTTGATTTAAGAGCAGCCAACTTAGGTCGACCCACACATAAACAATATCCCGCAACGTCATCATCGTCTTGACAGGTAAAAAAAAATGACAAATAACACGCTGCAAATTACATTTCACGGTGACAAACAAAAAGTTATTCCGTGTGTTTTTGTATATTGCACTGAATGTAGATATTTATTGTAATGTTAAATATGTATATATATTTATATTGAATCCAATATTTTTAAAGTTATATGATTAAATTACAACACAATTTATTTTGCTAGTACAAAACTGAAATTGTTCTTAATTAGATATGTTGCCTCTTCAGTTTTTAACAGATAAAGAAACAACAAGGCCCAGGTTTCCAAAGTATAATAGAAACTCTAGAAATTGTTGAAAATGTTCTACTTTTTAAATTTGATTTATTTCAAGTTTTTTTTATTACTGAAAAGATGATGTGTATTTTACAGTTCTAACTTTATCAAAAATATTTGTAAGCTGCTAGTTTCTTCCTAAAAATAAAAAATTAATACTTTGAAAACAACCGTCCTTTATTAAAATATGGACCTTAACTAGCAGAGCCTCGCAGTTTCACCAGCGTTAAGTTCCACAAAGTTTTATACCAACTTTGACCCATATTTTACCTCCTATAAGAATGATATTCAAAAAATATTTACACGTGCTCCATGACTTTCAATGAAGAACCTTTTCTCTGATTTTTTTTCAAATAACTTTAGAATACCTAGTTTCGTTCTATTTTTTCCCCACCGTTTTACCTGTTAGAGGGTTGAAATTTTAAAAATTCTTTCTTAGTTATATTAAAAAAGGTACACTTGTGCAAAACTTTAAGTTTCTAACTCATAGTTAGGCCGTGTGTTGATACGTCAGTAAGTGAGTCAGTTTAATTTTCCTTTAATGTACCTGTGTATCAAATATTTACTAAAGAAGTAAAAAAGCCTTAGGAAAAATATATATTTTGGAATGTATAACGGAATTTTTTAAAAATCTAGAACGCCATTGTTAGTTGTTGTTGTTGATTTTACTTACAATTCCGCACACTTCCTAATAAATATCGACACAATTTGTCACGTGATAAACTAGTGCGTAATTCACTTGATTTCATAACAGTTCCCTAACTTAATTTAGGAACGTGTCTCTAGCCGTTATTTTTTTATCACTTCCTCCGGGATTTCACATTTATTAGTTTGGAAACATGTGTTAAGTTCCAAATCTTCCAGTCCAGTCTTTGGCTTATGTGAGCGAGATATCAACAAGTTATTTTGTTAGATAAAATAAGTAAATAGTAATAAATAGTCTTGATGAGAATATGGTATTTTAACATCATAGCAGTCGTACAACGTTTACTTCTGGACAAAGGACTCATCAACAAGGGGGAGTTTTTGTTCTGGGCAACCGTGGTGGCAACCGCAGAGCGTAGCTTCGCGACGGGAATGCTGCTGCCCATCCCCGCTCTGTTGTGTTTGAGCTACACTGCTTTGGATATACCGCCATCTGTCGGTTCCGGTAACTTATTCATTTCTTGGAGTACAGGGGGTACAATTACAATATTTTGACGTAATGCTTCTATAATCAAATCAGCTGTAGAACGTCCGACTGCTAGATAAACCTCGTCTTATAAACTACTTTGCTAAGAAATTTCATAACATACTAGTATCTATCACGTTGCTTATGCTTTATGTGGAATATAGTTTTTTTGTGGCTCGAGTAGCCGAAGCCAATACAGTGGTTTTGTTTTTGGTACCATCTATTCTACTTTGAAGTGAGTATATGTATATATACTTTGTCGTTACGCAGAGTAGAATAGTACCTCCCCCTGTACCAGGTGTCGTATATAAATAGAACAGATGGTAGTATATCCATGCAAAAACGTCAGCTCATATGTACAGGGCGGGTATGGGCAGCAGCGTCTTTATCGCGGAACTGCGCTCTGCGATTGCCAACACGCTTGCCCAGCGCGGCAATCATGGGCAACATACCCTCTTTCTTGGGGAGGCCTATATCTAACAGTGGACTTTGGATGATCTGATGATAATATATATACCAATATATGTATATGTATATATATCAATTGGCATCTTTAAAGAAATATAGAAAATTTACAGAGACGACACCCGACAGATGCAAAATGTGAAAGACAAAATAAACGAATTCTGGGATATGGGGTTGAGATATTCGGTGGACTGATGAAAATGATTAAGACAACGGATGTTATTATTATAATAAAGAAATAAGGTATAGGTAAAATTAAGATAACGTAAAAAAAAACTTCATCAGACAACAGAGCAATTACAAGTATAATATTTAAATACACAATTATTCATGTCATACATTACAAGCAGCGCCTCGCGGCCACCCGCGTTAAATTGTAGATCTTTCATACTAACTTTGCACTCTATTTTACTCCCTTAAAAGACGATTTTCCAAAAAAATATATCACACATGTTTCTTGACTTTCAATGATCTGAACCTGCATATTGAATTTTATTTAAATAACTCCAAAAACGGCCAAGTTTCATACTACTAACTGCACCACTGTTTTATCCCCATTGGTGATATTTCTTTTTAAATCCTCTTTTAGTGCTCTACTACGTTCTTAAAGGAACCTATATGCCAAATTTCAAGTTTTGAACTATTATAGTTTAGACTCTGCGTTGAAATATCAGTCATTCAATCAGCTTCTCCTTTTATATACATTTATTTATTATGAACATAATTAAACGGGTTATCCCAATTACACAATTATGAAGTTGTAACAAAAATTAAATTATTCTACATCGAACTTAATTATTAATGATTTGACATTGTCAACAAATACGTCAACATCCGGTTGAGATTGTCCTGTCCAAATGATAGGATCACTGCCGTTTGCGCCATTGGACTTTTCAACAGCTGTACGCATAATTCGTTACTGTACATTTTCGTAAGTTTATACAAATCAATATGAAGATGTTGCGATGTTTTACCACAAATTAATGGAAGGTACGTTTATAACTTCGAATAAACAATGAACCCCTGCCCTTTGTTCGCAAAATAAACTTAAGAACACTTAGAGAATAACAATAATATTAACAATATAAAGATTATATTCAGGTTAACATTTACAATTGTAAAACATGACTGGAATCATTACGGTTACAATTCTAACAGTTGCTTAGTAGTTTAATTAATTTGTTTTAAATGTACTACAAAGAAGAATATAAGACCCCTTCTTAAGTTCAAGTTATACTCTGATATACCTTAAATTCTCAATACGAAAGTTTTCGACCGCTGGTTATAAGAGAAGGACCAGGTCAGATGTACCAAGAATAAATGCGGTGTGATCAGCAAAGTCTTATGAAGTTACATACATCACGCCCACCACTCTCGCTCCTCTTACTTGCAATAGTTTTTGGTACTTCTGACCTGGCCCTTCAGTAATACATCTTCTACCTGGTTAAGTTGTGTTCGTTCTATACCAACTCTTTTATTTACTTCCATTCTATATTTATATATATAGCCACTTTTATCCATCTTTTGTACATGTCCAAACTATCTCAACATTCCTTTCTCTATTGTGGTCACCTGTGGTTATCTGTGGTTTATTTTATTATTTATAAGCTTAATAAATAGTTACCATAAAATTTTCTAAAAACTTGTTAAATAGCTTTTAAACTAACAACTTTTTTTATTCATTTTAAATTTAAATAAACAATAATTCTTTTTTGTTAAATAAATTTATTTTACACTATAAGAATTTGCTTTCACACGAGCCATTTATGCGATGATTAAGGATAGGAAAATGGATATCTTACTCTAGGCCTTACCAGCCAACTCAAAGTAGTCCAACGAGTTATGGCGAAAGCAATATTTAGAAAGTCTACGCGGTCAAACTAATAATGAGTAGATCTTTTTACAACTAATCTGATGAACATGGACACTCTTAATTTTAAATGATTTGGTATAACCAGCAACGATAGGTAAATATTGCTTCATACATCAACGATATTCAAATATATAATCCAGTTGTACATGAAATTAAACGAAAACAAACGGGCGTGCCCTTAACACTGTGTACATTCAACAAAAAGTATTTGAGCAATTTAGGTAATCTTTTATTTCCAGTTTAAGCTTTCCAGTACGTGGCCGCCACTTCAGAACATTTATATACTCCTTTTTAAATTTAAATAAATTTGAGATTGTTGATGACTGTGTTTGTTGATGACGTATGATATCTTCGGAAATAGTGTTTTTTTTCTTAGACTAGTTCAACGAAACAGAATACTGTCCGCGTGATAGTAAGCGTCACTGCAGCCTACATACGCTCGTAATATCACAAGGATGTATCTATCATCATCATCATCATACCAGCCATTGAAAGTCCAGTGCTGGGCATAAACCGCTTTGGGCAAGCGTGCTGACAATCGCAGAGCGCAATTTTCGCGACGTGGGTGCTGCTGCCCATCCTCGCCTTGTGCATTTAAGCTGCATTGTTTTGGATGGATATACCGCCATCTGTCGGTTCTGGTACTTTAGTAGCCTTTCACGACACATGGTACAGAGGGATGTACTATTCTACTCTGCCGGTACCTCACGCGTCGCCAACCTTGTAAAGATTTAGGATATTATGCCATTACCCAGTAAATTCATTGCCATTCGCACGCTTTAGACCGGAACACAGCAATGCAAACACTGATATTTAGCGGTAGAAATAGGAGAGTGAGTTACTAATGTAGACGACGTTTTCTATAAGGTCTTCCTTATGTAAGTTCAATAACACATATGTATCATCAGTAAATAAGGTCAAATTCCACATTCCAAATTTCACTTTGAGCTTTATTGGCAACTGCTACTTACGCTGTGTTAATCCATACGTAACAATAAGTCTATTCTGCTTGTTTTGATCTCCGAAAATAATTTCGCAAATTCGTCACGAAAAGCGTCAACAAGCGTGCCATTTTGTCCAATTATTTTTCCTGTTTCGATGAAACGCTTAGATAAAAAAACATGATCTATCTACTTGATTATTTCGCAAAACAATTTATAGCATGTAACCTTTATGACTGGGAAAGTGCGAGGCGAGCAATTTTATTCGTGTTAGTCTATAAAAGAGATTACAATGGCATATATAGTATAGATATAATTCGACGGGCGTTATGGCGCAGATGGTAGTGCCTTGTTCGCTAAACGTTGGAGGTTCGATCCTCACCCAGGTCAAATATTTATGTAACGATATTTGTGTTTATTCTCTATCTTACGCCGATGACTCCCAACTCCTTGGACATCAAATTAAATCGGGTCCTGTGGGAGATTCTCCAAGTTTAAAATAGCTTTGGACTTTTTTTGAAGTTCAAACTGTTCAAAAGTAAATTTTCAACGAAATAGGTTTACTACAAAAGCCGTGATAGCGTTACAAACAGACAGACACACAACATAATTTCATAGTATGCTACAATAAATTATTCGACTACTCAAATTTTTCAAGTAATTAACAACCAGCTGACAAAGCTATTATAGAAGACCGATCGTCATTAAACCCCTCAACCCCACTCAAACGAGGTCAATTCAACCAATAAGTTGTGTCGTAAACCGAATGTTTGCCAAATATATTAGACCAACCTTTTAATGGGTATATTAAGTTTGCCAAATAAGCAAATATTTGAAGGCACGAGGTCAGAATTGAATGCTATAAAGTTAAGGTGATGTCATCATCAACATTTCAGCTATAGGAAGTCCACCGTTGACCATAGAAGTCCCCAAGGTGGTAATCGCAGCGCGCAACTTTGCGGTATACCGGAATCTGTCGGTTTCCGTACTTTAGTCGCCGTTACAACACTTGGTACAGAGGTTAGGACTATTCTACTGCGCTTTTACCCCAAGGCTATACTAGCCATTAAAAGTCCACTATTAGACATAAGCCTTCCCAAGAAAGGGGGTATATTGCCCATAATTGCCGCACTGTGCAAGCGTGTTATCAATCGCAGAGCGCAGCTTTCGCGACGGGGCAGCTGCTGACCATCCCCGCCCTGTACATTTGAGCTGACTTTTTTGCATGGATATACAAAATCTGTCGGTTCTGGTACCTTAGTTACCTCCTTTGACACCTGGTACAGTGGGAGGTACTATTCTACTCTGTCAGTACCTCACTGATAAATAAAGCTATAGTAGATATATTTTTTAAAGAAAAAAATATATTTTGGGTATATAATACACTATGACCAATTCAAGCGGGCAATGAGAACAGACAATAGTTATTGTCAGTTATGTCTAAAAACTTTACACAAATACATACCATTGCGGACTTTTTAAGGAGATCGCGAAGATTTTCTGTAGACTTTTTTGTTGTACAGTTGTAAATTATATCGATCTATCTCGTCGGGCTCAGTCCGCGTTTGCAAAACAATGTGTTTATTTACGACGTTACATTGAACATCTATAAAATTATTAGAGTTTTTTATGTTCGTAATATACATATAAACCATCTCCTTAAATCACTTTATCTAATGAAAAAAAACCGGTTCAAAATCCGTTGCGAAGTATTAAAAAGATGATATAAGGCGAACTTCTCTAGACTCAGCTAGCGCACTACAAGTAAATAATTTTAAAGCTTATATAAATATTATTTAACTTTAAAGGTTAATTGTTATATTAAAATACTCTTCTTTTAATTTAGTAATTTAATTGAAAGATTCAAAAAACATGTTTATACATTTTTATATTTATTGCGCTACAGGTAGGCTAACACTGAAAGATTTTTTCAAATCGAATTAGTAATTCCTTAGATTAAAGCGTTTAACCAATCGAGCAAAAACTTTTAAATCTTAAACATTTTAATAGACAAATATATTTACAAAAGACCACAAGCTCCACGCAGTTTCACCCACGTAAAGTTGTAAAACTTTCATACTAACTTTGCATCCCTCTTTTACCCCTTTAATAATAATTTTCGGAAAATATTTAAGTGTTTAAAGATTTTCAATGAAAAAGTTGTACACTAAATTTTATTGAAATTACTTTAAAACAGGAAAGTTTCATATTAATTTTGCATTCCTCTTTTACCCCTCTAGGGGGTGATTTTTCAAAAAAAAATTCCTACTGCTCTACTAAGTTAGAAAAGGAAACCCTGAAACTTTATAGTTTAGGCTCTGAAACGTCAGTCAATCAGCATTTCCTTATATATATACAACATATGTTGTCAAAAACATCACGAAAGAAAAGGACCGGAGTGCTTACGATGAATTCAGAAATTTTTACAATTTTAGTTAAACTTATGGTCAGGAATCTCTTTAAAAATCTTGTGCCATACTATTTCATAGAATCGTTTATTTTATTTACTGAAATAGTAATATGAAAAATGAAAGTACATCCAAGCGTATGTAAATGATCGCCATAAAATGAAACAAGTGTGCGATATAAGATATTAAACTAAGTTGTGTTCGTCGAACGACCAGTTAATCGTTTCGGAAAAAGGTCATAAACTTGTGTATATTGTAACTTTACTTGGTAACAGTGAGTAATTAAAATAATGCATAGACGCGTTGGGGTAGGTCGGCACACGGCATGTCACAGAGCAATGCAAACACGCACTCGATTTTAATAAACTGACATCCCTTAAATATCGCTTGATTTGAATGACAGATGTCAAAGCAGGAGCGTCGCAAGAGTGCAGTATTGATATTACGGTATTTGGTGACATACCTAGGTGAACATACCTTAATCAGGTAGAAGAGGTATTAAAGGAAGCAAAACAGGTATGCCAAGATCGTAGCAAGTTGAGATCCATATTTTGATAAAATGAATGTATGTAATTTAGTATTTTTATTAATAATAAATCTACATATATGACAGATTACTGGCTTCTTAGCTGACTAAAAAGCAGCGGTAGCGGCAGGTATTATGATTTGAAATGAACAGAAATTAAAATTGGTGAGTGTATGTACATACGACTGTTTGTGTAAGTGTATGTACGTGTGAGAGTGGCATGTAGTAGTACATTGAATTGTAATGCTCGCGTTGTCTTTTAAGTAGATGCGTGTAGCATTTAACGTCTATGGTACATTCAAAAATGAAGTATAGAAAGTCTATATTATATCGATATATCATCAACATAGCAGCCATGATACATCAACTGCTAGACATAAGCCTCACCAAAAAGGGGGATTCTGTCCATACTTTCAAGCGGTCATACTCAATTTCAATTTAAACAAAAAATAGTTTGATCGAAAAAAAAAGCTTATCTATCCCGATTCGCTTTTGTTTCTCATAAATTTCTCACCGTCAGTCACATTAATCTGACTGAGTTAGTGATTCCGTCTTGTGAGCTAAAAGCCGTGGGTTCGCCACCCAGGACAAATATTTGTATGATCATATGTTTGTTCTGTGTCTGGGTGTTAAATAAGTATATTTGTGATCCCCTGTTATTACGGGCTTAGGACGCAATAAGGTCAGTATGAGATATTGTGGGAATTTATTATTATTATCTTAATGTTGTTGATTGATTTTAACGTACCTATATACGATCAAAGTCAATGCTTAGTAGTGAGAATTTTTATCCAATTTTGTATAAACTTAAGATTTTTTAAATGCTATTTTAACTGGGTGTAATTGTGTCGAGGCATCTCATCGGGACGCGGGCTATTTCCGTTCAAATGTGGAGAGACATCGCAGACAATACTGATCACTCGCCAGGAAATGAGTCCCGACCATTCTCGCTGGAGCTAGTACTTATATTTTCGAGAAAATTTCGTTTTTTATAGCACAAAATATATCGGATTAATCAGCTTCTGCCCATTAGGATAACTATTTTTAATTTATTTATATAATAAACATATAATATAATAAGGTACACTTACAGATTAATGTCATACATGATATTCGTAAAAGACGACTAAAGTGTCAGAACCAAAAGATGGCGGTACATCCATCCGGAACAATGTATTTCAAATGCACAGTGCGAAGATGGGAACATTGCACTCTTTGATTGCCAACACGACTGCCCAGTGTGGCAATCATCAGAAATGTTGCCCACATTTCAGCCATCGGAGATCCTCTGATTAAGATAGGTATCCCCAAGAATGGGGGAATTTTGGTTATAATTAACGCGCTGGGCAATCGTGTTCGCAATTGCAGACTACTACTTTTATCCTAGGTTGCTGCTGCCCGTCTCCACCCTGTGCCTTTAAGCTACATCGCTTCGGATGGATAAACCGCCATCTGTCTATTCTGGTACCTTACTCTGGTACTTATTCACCTCTCACGACACCTAGTACGGGGAGAGGTACTATTTCACTCTGCCTGTACCTCACTCACATGCCAGTTACTAAACACAGGCAATATTCGGTGCCAGCCAGCACAAGATTACTCAACAAAATGTGTCTCCTCACTTCAATCATGCGAACTTAATAACAATAAGTCAGGTAAGCCACTGGGAAAATTATATATAACGAAATATGTTATGAGCTTGTCATTTTGCGTGACATTATAACTTTTGATACGACTCAGGTTGAACTCGGAGCCTTATTATTTAAATGGACTCTATTCGTGTTTATTTTAAGCTAATAGATATTAAAATGTGTTTGTACAGATATGTCTGAGTACATAAAGCAATAGACCAACCAACACAACTCTGGGACATTATGTTCGTAATTTATTGTAAAAATTTGAGAGATTTTTGTAATTATACAATGATTTTTTTAAACGCAATATTGTAAATAATAAGCTCACTTATAAACTTTGATGAACTGAAGTAAATAACAATTAACACCACATCTCATACATTGACCCAACTCCGAGATTAGTCGGTTAAAACTACAGATATCAGATAACAAAGAAATATAATAAATACTTGCACATTCCTGTATTCATTATATATGCAGAAAAAAATATTAATGGTTCTTCAAATGTTCGCTAATATTTATATTCATATAGAAATAATAAATTGTCACTTCAGTCAGCAATCAAAAATACGTTCCGCTACTTAAACGGTAGTACGTTTAACGTGACCGCAGCCTACAGATACTCGTATTATCACAAAGTTATCATTAGCATGTAGCCAACTTTGCGAACTAAAGGTACCGTGTCACTTTACCCAGCGTTCACTTTACCCAGCATTTCACTGCGTCTTTCACCCTTCAAACCGAAAGACAGCAATGCGAACACTGCTATTTAGCGGTAGAAATAGGGGAAAGTGAGAAATTAACGCTGATGACCTTCGTAAAAGGTCTACCTCTAATGGTATATTATATTGCTTTGTTATTTCTCAATTAGCCATCTGCCTCTAATTAGGATAAAAGATTGTACCTTCGCAAACTTTGTTGTGCATATTTTTAAGGTGTACAAACTATTGTACATTGTTTTGACCTATCTCGACGGGCTCAGTCCGCGTATGCAATGTAATCGCAAAGAAATGAGTATATTTACGATATCGCATTGGATACCTCTAAAGATATCAGTGTTTTTCTTATTATAAACATAAATATTTGTCTTGAACCACTCTACCTATAAAACCTAAAAAACCGCAATAAGATTAATTGTGCAGTTTTAAAGATCTAAGCATGCATAGGGACAGACAGACAGACAGCGCAAAGCTACTTTTTTATATTATGTAGGGATATAAAATCTCTTTCCTTTTTAAATTTAAAAGGTAAAATTAGTGGACCTTGAATTTATTTGTTTTGACTTTCTTTTTTCTAATAAAAATACTTTAATTTCTAACTTTAAATTAGTGTTAATTGTAGCTACTGTAATCGTTAGCTTCACAAGTTAGCTTTTTCTTGAAAGCAAGTTCATTTACACATTTTTGTATGAAATTCACTTATCTTACTATATAAAATATTGAAATACGTGAATTGACGTTGTAATTTGTAGTAGCTTCTACCTAGTAGTATTAGTACCTTCCCCTGTACCAGGTGTGGTAGAGGTAACTGTTCTACCAGAATCGGCAGATGTTGATGTTTCCTTCTGGATTAGTTTAGCTCAAATGCACAGGGCGGAGAAGGGCAGCAGCAGCATTCCCTCTTTTATGGGAAGGTAGCATAGAGAGTTCAGCAATGGACTTCCAATAGCTGACATGATGGTTCAAATTTACATGTATCATAAAGTCAACTTTACCAAACATTCGAGAGAATTGATTTGAAACCTAGATCCCGGAAACTTTATCACTTTTACAACACACTCCTAGATCAAAACTCAAACAAACAAAATAACACTTTACCCTCAATTCTAGACACATCGCAATTTATTCGCAAATTTTGACGAAATGTCAAATTCTTTCAGGAAGTTTTCAATAGATAACATGATTTGAAGATCTTTTTACCAAATGAGTATGCAAATTTTAGACTCTAATGCGATATAATACTAAAGTAACGTACATGACGCTACTTTAAGAGCTTAGAAGTGCATATATATATATATTAAAAATGGTCAAATATAATTTAACTTTAATGTACATTAAATGCAATAAAATTATACATTCAATCAATTTAAAGCTCGTCGTATCTTCTATAATCAACGGTAGTACAGCTGGGAATAGTTTATTTTGGATAAGTAAATAAACGTTGTAGTATTTTCCTTCACTTATTATGTTTCCCACCATTTGAACCTTCCCTAAACTCTTACTAAAATTTCGGAGTATAAATTAGCCAAATCAGTTCAATCGTTCTTGAGATTTAGCAGCAGTATTATTATACCAGCCATTGGAAGTCCAAAGCTGTACATAAGCCTCTCTAAGAAAAAAGGTGTTTTACCCGTAATTGCCGTGCTGGGGAAGCATGTTGGCAATGGAAGACCGCAGCTATCGTGACGGGGATGCAGCAGCACTGCTTATTTATTTATAAAAATCGTTTGACAGTGTTTGTCCTGGATGAACTTCTAAACTACTGAATCTTATTGTAATCTATGTTTGCTTAAATATTTTTAAACATAAACAAAATATAGTTTAGACAGCGTCTAACAGGTTAGTAGACAATATTCGCTCAAACTTGTTTTAAAACCATATTATTGACCCACGTGCCAAATCCGCTGAACGCTCTACATGCACCGAACCAAACAAAATTAGCATAGCACACACAACGCTTTCAGTGTTGGGCTTCTCTCTTGTCAACCTGCGAACACCGTCTAGATTTACTAGAAACCAACTCGTTTAATATACTAGAGCTAGAGTTAACAGGAAATCTCTGTAGAGCCTGAAATCGCAAATGGTAGAGATCCTGTCTTGTGCGCCAAGAATCGTGGGTTCAGTCCCCACTTATATAAATTTTGTGTTTTTTCTTTGTTTGGGTGTGAGATATATATATTTCAGTGTTATATTTGCGACTCTGTAGTCTGATGTCCGTGACACCGATGATGTCCGTGCTTTGAAAGGCTTACCTCTGAGTCAGCCAATGTATGAGATGTGGTATTAATTACTAATATATTCTGTTTATCATATACATACTTACATCACGCCTGTGTCCCATCGGGGTAGGCAGACACAATCGATCTCCACTTCTTACGATACCTCTCTCGCTTGACTTACTTTACATTACTACATTAGTCTTTTCATACACGCTCGTTTATTCTTGGTATTTCTGATCTGGCCCTCCTTTAATACCTCTTCTACCTGGTTAAGATATGTTTGCCTACCTACCTTATACCAACTCTTCCATTCACTTCCGCTCTATATACTTGTGCAGCCATTCTACTTTCATTCATTATTTCTACATGTCTAAACCATCTTACATTCTTTTCTCAATTGTTGTCACAACATCATCTTTTACACCACATCGATTTCTTATTACACTATTATTTAATCTATTTCTCAAACTCACACCATATATACTTCGAAGTGCTCCCATTTCAACAGAATTTATTCTACTCGCGTATTTCTTCTGCCATATCCTACATTCACTACCATATGTCAGTGTTGGAACCAACACCTCTATGAACAGCCCGTAGTGCTCTTTTTGACACATCTTGGCTGCTCATAAAAGCTAGTAACATTGAATTTTGCCCTTAATTGCCGCGCTTGCCAAGCATGGTGGCAATCGTAGATCGTAGTTTCGCGTCAGGAATCCTGCTGGCCATGTATAGAGGTAACAAGTGAGTTCTTGAGTTGTTCTGTCGCATCAATATCGATTTTAGTCGAAGTTTTGGATCAAAGTACCGCAACAAGTCCTACCTACTGGGTTGTACCTACTGCGGGCAAAAATATACCGTGGGGTACGCGAAAGTACCAGACGATAGATGGTTATATATCTATCCGAAACAGTGTAGCTTAAATGCACGGAGCGGGGATGGGCAGCAGTATCCCGTGTAGTAGCGAAAGATGCGCTCTCCGATTACCAACACCCTTGCCCAGTGCGGTATTTATGGGCAAAATCATCACCATCTACCGCCTGCATAGGCGTTCTTAGAACAGGATATGACGATGAGTAGAGTTTCAGATATTATAACAGGCACAGAAACTTTAAAATACAATTTGTTTGTTTGATTCATCGATCGTGTTCAGGAAGCGATTTTACAAAAGCATTTTCAGTTAAAATTAGTAATTATATGTTAACAATATAAGTATTAATAAATTATTGTCCCTATTATCCCTAACCTTATGATTTCATCCACAGAGCAAAGAATTAACAGTCGAGGTACCAAGTCTAACCTTATAGACAAGGTCGACGGGTGGCGTAGTCAGCGGGGAGGTATGTCCAGGCATGTTCAGGCATGTGACCACCAAACGAGCATGCGCTTTGATACTAAAATTAAGGCCCGTTAAAAAAATTGCCAAATATTAATAGATACGGCGTAGACCAGCTTAAAGTTGTACTAAAGCGACTTAGTATTGCCTAAGATCTGACATTGCGTAAATCAAAACAAAATTAGCAACTTCATAGTAAGTTCTAGAGTAATTATCTTTAAATATAGCTTGATTAGCATGACAGATGTCAATGTAGTATATAAATTGGCATTGTGGTACTTGACATCATAATTTGTTATTAATTTCTAAAAATCATAATTTTTATTAAAAACAAAGGTTTCACAAATAAAGCATATTATTATATAATATATAAAAACACATTACTTGAACAGCTCATATATTTACTCTACATAGTTACTGGAGCACCGCTCTCACTTTTTTCCCATTGTTTCTGTATTGAGGGTGAGAGAGGCAGTATAACTACTGGATGATGTGATACTAGTTGTAGATTACATCCTAGCAGTGCTAGAAGCATTCGTGCCACTTTTGTGTAAAAAGGTTAGTTTTTCTGCTCTTCTTTAAGTTATTTTATTTTGTCTTTATACAATGTCAGATCTTAAGCAATGATTTTCAAGTACCGTAAATTTCGTGCATTACAACATTTATATTCCGTATCGAAACGTAATATGACATTTTTGTCCAAGGGCTATGGTATTTGACTTATCAGAAATATTGTTAAGGGCTGTCAAATCATGCCATAACAACATAAAAGTTAATTGTTGTGAATATTTTTTTTCTAGTGGGGTTGCCAGTTTCCATTAAAAACCATTAAAGCCAAAAGATGCATTAATATACAAAGGCCAAACTATTTGCTTAAATAATTAAATAACTAATATAGAGTCTTGCTTGTTTCACTACAAATGAAAGATTGTATAGGACGCATGTTTGGAAACCATTGCCTGAAAAAATTGCCTCATTGTATGGCTAATCGACCGCATGACGCCTATATATTTATCTACCAGTGCAAAAAAAACAAATGTCAAATAGAACTCTTCGCGTTGCATGAAGCTGCTTGTGAAAACAAAAAAAAAATACACAAATGTAGGACACAATCAATGGCTTGATCAATTATATGTAAAAATGAACTTTTCAATGTGTGATTTGTAAAGCAAAAATAATAAATGTGGATACACGTGTTCATTGATATTGCATGACATAAGATATCTGCCAAAGACGTATTACTAATGTGTTTATACATTTATCTATACCATTGTTAACACATACACCACAGGTAATGAAATTGTTTATATTTAATATGACATTGACTCTAAATACATAAAACTTCTAAATAATACAATTTGTATGACTCAAAGGATAAATTACGAATTACATAAAATCAAAAATAACTTTAGAATTTCACTACGACAGTGACAAAACAAAAACAATAAGTAAATTTTCTACAATTTGTTAATTAATAAAAATATTTTTATAATAAAAACTGTCTTGTGTATGTTCAAAGTGTGGGTCTAATTGGAGCAGAATTCGAGAGTCGTTTTTTAGAAAAGGAGCGTTTTGACAGGGAGACGTTATATGTCCGAAATTCTTTATTGCCTTTTTGGAAGACGCCTTCAATATTAATAGCAGGTATATCACTTATTTGCCCTTAAAATAGCTGTGGGGTACTACCGGAGTAGAATAGTACCTCCCTCTGTAACAAGCTTGATAGGGGCGACTAATGTTCCAAAACCAACAGCAACAGGGTAGCTTAAATACTGCAGTGTGAGGACAAGCGGCCAGCAGTAGCATCCTTGTCGCGAAGTTGCGCTCTGCAATTGCCACCCCTGAAATCCCCCTATCTTTCTTTAGGTGGCCTATTTCCAACAGTGGACTTTCTATGGTTAATATGATGACGTCACTAATTTTCCTTTTGTTGACGACATTGTAATTTAGCCAAATAGATCTAAGCACAATACTTATGGACTTCAATTAAGTTTCTCAATTGTAAGAAAGACGTCCACTCGACGCAAGGTACTTTCATGATCATCATCATACTAGCCATTAAAAGCCCACTATTGGACATAGGCCTACCCAAGAAAGGGGGTATGTTGCCTATAATTGCCGCGCTGGGCAAGCGTATTGGCAATCGCAGAGTGCAGCTATTGCGGCGGGGAAGCTGCTGCCCACCTCCACCCTGTAAATTTGATCTGACTTTTTTTCATAGATATACTGCCATCTGTCGGTTCTGGTACCTTAATCACCTATTACGACACCTATTTCTAGTGATGTATCTGCGATTAATATTGAAGGCGTTTTTAAAGAATTTTGGACATATAACGACTACACAGAAATAATTGTTCCCTTATAAATCGCCTTAAAAATAACAATAGCCTGTGCCTCTGTGAACACATTACTCTATGTATATTCCGGGAGTTTACACAACTTGTGCAATGCCACAATTTTCATATTTATTACTAACACGCGATTTTTATAGTTTTAATACTGAATATGTAATTGCTATGCTTTCACCGGAATAAAACGGCTTTTATTTCTTTGAATATTATAAACGGTTAGTATCGAGAAATTGTTCATTGCCAAGGCTTGGTGGCCGAAGTGTAAAAACATGCGGAATGATTATTTGCTAGACCGTTTTAAGAAATGATCAAATATTACAACAATATGTAGACTGTTTTATTGATTTGTCAACAACATTTTAACAGATTTAAAAATATAATTCTCAGGAATTTTATTTATATAATAGAAAGTTAAAGTGATTGTTTATATTGTTAAAACAATATCTAATTGTTTTAAAATTAATTTAAAATTATATAATGTACATACTATCCTTATTGTACTGTCTGTCCGTGTGAAATGTTTATCTTAATGAATGTTAAAAGATTATGAAGCAAAGAAACCTCGAGAAATAGTAAACAATATAAAAAATAAGGAATCTATACCTACTTGCTTCCTTTAAAACTGACTTACATTCAAGCTATTTGTTTACCCACAATAACTAACAACTGATTTCCAATAAAGATTGGTGTTGTTAAAACAAATATATTATGTGTCTTTTTATATCCATTTAAATTTCTCGAGGTAAAATCCTTTTTCTAGAGAAAAACCAATCAGGTTTGATCTCATATTTGTAGTGATTGGACCAATTTTAATCAATAATACAATCATGCAGAGAAAGCACTAAATTATTTTTTTAAAAATTATTATGGCCTGTTTCATCTACTTTATATCAGCCATTAGAAGTCCACTGCTAGACATAGGCTTCCCCAAGAAAGAAGAATTTTGCCCATATTTACCGCACTGTTTTGGATGGATATACCGCCATCTGTCGGTTCTGGTACCTTAGTCGCTTCTTATGACACTTGGTGCAGCAATTATTATTATAGTTGGTACACCTGGTACTATTCAACTTAGACGGTACCTCGCACCCAGTTTAATTCTCAAAATAATTAATATAAATAACCTCATAAAAATTGTCGTTTCTAATACAAACTAACCACAATTACTTAAAATCTTTTATGCTACTCCGACTCCTGTATTGGGTACTTCCAGAAATTATCAATAGTTCATATAGTAATCTACGATATGCGTGACACGAAAAGAGACACCAATCTATAAAAACCTACAAAACGGTGACAATCGGGATGGTTTAGGAAACGGCGAATAATTAATCTATTATAAGCACAACTCAATTCACTACACAATTTAGTATTCAAAACACCACGCATGCAAACTTGCAACCTGCAATATAATATATCTAAATTCCCACAACACCTCATACATTAAAAGTATATATCCTCATAGTTAAAGCACTTGTGTTATAGATGCCAGACAACAGAGGAATCACAAATATACTACTTAAATATATATATTTAACACTTCGACACAGAAGAGACACAAATATTTATCATATAAATATTTGCTTTGGAATCAATCCCACGACCTCTGGATCACAAGAGAGGACTATCTGCGCCATCGGGCCCGTCAGTATAAATAATCTGCCGAGAATAAAAATTGATGATGTTTTCAAACTTAGAATAAACGTGATTCAAATAGACCCATCACAATCACATTTAAAGCAAAACATTTAGTTTTATATTTCCAAGGCAAAAAGTAATAGATTACACATTCAGAGTATTGTTGACCCTGCTGACCGCTTGCAACCATAAGAGTCACTAGCAATCAATAGACGATCGAATTCTAATCCTGGAATTCATGTATATATTTTTTATTAGTCCAGGTCAACAAATACAGTGAGCTCGATAGTAAGTGTCCCTGCAGCCTATAGACGCTCATAATATCAAATGGATATCTCTTACACGTAGCCAACTTTTTGACTTGTGACCTTGTTACAAAAATAGTCCACATACAAAGGTCATCTGCAGTGGTACCTCACTCTCACCTATTTCTACCGCCAAATAGCAGTGTTCGCATTACTGTATTCCGGCTTAAAGGGTGAGAGAGGGAGTGAAATTTACTGTAACAAATATTTTTAATAAAGTTGGCAAGGTGTTTTTTAATATCCTTGTCAAATTACGAGTGTCTATAGGCTGCAGGGACACTTACTGTCACGCGGACTGTAATATAATTAATTTACTCTAATAAAAAAAAATACAAAATGATTTTCACGACTTCCACAATAAACTGTTTTGCAAAGCTATTCCAATGACCTGCTATAAAAAATTAAATAAAAAAATGTCAACACCAAAAACTCATTAATTGATATATGAGGTAATTAATTTTCATTAAAAAACACTTAAGGGATACATATTTTGACGTTAAACGTTCGAACATGTCCCGAGTATAATTCACGCTGGCTGCATAGAAATTTCCCATCGGGGCGGTAATAGGGATCCCTGTCAAACACGACACGATGACTGCGCCATTGAAAGGTATAGATTAACTGCCAGCATGGTCGGATGGTGGCTGTCCACTGTAATTGTACGAGTATACTATTGCAAATACTAAACCTCGAATTAGCGGTAGAACTGTTGCGGTAGAACTCGATTGCAAAATACGCGAAACATAATTACGAATGCCCGTTTTCGAGTTTCTGTTTATTATGAACGTATGTACAATAGCCGAGGGATATGAGCAGATTAAAATAGTACTTCCCCCTGTTCTAAATATTGTAAGGGCCGGCTGAGGTATAGATAAAGCCGATAGATATAGTATACCGATCTGAAACTGCATAGCTCAAATGTAGAGGGAGGGATTGGGCAGCAGCATCCTTGTCGCCAAGTTAGGCTTTGTGATCAGCCTGCCCTGCGTGACAATTATGGACCAAAATCTCCATTTCTTGCGGAGGCCTATGTCTGAAAGTGGACAACATCATGTGATATGATATTGTACAATAGAAGGTTGGGGTTTCGCCTAGTTAGATGACGACCGGTCTCATTTATTGTTTTACTGTTCCAAAAAGAGATGTAATTGAGTGTGATTGCCCAAGTCTGAGTGAGGAGATGGATTCTAATTACAATTTTGGTGTTTATAGTCAATAACTTACATTTACAATAAAATTCGAACAGTAACTTCCATTTTCAATTTTATTATTTATGTTATTACGAGCTTGTATAAGCTATTTTGACTCTTACTATCGCACAAACTGTATGCTTGTTTGTCAAAAGTAATTTTACTTGCAATTTTACTTGCGATGTAAAATATTGATACCTTTGTTATTAATTTGAGTAGTTTCGGTAAAACACCAAACAAATAATTTTAGACATCTCTATAGCATTAGTTTAAAGCCAGGTGGCTCGTAATACCAACTACCGGCTTATTCTGAAAACAAGAAAGTGATATTAGAACCCATAAAAATACCATTGGCTATCCTTTGCGCATTAAGCATACAATTACATTCCAACTCACGCGGGGGTCATAAAAGATACTTTGGTACCAAATGTAAACGGGTATTGTATTTGAGCCCAAATCTTATTATACAATGAAATATTTTAGAAATATCGGTTTGATTTTATTTATACACAGGACCATAGCTGGGAGGGGGCAAAGAAAAATGTAAAATAAGTATCATAGATAATAATAATATAAGTAATTTTTCCATAATCCAGACATAATCAATACACATGTGTATAAACTAAAATCATGTAAGAAATAATCACCGGCAGCTGTGCTAGAATTAAACTGTTAAATTAAAATGTTATATATGCAATATGTATTTTAAAGCATAGCGCATACATTTAAAATCACAAACAAAAGGCTCCGGTTGGCACAATCAGTGCGTGCACGTAAAGGAAAAATAAAAATAATACTTTATGTATCCAGACATATAACAAATATAAATATAAATATTTGTCCTGTATGAGAATCGAATCTACGACCCTAGACGCACATAACAGGATCCATCTGTGTCATCAGGCCCGTGAACTTAAATAGCTTATTTCAGCATAAGTTTACAATTAACCTTAATTATTGTAAACTCATGTTGCTATTTATAAATTTTTCAAATTTCTTTCTCGAGACGCCTGTGTTCAGCAGTGGAACGCAAAGCTTAAGAACGGTTCGAACAATGCGACATTCTTTTGCTTCCGAAATTGCTTTACGACACATGAAAAGATTTTATGAAGTGAAAAATAGTAAGTTGAATTGAATGACGGGCCCGATGGCGCAGATGGTAGTGATCCTGTCTTGTGCACCAGGGGTCGTGGGTTCGATTCCCACCCAGAGCAAATATTTATATGATGATATTTGTGTTTGCTCTCTGTATGGGTGTAAAATATATGTATTTAAGTAGTATATTTGTGATTCCTCTGTTGTCTGGCGTCCGTAACACAAGTGCTTTAAGCGACTTACCACGGAGTCAGGTCAATGTATGAGATGTTGTGGGAATTTATTATTATTATTATTATATTATTAATGTAAGTGGTGGTTCTTTTTTTATATTTCAGCAAAACAGACCAAGTCGACAAACAATCATATAGTCCAAGTGATAGTTAGCGTCACAGCAGAATAAAGACGCTCGTAATAACACAAGGATATCACTAGCGCGTTATCAACCTTGTGACTTGAACATATTATGTCACACTCTTTCACCCTTCAAAACGGAACACAACAATGCGAACTCTGCTATTTGGTGATCGAAATAGGGACTGACAGAGAAGACCCTTATAAGGAGTCTGTCTCATGTATACTTTTTTCTTATCAAACAGGTGACGTAAATTGATAACTTCAATCGAACTACAACACATCAAAATTCGCAAGGGGTTGTTTACCCCTGATACCTGAACAAAGTCAGGGCGGGCCGCCAGTAAATAATACATATTACAAACTTTTTGGTATATATTATTATTTTAAAATAGAATAGTCGAATAGTTTCCTATTCTATTTTGTTTATCCATTTTTTTTGTTCATTAATTTTGTTGGATATCAGTGAACAAATTCCGCCTGCCCGATCCCCTTTCAAGTGCGAAGGGCTAATGACCAAGCCAAAGTCGCCATCAATCCTACTCCTCATTTATCTCAATATCTTATTGGGTCCATTTGGTCGGGTGACAGACGCGTCGCTAAATTTCTGCATTTCTTAACTTGATAGAACTCGATCAGACCTTTCGTACTGTTATTTGGATACGATCAATTTAGACATTTATTTTTTATGTAATAATTATATACAGTTAGCATTCTAAGTTAATATTAACATACTTTATTGTCACATTAACGTCCACAATTAATCGTAGAAATCATATACAATTACATAAAAATTTTGAGGGAATTTATATTTCTTAAAATCCCACAAAATTTCATGCATTGACCTGATTTCATGATAAGTCGCTGAAAACACTTGTGTTGCGGACATAACACAACAGAGGAATTACAAATTCGTTACTCAAATACATATATTTAATACACAGGCACAGAACAAACAAAAACATCATCACATAAATATTTGTTCTGGGTGGGGATCGAACCAACGACCTTTGGCGCACAAGACATGATCTCTACCATCTGCGCCTTCCGGCCCGAATTATATACATATAAATCCAGAACTTGCAATAGCAGAGGTGGGCAATTTCAACACAATTTACGATACGTGGTTAATAGAAAATAAACTTATTTTAAATACAATGGTACTCAACAGCGTAATTAATCATATCAGCTATAGAAAGTCCACTGTTAGACATTGGCCTCCCCAACATTTTTGCCCATATTTGCCCCGCTGGGTAGCCGTGGTATCAACCAAAGAACCCAAATTCGCGACGTGAAGTTGTGCTGTATTAGATGGGTATACCGCCATCTGTCGGTTTCAGTAATTTAGTCGACACCTGGTAGGGAGGTACTATTCTACTCCGCCGATACCCCACGATGTAAAATAAATATTAAATTATTAAAAGTGATAGACATTCAACAAACAGAGTTATAATCGAAATGAAATTGAAATGCCTTTAGCTAAATCAACATCGTTCATAGCGCTGTGTTTATTGTCTTTGAGGGACACGAGTTGATTGCATCACTTTATATAATGGCTTCTAGGCGTCGCGATATGTTTTCTAAATTATTTTAATTCATAGAAAAAACATACACATTATATATTTTTTTAATTATTTACACAACATCTCATACAAAGACCTGACCTGACTCCGTAGTAAGTCGCTTAAAGCAATTGTGTTACAGACATCAGACAACAGAGGAATCACAAATATAACTTAAATATTTTTAACAGCCAGACACAGAACAAACACAAATATCATCATATAAATATTTGTCCTGGGTGGGGATCGAGGCCTGCGCCTTCGGACCCGTCATAATTATACAGCCGTTAAGTACTGGCAGAAAGATAAGAGGCTCGTGAGGAACTGCAACCGACAGATGGCAGTATAATAACCTGAAATAGCATAGCTTAATTACAACAGAGCGGGGATGAGCAGCATTCCCGTCGTGAGGCTCCGCTCTTCGAGTGCTACCACGCTTACCCCTTATTTAGGGTGGTTTATGTCCAGCAGTGAATATTCTATGGCTGCTATGATGGTGATGATAGATACAAAAGATAATATACTTATGCCTTTAACTTTAATCCTGATTTAATTATCGTACACTCATTGATCTTTTCATAATCATACGCTCACTGGTAAAGTAGACCAAACCAAACCTTTGCTCAAAATGCTTTCAGTTTGGTGTTTTTTTTATTAGACCAGGTCGACAAAAAAGCATACAGTCCGCGCGTAGTAAGTGTCACCGCACCCTATAGATGCTTGTAACATCTCAAAGATATCACTAATGCGTTGCCACCCTTGTGACTTGGAGATATTAAATCACATTATCCAAAAATCTAATTGTCTTTTTAAATAATAATTAATTTTGTCCACATTACACAAGGACGCAAGCAAAGTCTTGCGAATCGACGACAATGGGGTGCATGATGGCGCAGATGGTAGTCCCCACCTAGGACAAATAGTAAAAAGACAAATATTTATATTTGTTATGTGTCTGGGTGTAATTTGTATGTTTTCCTCTGTTAATTCATATCCGTAACGCAAGTGCTTTAAGCTACTTATCCTGGAGTCAGGTCAATGGATGAGATGTCGTGTAATTTTTTTTACAATCGTAATATTTATCAATGATTCATATAAGAATTTTCCATTTTGCTTTTTATCTGCCGTGTCTCTCCAGCAGGATATATGACAATACGGTGGTCTATATTGCATTGATCGAAACATATTTATTTATTTATTTAAATTTATTGCACAAAATGTTACAAAATGTACAAATGGCGGACTTAATGCCAAATGGCATTATCTCCCAGTCAACCATTACACAAAACAAAAAAAAATATACATATAGTGGTGCAGGCAATATATATATAAAATAAATAAACGTGGCATACATATTTGTATAAATAAACGCAATAAATGCATATGATATAAAAATATATATATATGCATATATATACATAAAATAACGTACATCAGAAATAGGGTTATAAAGTTAGAGAAGCAGCATCAGTAAATAAAGTACGGAGACAGCGTTTCAGGATAAATACATATCTACGTACAGTACGATAGACCTATATGGTACAGCTAAAAGCATCAATCAAACTACAAATACGGCAATTAGTGGCCGGGATAGAGTTGATCTTATTACGATCCACCTAATGTACCTAAGAGGTCACTTAGTTTAAGGTTAGACTGGTCATTCCATTTCCATTATCAACCAATGAACATATTAACCAAATGAAACACTTTGCCGTGAGGTACCGGCTGAGTAGAACAGTACCTCCCCCTGTACCAGGTGTCGTAAGAGGCGACTAAGATACCAGAGCCGGCAGATAGCGGTATATTAATCCAAGACAGCGTAGCTCAAATGCATAGGGCGGAGATGGGCAGCAGCATCGCGAAAGCTGCGATCTGCGATTGCCACCTAACACGACAATTATAGGCAAAATCTCCCCTTTCTTGGGGAGGCCTATGTCTAGCAAATATTTCCAATGGCTGTAATAATGAACACGGCTCGGGTTTTCAAAAGACCTACATAAAAAAACGTTTACTAATTACTCTCAAGACTCGGTAGACCTCCGCTTTGACAACTACAGTCTTATATGTGTATGGTATTATGAAAAAAATTGAGGTTAAAGAATAAAAAGATTTTCATTTTTTGTGTCGTGAAAATCTGCTGTGGGTACCGGCGGAGTAGAATTCTCGTCTTCCTTTCTCTTCCCTCTGCACAAGGTATCGTAAGAAGCGACTGAGGTACCAGAACCGACAGATGGTGGTATATCCATCCAAAACAGTATAGCTCAAATGCTCCAGGATGGAAATGGGTAGCAGTATTCACGTCATGAAACTGCGCTTTGTAGTTGCCAACAGGCCTGCCAAGCCCGGCTATTATGGGCAATTTCTGCTCTGTCTTAGGGAAGCCGGTGTCCAACAGTTGACGTTTAACGGGTGGTTTGATAATGAGGTCTGATGATCATGAAAATATTGCCAGATAATGATTGTATTTTCATTACATTATCGAAATACACATGTCTAATATTGACCCAATTACGAAATAAACACGCATCAAATTTGTTGGTAAGTGCTTCTAAAGAGATTAATTTAAACAAATTATTTGGTATCACAAAGACATTTTTAATAGACTACTATTTGTAGTGAAAAAACTGAGCTTCGAGAATTATATATTTAATGTTATTAAATACATGTATTTTTTGGGAAAGCATTTTGCTTTTATAGAAATCGATAAAATTTAATACTAGCAACGCGCTCCGACTTTGTTCAGAAACATATTTATTTTTATCACGTTGTTCTTATTATAGTTGAAATGTTTATCCATATATTTAAAAACAAACTATAACCGCTTTACATGGTGAATTTTCAAAAATCCATCCTTGGTGCTCCTCTACGTTATAAAAGAAATCACTGCGTAAAATTACGATTTTCTAATACTTATAGCTTAGGCCCTGCGTTGATATGTCATTCAGTCTGTCTGTCAGCTTCTTCTTTTATACATTTAGATTTGTAGACCATCTATAAATCCGTTACGAACAAAAACACAGTCACATTTGTTATATTTGGTAAAATTAGAACAAGTAAAAAGTCTTGATTCCTAGGAATTTCAATTATTAATTAATATCACATAATTACAGATACTATTTCAGTAAAATCCTTATGAATGATTAATTAACAAATGAAATTAGTTCTAAAAACAACTTTCACCGTAAACACAAGTAGAGTAAGAATTAGTTTCGTCAAACAGTTTTCGAGTAAATAAATGAAAACGACTTCATTATAACGAGCGACCTAGAAAAACATTTGATTGTAAATTGATCGTGTGTGCTTGGGATCGAACTAAAATAAAACAAATCGGGGAACACCATCTCTAACATAACAAAACTATTTCTAAACTATATATATGCTTCTAAAATAGTATAAAGTTTTAGTTTTTAGGCAAAACGCACACACATGCAAATCTAGGCCTTTATTCCGCTCGCATTATCATTTTAAACACATACCAGACTCCGAGACAACATAGAAATAGATATCAGACAGCATAGGAAGTACATATATGGAATTGAATCTTTGTCCTGATTGAGGATCGATCCTGCGACCCCTACCGGACTCCGAATGCGCCATCAGGCCCGTCAAAACGGCAGAGGCGATCTATTCCTATTTGCTCGGACCCAAACATACTTTTAACACTTCCTCAACACTAATTTCTTTAAAGAATGTCTTCAATTTAATTAACGTATTACTTTTCAGAACTATCTTATCTAACGCTCAATGAAATTTTGTTATTTGCTTAAAGTCTGATATAGTACGTTTCTTGCTTCATAAATATCTACATAGACAAACGCTGAGATCCTAGAGTCTTGTTGTAAAAAAATGATAACTTATAGATAACTTCGCTGGCAAATGTAAGTTATTTGAAAGTAAAAAATTACCATGTCGTAAAATTGTCTTTTGTCTTCAATGGGAGAAAGAATAGCGGTATACGCAAGGAGCCTTAGGTTGTACACCAAAAAGATTTTATATATAGTAAATGACATAAAAGTAAAGCAAATCAAGTAAAAGAAATATTATTATTATATATGAATTCACTTCGCGTTCACTGTTGAAGCCACGGTCAAGAAGAAGTGTGCAAAGTTTTTTTCTTTTATACAGAATGCACTAGAAAATCGTCCACTTCATTGAAATAAATGATTATAATGGTACACACACTACTGTTTTAATATGACATTAACATGCATTAATTAATAAATATTAGTTGTCTGTAAAATATTAACTGAATGATTAAAGACTTTTTGCTGAAATGAATAAACCATGGTCGAATTTCGACCATCTGGCGACCTGTAAATGTAAAATCATTTATTAATCATGTATACATTTACTATTTGCAGGTTCTGGATGCATCAACTACGGTCATTCGTGCTGGGGAGGTAAGTAAACAAAAAGTATTTATTTTTTTCTGTTACAAAATAAATTACTATGCCGTGAGGTACCAGCAGAGTAGAATAGTACATCCCTTTGTACTATGTGTCGTAAGAGGGGACTAAGGTACTAGAACCGACACAGATGGTGGTATATCTACCCGGAATAGTGTGGCTCTAATGCACAGGGCCGGGAAGGGCAGAAGCATCCCCGTCCCAAAAGTTGCACTCTGTGATTGCCAACACGCTTGTCAAAATACCTTTTTTCTTGAAGAGACATATGTCCAGCAGTGGACTTCCATGCTTGTAATGATGATGATGATGAAATAACTAAACGAAGAATCTAGAATAGAACAACTAAAATAATCAACAACGCTCAGCGGCTTACTCAGTTATAGTTTAAAGGAAGAATTTTATAGGTCGATGCGGTCTACTAGGTAGACTTAAGTTTAGTACCGCCTCTCTCGGGAAGACCATTGTCCAGAAATAGACTACTTTCGGCTGGTAAATGGTATCAACGTAATAAAACTTCTATGTTTATTTTTTATATCATTGATAATTATCAATTCTCTCAAAAATACAAATATAACAAAATATATTCGTATATATATATTTATATACAAATCAACTGTAACTTGCGATTCGTCCGTGTTAATATCGATTCCTACAGTTGGATATATTTTTTTCTTATTTCTATTACGGTATATGTAAAGGCAACTCCTTTCCTTGAGCAAGTTTTACTTCGCCTGCTTTGCACATCATAGGCTATATAGCGGAGATGTTTAAACAGAAACAAGTTATTTTCTAAGATTAATTAAAATAAATACTTATAATGGACAATCTATTAATTTGGTCAAATATTAATATTATGTTGATAAAACACCTTTGCAAATAATGTATTAATTACAACATAATTTAAATACCTAACATAAAAAAAGTTATAGTGAGTCAATCTTATAAGATAGACATTGCGTGTTTGCGGAATTTTTTTAGAGCGATTAAAGAGGAATTAAACCATCATTCATGATTTTTTCATAATTTACACAGGATATTTTTTATTCATTTTATTTGACTGGGTCGACAAATAATCGTGCAGTCCGCATGATAGTAAGCGTCACAGCAGCCTAAAGACGCTCGTAATATCACAAGGATATCACTAGCGCAATGCCAAACTTATGACTTGAAGGTATTATGTCACAGTAGCCAGTCATTTGACTGCCGCTGACCCTGTAAACCAGAACACAGCAATGGGAATAGAACTATTTGGTGATGGTGGTGAGAGTAATTTAACAATGCATTCGACCTTTTTTTGAGGGCTTCTCATGTAAAACTTGCTTACGCAATGCACATTACAGAAGCTCTCATAAAGGAATATTATTTCCCGCATTTGCAATATTTTCAATGCTGAAGATTGGACTCCTATAGGTCAGAGCATGATGTTATATAGCCTAAAGCCTTCCACTATAAAAGTACTATTCCATACAAAAATAAATATTTCGAACCATCCCAGCATTCAACCAAATAAACAAACTAACTCTCCTCTATAATATAGGTATATATAAATAAAATATATCTGAAAACATTGCCACCCACAGTCCACAATGTCGGAGAACAAACAAATGACAATATAAATAAATTGTCTATTCAAAGAGCATTGCCAGGCAATAGGTTCTCATCAGTTATTGCCTCTATTATCGTTGATATTGCTTCCATTTTAATCCCAGCTTACGCTGCACCCAGATAATATATAAGCCACGCGGATAATATGGTTCATGTTTGGATATTTTCACATAACCTATGGGGATAGAGTAATGTAAATGAGTAGGTTTTTCGACAGACCCAAATGATGGTGCATAAACTTAGATTTAGCATCCCTCTAGTGCCAAACTTGTTTTCCGAACAGGTTTGCTTATTTATTCAATGACAATTAATATCCTCAAAGGTCATCAAGTTCATCAGTTATTTGAATAATATAATGATATAAAAGTAAATGTTACACACGGTTTATTTAAATGAGATTCAGATTTAGTTGGACTTGTTTATGCTCCGACGAAACTTTGAGCGTCACTAAAGCATAGATTCTAGAAATATTGAACAAAAAGTTAATTGTTACTATTAATTGTGTTTTGGGTACTGGCACAAGAGTACCTCTGCAGGTAGTGGTATTCTAAAAGCAGATGTCTCCCACCACCACGGGTGCCCTGTGCAGTCACGCGCTTGAAATCCCCTTTCTTAGGAAGCAATAAGTCCAGCAGTGGACGTCCATGCTTCTACGTAAAAAATGAGATATTTGTATATCTCATTTTTTACATAGAAGGTACTTGGACAGCCCAATCACAATCAAAATCCAATGACAATATATTCACACAATAGTTCATACATTGTCCTGACTCCTAGATAAGTCGCTTAAAGCACTTGTGTTATGGACATCAGGCCAGAGAGGAATCCCAAATAAAATATTTAAATAATAATTAAAAACAAACAAACATTCATTATATAAATATTTGTCCTGGTTAGGATCGAACTCATGACCTTTGACGCATGAGATTGGATCAACACCATCAGCGCCATCGAGCTCGTCATGTAATACCTACAGAGAGGAAATTTGTGGGACAATTGTAATGCTCTCGTGGGCTGAAGATTTTTATGACTGTGTATATCGACGATAGGCGAATTTGGCATTCTGTATTACTTTTATCGCTGCTAATAACTCTTACATCATAAACCTTGATAAGGCCCAACCGAAATTGTCTTTTATATTTTGATTATTTCAATATTAATATGTTACAAGATTATTTGATAAATAATGGCATAGATCATCTCCGTTTTATTTTATAAATCGACGATTTATATTACGATCCGCAAGACATTAAGTGTCACCGTAGCCTATAGACGCCTCTTTTACCACTTGGATGTCACTAGCGCATTGCTAACCTTGTATTTTGTGTGATATTATGGCACATTATCCACTAATAGTTGAGAGCTCGCTTCTTGAAGTTGTTGACTCGTATGTATACCTAGGACAAATATTCCAATTAAGTTAGTCCAAGAAATAGTCTAATCGCAGAATCCAACTCGTCTGTGCAGCGTTCGGAAAACTGCGAAACATCTTCTCATCCCACATACCTCAGTGTCTTAAGTTGAAAGTTTTTACCATATGTGTTACTAGCGATGACATATGACAGCTAAGCGTGATATCTTACTATTGGCCTTATTAGTCAACTGAAAATAGCTCAACCAGCTATAAAGAGGGCAATGCTTAGAGTCTCTTTGCGCGATCGAATCGTGAAGGAAGGAAGGAAGAAAGAAGATTCTTAACAGAACCAAAGTTACCGACATTGCCCGGTGGATTAGTGATTTGAAGTGGCAGCGGACAGAACGCAGACGCAGAACCGATGGCCGATAGAGTCAATCAGACTAAAACCGATCCTTTTGGAAATTACTATGTCGAGCAGAGAACGTTTTATAGCTGACATGATGATGATGACCTACTAATTACACTGTTTTTTTACCCTTCAAATAAGAACACAGCCATGCGAACTAACATATTATATATATCATACTTACTTCAGTTTGAACTAGTAATTTTTGACTGGATTTGTGCAGCGTTATGTACTTTTATAGAGTAATTATTACTAGTAATGCCATCTATTGTGGCTTGTAGTAACTAACACGCTTTCACGCTATTAATTATCGCCATTTTCATAGCAGTCGCAGAATTTTTACTGCTGGACATATGTCACTCAAAGAATTTACGCAAAATTTACTACGCAAGGCAGGCGTTTTAATCAAATCTTTCCCCTCCATGATCATCATTATCATATCAGCTATTGTAAATCTACTGCTGGACACATGCCTCTCCAAGAAAGGAGGTTTTTTGCCCATAATTGCAGCGCTGAGCAAGAGCGTTGGCAATCGCAAAGCGCAGCTTCTCCTAGCTAGTTGTATTCGAGACACACTTTTCCAGACTATACCACCCTCTGCCAGCACGATATACGAGTATAAACCCTATAATCAAGTCATATCTTTCTCCAGAGGTGTACAATTTTCTTGCACGAATATCGTTACATAATCTCCAATACTAATCCAGTCAACCTGACGACATTTTAATCCCTTAATATATAAGTCTGTCATAATGACAGCGTGGTATTAATTAAAAAGTGATACGAGCTGCGACGCTGGCACGGGATGAATATAGATTACGAACAATAGAAGGTGAATTGCCCACAATTTGTATCCCTATGTTTACACAGGCGAACGATTATGTAGGATCGGCCGTTACGTGAAGAAAGCACATGAACGTGATATAATTTAAATCTTTATTTGGGAACACCTAATGAATATACCGACAGATGGCATTGTAAAGCTACGCTCTCCTAACACGCCTTTTCATCGAGTTATGTACCTACATATTAATCTCATCATCATTATAGCAGACGTAGAACATTCAATTGCTTGGACATATGTTTCCTTAGAAATAGGGGAATTTATCTATTATTTTCGAACTAAACATTGCCCTAGAATGGGATCAAACCCACGACCTTTGGCGCACATGATAGGATCGATTGTGGTTTTCATGAAACAGTAATTAATATAGAACAACGCAAAAGTCAGGAAGATTAAAATTAGACAAGCGATTACATCAATTAAGGAAAGCAAAACAGAACTTTATTGTGTTTGGGTTAAAGGTCAAACATCCTGAGTTAGTTTGGGAGAGTTGCAGAGTTTGATGGAGTTTCATTAGTTATGGTTAACATTTTGTTGGTAATTGATACAAATGACTCGTTAAAGTTTGAGAAGCCACGGCGCTGTGCTCCAATGTGTGGTGAATCTTGATAAATACGAGTATGCGTCGACATGTTGAAAGCCGTGTGGTGCTGGCAGAGCAGATCAGTACCTCCCATGTACCAGGGGTCGTAAGGGGCGACTGGCGGTATACTCGCCCGAAGCAGTGTAACTAAAATACAACAGGGCAGGGATGGGCAGTGGTATTCCCGTTACCAAGCAACGCTTTGCGATTACCACCGCCAATTATAGGAAAACTCCACCTTTTTGGGGAGGCGTATGTCCAGCAGTGAACGTTTTGTGGCTGCTGTAATGTCATCATCGCAGCGTCATTAATATATGTTAAAAATGGCTAATTTTTACGCTATCAGCAGACACCGATGATGGTTCTTTAATAACAAAAGTTTAAAGGATGACTTCGTTCTATTCGATAAGGCCGCCCATTGTTCTGGACTTATAGTATTTATTCCTTTATTTAAGTTTTTGTGTTTATGTCATGATCATCATCATATCATCCACCGGAAGTCCACTGCTGGACATAGGCCTCTCCAAGAAAGGAGGATTTTTGCCCATAATTGCCGCGTTGGGCAAAAGACTTGTACTTTCGAATATTTGTAACGACTAACAAAAAACAAACTATTGAACTGATTTCGTTCACCGAATAAATTTAAAATAATATTATCAGAATAGCGACTGGCCCGATCTATAGTCGCTTACGTGACATGCATACTTATACGATGATATTTGTGTTTGTTCTGTAGACACAGAACAAACACAAATTATATTGGGGTATTTAGGGTATTGAATAGATTGTATTTAAGTATTATATTTGTGATTACTCTGTTGTTTGCTTTATGCGACTTATCTTGGAGTCGGATGGACCAATAAGATGTGTGTGAATTTAATTAATATCTTGGTATTGGCTATTTCAATAATTATTCACATCATATTTACATGCTAAAGACTCTATTTATTTTCCAGCTCATGGCAAGAGGTCTTCTCATCCTCCCCTCTCCGCTCCAGACTGGTACCTCACCAGAATGCTCCGTCGCATCTCCTCCGACCCCGAATTGGTTAGTATACCTGTGACTAAAAACATTATTTTTACAAAATTACTAGGACCCTATTTTACAAGAAAACATTCTTAATGTATCAGTCTGCAGGCGGGACACAAACTCATACATCTTGGTCTCTTTTTATTTTAGAAAAGAAACTAAGCTAAGAACCAGCGCCATCTCTTAAATTATTTAGTAACTATCTACAATTACGAATGTTATACTTAAAATACTCTTTTAACATTTTATATTCAAAGTTATGGTTAAATAAATGTAGGCAGTTAAATATACTAGGTTTTAAAGCCGTTAACGATTAGTAAACGCGTTTATTAGAAAATGTGCAAAATAATTAAAACTATTATATAAAGGTATACCGGCAGAATAGAATAGTACCTCTCACTACACCGGGAGCCGTAAGAGGGGACTAAGTTGGCAGAACCGACAAATGGCGGTATATCCATCCGAAACTTCGCAGCTAAAATGCACAGGGTGGGGATGGGCAGCAGCATCCCCTTCGCGATAGTCGCGCTCAGCGATTCCCAATAAGCTTGCCCAGCGCGGGAATTATAGGCAAAAAACCTCCTTTTTTGAAGAGTCTAATGTCCAGTAATGAACTTCCAATAGCTAGTATAATGATATGGATAGATCAGATCTTCTACGAAAGAGTTATGGCTTCGATCTCGAATATTTATTGTTATTTAAATATTTATCCAAGTGAGGGACATTGCACAAGGTATCTACCTCTTACTAAGGTCCTCTGCATTGCGACCTCACTCACTTATCTCTACCGCCATAACTTTAAAATAGCAGTGTTCGCAGGCTGTGATCCGTTATGAAGGGATAGAGTGTAATTACCGGGTAAATGTGACATAGTATCTTCAGTTCACAAGTGTCACGCTAGTGATATCCTTGTTAAATCCAACACGAGAGTTTATAGGCTGCGGTTAAATTTGCCATCAAGCAGACCGTATGCTTGTTTGCTGACTAAATAATATAAAAAAAATCTGGTTGTAAAATATATGTATTATAGTTGGAATCAAAGCGGAATTACATAGTAGCTGTGTGATTCCTCCAATGTCTGACAACTGTAACACAAGTGTTTTAAGTGACTAATTACAGATTCAATTAATATATTGCATTTGCCTCTAAAATTTCTATTGATGGATCTTAAGCTTTCAAAATTCAGAACTCTGATCTAAACTTTTTATCCCAAAAATATGCCTTAACAGGATTGCGTGAAAAAGGAAGACCCTTTCTTAATCTAGTTTCCCAAAAACACCAGGAAACGGAATTAAGCTTAGACCACTTATTGGAAATACAAACATTTTTTCCTTAATATATTCTTAATTATATTCATTTAGCCGTGAAATACTGGCAGATTAGAATAGTACCTCCCCATGTACCAGAAGTTGTAAGAGGCGACTAAGGAACCAGAACCGACAGATGGCGGTATATCCATGCAAAAAAGTCAGCTTAAATGTACAGGGCGGGGATTGGCACCAACTTCCCCGTCGCGAAAGCTGCGCTCTGCGATTGCCAACACGCTTGCCCAGCGCGTGAATTATGAGCAACATACCCAACATTTCTTGGGAAGGCCTATGTCCAGCAGTGGACTTTGAATGGCTGGTTTGATGATGATGATGATTTTTTTTTATGGTGGGTGAATCGCTCGTAGTCATAAATAAACAAATAGATGATATATAAAACCGTAAGGTACTGACAGAGCAGAATAGTACCTCCCCTTTTACCCGACAAATATTTATATGATGATATTTATGTTTATCTGTGTCTGGGTGTTAAATATATGTATTTCACAGGTGCTAAAAGTGACTTATCAGTTGTGTCATGTCACAATGTTTTATCACATAAATGTCTGTACTGGCCGGTAATCGAACTCTTGCTGTAGAAGATAGGGATCACCAAATTAACTCCGTCAAAAATGTATAATTTCAAACTATTAGCTAAAATTTCTGACGTATTACTGTTTAATTTATTAATATGATTGTTAACATCATATTTTATTAAACTTATTTTAGACAAAGTTGTCAAAAAATTTAATAAAATATAATGTTACAATTTATTTATGTATAAATTGAGATTAAAGGACATACATAGACTGTATCACATAATTGCAATCTCTTCCAAGCGATTCTCGATCTCTTCCAAGATCTTTTAATTGGCCTATTTACACAAAAGAAGTGGTAGCCTAGATTCCGAAATTCAACCTGTAATTAATAAAATTTTGTAGAAACTCTTTTATCGTTTGCTAGACATTAATTAATAGATAAATATGGTTTGTTTAATTTAAGTATGAGTATGTCTTATTTTGTTTTAAAAAGGCAAGGACGACATGAATAACGAGTATATCAATGTGTCTTCTAAACAGCGGTGTGTGTAACTATTATTTTAGAGAAGTTAATAGGGAATTTCTAGTGCATTTTGTATTAAAGAAATAGCTTAATGCACTTCTTCTGCAAAGGTGCAAACTTTTCGTATCACGTATTTATACATACACTACATGAACTATTTCGTTATATTTATGAAAACCCTTGTCATCAGCTATTCCAGTCTGTGATGTTATGCATTTATCGCCATCTATAACTCATAGTTTTAAATTCCAGGCCCAGCCTCGGCAACTACCTGAAAAGAACGACAACCTCAACACCATATTCCAAGTTATATCAGACGACGCGCCCGATGCCTCTGCTGAAAAGCAACTGATGTGAGTACTTAGTTTCACTCATATCCAAGAGATGGCGTTGCACAATGAAATAGTGCAAAGTTTGAGAGATGGCGTGAGTATTAGCTACAGAAAATTCCAATAGATGCCGCGGCCTGCTTCCTTAAGTATCTTAAAGATGCTATGTTAAATTTTTTTTATGATATCGTAAATGGTTAAACAAATAAAAAATAAAAAATCGCTGATTTTTTATTGGATAACTTACAAATTATTTCGTCAGTATGGCTAATAGAAAGAAAATTAAATTTTCAGGCCTGCTAACGTAGAATTTCAAGTAGCTCCTGAAGCTTCAGGTATTCGCCGTACAATGGATGCTAAGCCGATGCTGGACGACGAGATTTTGTCGAAGATCAAAATCTGGCAAATATTGGTAAGCACAGCTACCTAGCATTTACAGTTAAATAAAAATTATTCTTAATTATTACTTTTAATATCCTGTATTTGAATTTAGGATAATCAGTTACAATACATTAGAATTTATTGACAACCACCTGATGACCGACTTCGTCCGTGTTAATGAACAATTTTATTTAGATTACAGAACAATTTAATAAATTTTAATTGATTTAACCACCTTAACATAATTGTTTTTCTAAGAAAATAATACTATAATAATTGAATTACTGCTTGAAACGTTTGCCTGCCAAATTTGCGTAGAAATCGGTCTTGTTATTCCGGGAGTAAACTGGAACAAACAAACACACCCAAAGAAATATATATTCTTGTGATAAAACGAGCATCTATAAGCTGCAGTTACTCGGACCGTATGCTTATTCGTCGACTTCACTACAAAACAAAGTTACTTGCTGCTTTCTGTCTGTCTGTATGTATGTTTGTATTAGATCTTTAAAATAACGCAACGATATTTATGCAATATTTAAAAAGTATTATATACATATAGTACCTTCCTGTTGTTATATTTAATTATAAAACATAGTAAAAAAAACACCAATAGTTTTAGAGCTTTTTATTGATGTAGTAAATAAAAGCATTTTTTGCGCTAACATTGCAAACGCTAGCTGAACCCGGCGAGATAGATCAATATAATGTACTACAGTATTATACACCTTAAAAAGGTAAATTTCTACGATGGCATATATCTATCTATTAGGAGTAACCTACAAGAATATTTTTTTATCCTCATTGGTCCCGTGCGAAGCCAGAGCCGTCATTTAAAAAGAAGATGGCTGACAATGTATGCTACTAAACATATAGTTTATTTTGAATATTTTATTGTGGTTCGCTAAAGCAATTACTAGAATAAAACTTTTGAACTGTTTAAATATTGTAACGATTAAAATACAATTTTCTGTTTTCAGAGAGAGGCAGCCGAAGACAATTAACTAGACTCCTATTTAAAAACAAATCGACTGACGTTCTCTTAGGCTTCATTTACCTTTTATGTTCACCTTAGTTCACCTAATACTCTTATTGTACCTAATACTTCTTATATATGTGTATTATATAACGACTATGTGATTGTATGTCTTGTCAATTGTAAGGCTGGGTTGCAATTGGCGATGTAGTTAAAAATAGGGTAACATGTGCCACTGGATAAGTATGTTATTATTTTATATTTTATCTTAGTATATGAATGTGACTAAATGTAAGTGTTAGAATCTTATACTTCCCATTCACGGTAATTTTATTTAACAATGAATGTTATACCTTTATAAAGGATTTCTCTGTTACTCAGGCAATAATCCTATTTGTTGCCAAATAATCTCCAATAAACAGTATGATTACATAAAATAAAACGATATGTTATATTTGTACAGGCAAATTGACAGTTGACAGTTAATTGTCCCCCCTTTAACTATAGCTTTTCTTAAAGAATTATAATAACATTTTATTCATATATATAAACCTTATGTAATCTATTTTATACTAGCATGCTATTTAATAAACAATCAACAGGATTTAATGAAAAAGCTCGATTATCTAATATTGAAAACAAACAGAACAATAATATAAAAACAAGTATTGCCATCTATTAGCAAAAATAGTTTGACGCAATCTATAATTTGTAATTTTATACAGATTTTACTCAGTGACAAATTCTAAAAGAAATCTAGGAATAACAGTTACCTTTGGAGTAAATTATTTAAACAAATAGATTTATTGTAGATAACATTTATCAATTCGATTGCACTATATGATATTTACTGTTTCTTTAATAGAACTTGTATACGATAGCGGAACGCTTGAAAAACCAAGTTATTTTATTAGAAAGACTAAAATATATTTATTTACATGGATTTGCATAAAACTGCACTTGTTCATAATTGTTAAATGTGTTATATATAAAAATGAACCTGTCAAATATAAAGCAGATTCGTTCCAGTGCCTGTTTTTTATTTTTATTAAAACCTCAACACAAAAACGAAACGAAACTAAAAATATATATAAAATTTGTTGTTACACTTGACTTCTGGAGATATATATTTATTCTAAAAATATTTCCAGTTCCCGAAGTTACGAATATATACAACATTTATTAATTTGAAGAGTTAGTTTGTTTATTTAATATAATAATAAATTTAGTTACCTTTGATATAAAACAAACTTTCAGTATTAGATAGCCCATTTATGAAGCAAGGCTATATAACGTTATGACCATTATTAACAGCGGAACATCAATGATACTAGGATTAAATTAACGTTAAAGTTTAAATAAACGTAGATAGGTATAATTTTCATAATATGGTCAGTCCAATAGTACATTTTCCAAACTGCAAATTTATTCCAGACATTTTTTCAGTACAGCGAAATGAAAACATACAGATTACACTATAAACACAGATTCAATGAGTATTTTTTTAAGATTGTCAATTTATAAGTCTAAATAATACTTTTTGGTAGATATAGTCATTTTTTTTAATATATATTTTTTTATTTGTACAAGATAACAAGCAAACATATAGTCCGCATGATAGTAAGCGTCACCCCATCTTATAATACGCTCGTAATATCATAAGGATATACACGTGCGTTGCCAACTGCCAAAATAAGAAGTTTATTGTTACATTTACCCAGTAGTTTCACTGCCTCACCCTTCAAACTGGAACATAGCAATGTAACATACTTTTTGGTGGTAGATATAGGTGAAAGTGAGGTATTAGTACCTCGATTTTTGTATGAGAAATGTCCCATGTACATTTACGAAATCATCCACTTGGGATAAAATATTGTGAAGTGATCTTATTACGGCCCGATTAAAGTTAAGTACTCAGTGCTTTTTACAACTTAGAATAGTATTTAAAAATTAAAATAGTACCTCCCCATGTACCCGGAGTCTTAAAAAGCGAATAAGGTACCAGAACCGAGAGATGCACAGGGCGGGGATGGGCAGCAGCATATTTGTCGCCAAAGCTGAACTCAGCGATTGCCATCACGTTTGCCCAGCGCGGCAATTATGGGCAAAATTTTTCCCTGTCCCGGGGAGACCTATGTCTAGCAGTGGGCTTCGAATGGCTGAAATGATGATACAAATTTAAAATAATAGAATTATTAAAATAATAGAATAATGATAATAAAATAAAAATGCCTAATAAAATAAATCAAATATTTCTCTTGTATCATTTGATAATGATATGAATGATATATATCATCCATAGAAATTTCACAGTGGAACATTGACGTAGGCCTGCCCAAGATGGAGGAATTTTTGCCTATAATTGCCGCGCTGGGCAGGCGTGGTGGCAATCGCTGAGCGCAGCTTCACGGCTGGCCATCCCTACACTGTAGTATTTAAGCTGCGCTGTTTCGGATATACCGCCATCTGCTGGTTTAGGTACTTCAACAAAAAAAAACATTTTCTAATAATCAGAATCAATAATCAATTTTCAAAAAATACATGTATCTTTATGGCTATAACGCCATTGCTAAAAATTACAAGTAATAACCGATCTCAGTACCACTTAAAGTGTTTTAATAAGCTTTATCTCTTTAAAGTTTATCCAACAATGGGCAGGGGGCGTTTTCTATTTATACTCTGGATATTTTGAATAACTAAAAATATAACTTAAAATTCAGATATAGGAACTTAGTGATCGTAGCTTACAAGAACATTATAACTCAACATATATAATATATGAAAAAAAATCTTAGATTAAAATATGACTGTGTTTTTTATTACTACAACTATGAAAGAATATTTAACATTTTTGTTTATCGAGTCTATGGTGGCGCCACTGTCTATGGATTAAACGAAAATTTAAAATAATTACGTTTGAAATCTTTAGTACATGCGCATATAAGTCCAAATCTAGAATTGTGTACCGTTGAAGCTACCAAATAATTACACCGACTAACAAACAAAGTTGAACAACCTTAAACTCTAGTATTATACCAACTTGTTTCCACTTTTGTAAGTGCAAGCCGGTAATAATGAGGAATCTCCCGTGAACTGACAGTAATAAAAGCAACATCCCACTTTGGGGAAGAGCGAACGGTGAGATAACAGAAATTAAATGAGTGGAGAAAGCCCACGCGTGCAATTGAAATAATACAGTACGGTTAGTTAACGATCATATAAAATATACAAACAGAGTGTGGAGCAGTATTTAATACAATCTTACATGTAATATTCTTAATAAAACTAATTTTTAACGGCTTTTTATCCTTTGTTTTGTATTTAACCATTTCTTACAATTTCCTTCCAAAAAAAATAAATTTGTATGCCCATAAATGCCGCGCTGAGCAAACGTGTTGGCAATTGCAGCGGCCCTGTGCTTTTGAGCTGCATTGTTCCAGATGGATGAACCGCCACCTTCTGGTTCTGGTACCTTAGTCGCTTCTTACGACACCAGAGTAGTACCTCTCACTGGGAGGTAGTACTCTGCATACTTCTGCCGGTAACTCACGGCATCTTATAATATAGTATTGAATAATTTCAAAGATCCTAAGATAATATTTTCATTAATGTACTGTAACAGTTTCCGTGAAGTGGCCGAAACACCTTGAATATATGACGTGTCTATTTCATAAATAGACGCACGTATCTCTCTCAAATATCCATGTCATAATATCAGTCATATTATGACCTCAGTGTTTTGCCCTTAATTGTCAGAATGGGCTGGGAGTGGTAACGATATCATAGCGATGCTGCTGCTCATCCCCGCCCTGTCACATTGAGCTGTTTTCAAAGGATACAATGCTATCTATCGGTTCTTTAAATATATCAATCTGAAAGTGATGACCTCACAAACTATCTCAACGCACCAATGATTTAAGGTACAAGTTTTAAATTTATTTTTTGTGTTAATATTTGCTGGAACTATAATAAGAAAATAACATTTAATTTGGTAGGTCATTAGGATAAGTTGTTTAGCGAGCCGAGAGAAAAATCAGAATAAAAAGTTTGTCGGTTTAGAATTATTAATATAAAAATATAATACAATAATTTAAAAATATAATATAATCTATAGGCTGATATGATGATGATAATAATAATAAATCCCTGCTAATATTATAAATGCGAAAGTAACTCTGTCTGTCTGTCTGTCTGTCTCTTACGCTTTCCCGTTTAAACCTCTCAACCGATTTTGATGAAATTTGGCACAGACAATCTTTAAACTCTGAGAAAGGACAAAGGCTATTTTTGAATTCGGAAAAAGGGTTGAAAGGGGTCGAAAAGGGGGATAAAAAATTGTATCGCTATTTTTAGAGCTGGAAACTTGAAACTTATTTTTCTAGCCATTGATTCGATATAAAAAACATGACAATAAAAGTTTATATAAGCTAAGGTAAAGAGGTATGGTACCTAGAAAAAACTATTTCACGCGGACGAAGTCTATAAGTGATAATGATGATAAGTTCTATGACCACCATTTACCGACCACGCTGTGATCTGTGTTGTGAGGACGACGACTGCCCGCACTCGCCAGAAAGTGCGGCACATCCATGACTTATGTTAGAAAACTCATTTAGCACTTTGTCAGTTGTTTCTTCTGTACAAATCCTGGGAACGTGTCACGTGGCGCGGTCACGGACTATCTGTAAATAATAATTTGTGCCGAAATGTAGCTAGCGTTAAAAGCATTGTTACTCGGTGCGCCTCTGAGAGCGGTGTTAATTGCACTAACTTGCGAATTAGACGCCATCTAAGTTATAAGATGCCATGTCGAATTATATTTACCATTTCGTTATATCAACTTACACTTTATAGTGACAGTCATTGAAATATATACAATTTTGTGTTTACGTTTTTTTTATTACATCAGCTCGACAAACAAGCATGCACTCCACGAGATTGCGTCACTGCAGCCTATAAACGCTCTTAATATCATGAGGATTTCACTGCCAATGTGCCATCCTTGTCACTTGAAAATATTATGCCACATTACCTAGTAATTTAGCGGTAGAAATTGGTGAGAGTGACGTACCCTCACGTCACGGTTAGATCCGATTATAATAAAGAAATAATTATTTCTTTCTAAGGTGTGATTTTTTTAATATTTTTCTTGTTATATTGATATTCTGATATCCACGTGATGACACACTATGATAATACGAATGTGCCGTAAAATCATCATCGACTCATCCATAGGACTAGACTAGACTACTAGACCACTACTAGACTTAAGAACCATGTGTTTTTCAATAGAGCTGGTAGTACCTAATGTGATCCTGCAGTTTTAAACAGATCGTCTGTCCAATCCGTCTAGAGTATTGTAAAAAAATAACAATATATTAGCAGTTGCTATAAGAAAAGATTATAGTGAATATTCCTGTGCCTTGCGGTATCGGCACAATAGAATAGTACCTCCCACTGCAATAGGTGTCGTAAGAGGCGAACAAGGTACCAGAACCGACTGATGGCGGAACGTCGTTCTGAAACAGTGCAGCTCAAAAGCACAGGGCCGGTATGGGCAGCAGAATCCCCGTCGCGATAGCTGCGATATTGCCCAGTGCGGTAATTATAGGCAAAAAGCCTCCTTTCTTGCATAGGCTTATGCAGTGGACTTCCAATGACTGGTATAATGATGTTAATGAATATTTCTCATTCATCATTCATTTTGATGCAATTAGTTTTTGTAGGTAATGTTTATAGAATAGGAAATAGAAAAAATGTTCCAACTTCAACACACATTTCCCAACCGCCACAGACTAAAAAACCATACTGAATAAATAATAAAAAAAGAACCAAAACCGCTACACGCTTCCAATCAACACCGCAATCAGCGAGCAAAGAAACGGAGGGTCGTAATTAGAGCTAGATCCGTTCGCTCGACCGTTTCGACTCGCTCACCAACGTTACAAATGCAGCCTGCCTGTTGCATTTTCACTCAAGTATAACTAGCAACTCCCTGGAATTTCGTATTTCACTAAACCAAAATTTTGCACTAAAAAAACACCAACACAAAAACAACCTCAAACCCTTCTTATCTACATAAGGTAGACCTCATACAGAAGAACAGTTGACGGACGACAGAGTGATCTACCATTTAACGCAGAGACTCACCAGACATGGCTTTAGGTACGTGCACAGTATAGGCAAGGAGGAGTTGGTGCGGCCGGGAATTCCGCGCAGCGCACGCTCGAACATTGCCCTTCATAGAGTCGAAGCGACGGATCCTCATCCAAAACAACGGACAAGAGCTTTCCTCGGCAGCCTTAATAGCGGTGACACAGTAATGCTCTCAAAAGAAGATGCTGAGAGAGCAAGGTAACGCGTAGATCCATCTCGTCGGAGGAGCCGTAGAGGCAGACGAAGCTGGCCTGTTATGGGACGCCGCTCTGAAGAGTCCTTCACAAGTGCTGAGTATGGGTATTCCGGCAGCGCGCCGACGATTCCTACATACACACCATACACGAATACAGGATGCGTAAATGCATTTCCCATCGTAAAAAAAGACCTCATACTTAGTCGTCTGCATTGGTACCTCACTCCGGTCCAAATGTGGTATTCTGAAAGGTGAGAGAGAGGTGGCATAATATCCTCAAGTCTCAAAGTTGGCTTCGTGATAGTGATATCTTTGTGATATTACGAACGTCTATAGGGTGTCAGTCCGTCTGTGACGCATATTATCTGCTTGTTTGCCGACCTGGTCATCACAAACGTTGATGAGATGTTTGACGCTGCATTTGCTGATATGTAGTTTCTGCTCAGGCAATCAATCAGTTTTTTCGGAGAACCTAATGCTTGCCCAGCGCCACTAGAGGCGCATGACCTAGGCGCGAGTGGCTATCGTCGAAGATGGTTAAGTTATTGTTTGCAAAAGAAGAAGACTAAGTGATCCAGGCAGCACTATTGCTTGAGGGGCAAGGAAAACACGCATTCGCTGGAAAATCAGTGTACTACTCAACCAAAAAAATGTGTGTGACGTGTGTGAGGTTGTGGAGTGCCAGTAAGAGTGCGATCGAGGGAGGCATTCATTGAAGTTATGCTATCGGACGGATCCTCGAGTACATGTCGCGGCCTACGATGTCAGACATAAACGTTTTTTAACAGTATAATTAGCGGAATTAATCAGTTCCACGTGCTATGTACTCTGTTAATTTCAACTTCAAATTGATAAACAGCTGGGCTATGTTGATAACTTTGGTTGACATACGGATTTCCTCATTCTTATACTCTTGTCTTTGCCTTATTTGACAGTGCCTTAAGTAATCTCCTGAATATAGCTCTTAATTAATAGTCATAAAAAGAATATTTAATAATGCCAGGTTATATAGTAACAGCATATCAACCACAACTATGTACTTCTAGATATTACTTTATATTGCGTCCTACGAGAATTTTCTGGACTAAAAATAGCCTATCCTACCTCAGGGTTTTAGCTATACGCCAATACCATTGGCCATATCTAAAGAATATGTGTCCATCTGTCTGTTCTAGTAACTCAACCACATCTTATCACATCTGGTATTACAATTCTTCACACAACCCTTTCAAGCAAAGCATGAATAAATATTTTGTTTAATTAATTATTACTGCAGTAGTCTCTTTTAAACATACCGTTGTTGCATCGAAACTTTTTACTTACATTGCAAACGACGACTAGATCAAAGAAAAGTAATCTTAAAGTAAGATTACAATAAAGATTGATGTTAATAACAAAATAAGGCATAAGTATATTTACTAACACAATAACAAAATAATAGTTGCACCAAAATGTCCGATGAATGCAATGATTTAATACACCTGTCTACAAGAAAAATGGACTCGCGTCAATTGTTCTTTATTAAGTGCTAGACAATTCTGCCCATACAGTTATGGGATCTTGGAGCGTAAGTGCTTTCATTTTTTTCGTAAGTGGCATTAACGAAAGTGAAAGACACGGCTATTGTGTTACATTCGCTCATTATAATAGATCCGATGGCACTGGTCGTGATGTTTCTTTCGATCCCTATATTTATGTTGTTTAATTGTGTTATATATAATTGTTTTAGTATAATATTTGTAAATCTTCTGCTGTCTGCTATTTGTAACACAAGCGCTATGAGCTGTTTTGCTCAGAGTCAGGCTACTGTCATCATCATTATACCAGCCATTGGAAGTCTACTGTTGGACATAGGCCTACCCGAAAAGGAGGAATTTTGCCCATAATTGCCGCGCTGGGAAGCGTGTTAGCAATCGCAGAGAGCAGATTTTGCAACGGAGATTCTGCTGCCCATCCCCACCCTGTGCATTTGAGTTGCATTGTGTCGGATGGATATACCGCCATCTGTCGGTTCTGGAATCTTAGTCGCCTTTTACGTCACCTGGTACAGAAGAAGGTAATCTACTTTTCCGGTACCTCACCACTGTATAAATAAATAAATAAATTCACTTAACACCTCATACATTAACCTAACTCCTAAAGCACTTGTGTTACGGACATCAAACAACAGAGAAATCACAAATATAGTTCATCGTCATCATACCAGCCATTAGAAGCCCACTGCTGGACATAAGCCTCTCCACAAAATTGCAGAGCGCAGCTATCGCAACCCATACCCGCCCCGTGCAAACCATTTTGTAACGACACCTGATGCTGTGAGAGGAACTATTTTATTCTGCTGGTTTTCATGGCACTACAGTACAGTAGTCCTTAAATACATATATTAAACAACCAGACACAAAACAAAAAATATTTGTTCTGTTTGGGACCTTCTTGGGCGCATAAGGTAGGATTACTACCATCAGCGCTATAGTGTCAGTGTATGAGATGTTGTCTGACTGATAAAGAAAATAAACGTACAAAAAAGATAATCAACACTTGTAAGCCGATACTGAACCAACCCGGTGGTGGTTAGTCTCGAAATCCGAGCACGTCACAGCATCCGAATACTATACGATACTCTGGGACATTTAAATTGCAGAATGTGTCGTTCGCAAAGCCGCTTTCGATCAGACACGCTAAAATAAATACTGGAAGCGTCATAGCTGTGTATACGAGTATGTTTCTAAGTGGCCAACTCAATATATTATCATGGAAAAGTATAAAAAGAACAAGAAACAATATCACGGCAAATCAAACAAAAGACAATCACTGCCTAGTCGAACTGGTTTTTGAAGGTTTTGTCATTAGCAACTTCATAAGGTTTACTAGAATGAATTTTGATCAGAATCTTTTTTATATGACTTAAGCCGATAAAATCAAGTATTCCATCCCCGTAATAGTAACCATCACCGCGTAGACGCCTGTATTATCACTAAGATATCACTAGCCCGCCGCCAATCTTCTTAATTGAAGATGTTAAGTCACAATACCCAGTAATTCACTGCCTCTTCCACTTTTCCAAAAGCAATACAAATACTGCTTTGTGGCGGTAGAAATAGGTGAGAGCGAGATTAGAAGTTCCTGATGTGGACTCCTAATTGCTGTTTGGCAGTTTCTGTTGCCATTGGTTCAATTGTTCTCTTGACCAGCAGTTTTCTTTTTCTTCTTATTCTTCTTCTTATTGGATTTTGCTAAGGAATTGAGGTTTTATTTATTATTTTCTGTTTACATAATATATAAAACGTGTTAAAATTTGAAGTACATATTTCAATTATGGAAGGATAAGTATGTATGAACATTGAAAGGAGGGGAGGGGAAGTGAAGAAAATAGTTTTAAGAACGTAAATTTTGCGTTGTGTTCCAAACAAAAATAGTAGTAGTTGTATATTTTACGTAGGTGCGAGCCTTTTTATCGTAATGTACGTAAACGTTTTTTGTTATCATGTAACTAAAACCGAAATAATAATACCGGTCGCAACCTTCTTTCTACTTCCTACTTCCTTGTTTGAGTGTGAAACTGAAAGGAATAAATTATTATATAGTTTGCCATTACCATTTCTGTAATGTCGGTCTCAGGTCTGTGCGAATAAATAAATAAACACAATTAATTATGGTTATGTATGATGACCGTTTCCACCACCGTAATCAAAGTAAATAATAGCCCATATTACGTATCACGCTCCCGCCTCCCGCCGGCCGACTATGCAGGGCAATGAAATTCAGGAAACAGAACATTTTAAACTCCCCCTCCATTTCTGCTTTCCTTCATATGGCAGTTCCATTGACTCCTACATCCGCGGTAACCACTCGTGCAAATTGAATTTTTCATCGTACGCCGATTACCCGCGATACGTTTCCGATCACTGATACAGGAGCAGTTATTACCGATTCTTACCTGTTCCCCTTCACAAGTAACAGGTTAATAAGAATCAGGTGATACTTACCTTTTCTATAGTCTGAATAATTTCCATACGATATACCAATATGAATTGGCCATTTAACAGTTTCGCATTCAAATCATTTCAGTTAGTTAATTTTAAGAATCATGTTAATTTAATAATAATTTAAATTACATATATATATACATATATGTTCTAGTTTTTTAGTTGAATTTTTGTCAATGCAATAAAGTGGGGGCCTTAATGATTTAGATTCGCAAATCAGCCCGGTAGATAGCTTTGTATAGTAGTATATAAACTGAGCATTAACACAAGCATCTGTATATGATGAAAAAATAAATATCAGACATAAAGAAACGTATTTTCAGTGAGAAAAGACTATTTTCTTCGTACAACATTATGTTTCGTTCCAGGGAAATGGTGTAAGATTTTTTTTTTTAATCCAAGTAATATTACAAATATGTCTTGTAATATAGAAAAATGTATGTAGCATTTTAGAAATATGTGAAACACTTATTTTAAAACTTATTACAACTTCCAAGATTATAAATAAATGCAAACTGGAATTAAGTGTTTTAACCTATACTTTGAAGACAACGGCGGTCAGGGGTCCAATAACAACAGTAGTTGTTAATGAAACCTTTATAACTACCAGTTGTTCTTGCAGGTTCTATTCTAGTAGCTTGCGCAATAAACTTGCTGTAAATTTAGTTTTCTGACCCGTTTGGTGCTGGCTTGGCTGGTCATCGATCATTTGAGTTATGAATTGTAATGAACAAAACGGGCCCGATGGCTAAAATCGTGTCGGTTATGGGTTCGATGATATTTCTGTTTTTCTGCGACTCCGTGTTAAATATCATATATGTATTTAAGTAATATATTTGTGATTCATCAGTTGTCTGATGTATGTTACACGAGTGCTTTAAGCCACTTATCTCGGAGTCCGAACAATTTATGAAATGTTGAGTAAATAATAAAAAGCTATATATTAATCGAAAAATTATTGTTGGGTTGACGATTTTGCGCCTTTTTAAATAAAGATTTTTTGATTTTGTCTTTAGGTTTTTGCACGTCTTTGTGTTGCACATAAAACAGTTCGCATTCGGCCATCAAGTCAAATCATAAATTATATATTAGGTTATCATCAAGTTTTTACGTGTACTAACATTTTCTAAATACATACTTTTTTATAAAAAAAAAAAACTTGGAGAATGTTGAAATAAACTTGTGTTAAATCCTTTTTAATAATTTGCATTCGAATTTATTAAGAAGGTATGTTCAAGTAAGAATTATAAATGCAGGTACTTGTCTAGTATGTTTCTCGTTGATAGTTAAAAGGTAGGTCGCACATTTAAGCTATTTCTCGTAGTTTGAGTTTAGCTTGTCATCATCATTGCGGCCATTGGAAATCCGCTGCTGGACATAGACCTACCCAAGAAAGGGGGAATTTAGCCCGTTTTTGCGCGCTAAGCAGAATCGCAGAGCGCAGCTTATGCTGCTGCTATATCCTGCTGGATGCTGCTACCCATCCCCACCCCATGCATTTGTGCTTCACTGTCTCTTGGTACAGTGGGAGGTACTATTCTATTCTGCCAGTACCTCACGGCACCGGCATGTTTGTATATAAATAGATATTATAATATTATTTATATATTAATAATAAAATGATGGACCATTTTTATCAGTTTTTATAAAACCTTGAAAAATTAAAAACCTTAATCTATTAGTGAAAAGCAGATATAATAAGTTCGGATTTTTTTTTGGTTTATTGCAAATGAGCAGACATGATGACAATCAGACACAGTTTTATAATATGTACATACAGTCAAACAAATTTTATTTTTATCGCGTTCTTATCTGTATTTATATGCATTAAGATCTCTCGTAAAATTTCCTTTTTTTCCGAATGAAAGTATCTTTAAGGGATACCAATTTATTCGGGCTAATCTTTGAAACTGCTGCCTATCCCGCTTGATGCTATAAGAGGGAAACGAAATTTTATACAAGAGGGAGTTTAACGAGAAAAAAATATAAGAAATACAAGTAAGAAGTAAGCTTTAGCTTGGAAAGTGTAAAATTAATGTAATAACTTCCAAACGGATATAAAATTTCATTATATATTATCTTCAAACACTATTCATTAACCGGTTTTAGAAAGCTGTTGATTTACCAATTACTTTGCGGCAAACGTTCTTAACATTAAACAAGTCAATTAAACCGCGTTTTTAAGTTGTTAAAAATTAGTTTAATTTATGTGTAGTGACATATTGTTTGTCCGAGAAGAACTCCATAACTAATAATATGATTTGATTCAAATTGTCCTTACTATGCACAGTTTAATCCAACTTAAGAGATAGTATAGTTTAATATAAATTGGCAATATTTTGTTTCTTTAAAGGCAATAGCTATATTATCTGTTTATTAAATATGGCAAAATCTTTTCATTATCTGTGAGTGCCAGAAGAACCTGGCGGTGTAAATTAATGATTGTCTTGCACCGATACCTATTTATTTATTATATCTTTTTTCGGAAAACGGAATCAACGGGATACAAATTTACTATATACTCGGACGACGTCGTAGTATTTGAGCTCTTATAGCTGATTTCTGAGCACAAGAGAACACTAGGAAAAAACCGACGTATCTACTAAAGCCTTGGTAGCGCAGCAGTAGCAGCCCTTGCAGCCCCCCATAAGGAGAAAGATTAAGGTTCGAATACCGCCTGACGCCTGTAATTCAACGTTGAATTGTTTCTAGTAAATATTATCTGAAATATGAAATAAACCGTGAGGTACCGGTAGATTAAAATAGCAATTCTACGTGCGAAGCGACTGTGGTGTCCGACAGATGGCAGTATATCCTTTGAAAATATGCAATTCGGATGGGCTGCAATATCCCCATCACAAAGGTACGCATTTAATTTCTACGTATTTTTTTTTATTAATGAGTAGCAACCACTTGAAATTGCCAAGTTTCAAATATTAAAATACTGAAATTTATTTTGTTAAATTAATTTGTAGTTTAGTAGATTATAATTGAAACTGTCATTTCACGATGTTACTAGCTCCATCTGTTGGGATAGTGCGGAGTTAATCTCTCTGTAGACTTCGTCGCGACGACGTCGCGTTGCGTCGCGACCTATAGTTATTACTAGCTGTGACTACTGTTGGCCGTAAGGTACCTACAGAGTAGAATAGAACCTCTCTCTGAACCAAGAGTTGTAAGAGGCGACTGAGGTACCAACACTGACAGATGGCGGTATATCCATCCGTAATAGTGTAGCTTAATTGTAGAGGACAGGAAAAGGCAGCAGCACCCTTTCGTGAAGCTACGCTCTGCAATAGCGAACACGCTTACCCAGCGCGGCAATTATTGACAAGATTGCCTTTTTCTTGGGGAGGCCTATGTACAGCTGTAGACTTCCAATGGCTGTAATGATGTACATATATACAAATCTCCTATCAATAATATACATGCACATATATTGATTTGATATGTACGTTATGAAAATAAGATTTCCAATAGCTAATATGACGAAGACAGCGGTTTACCCGCGTTAATTTGAAAGCAAATTATTTTATTACTTGTACATATTGGAGAAAATACAAATAAGAGTTTCATGTGCCGCCCTACAAGGACATTGCAATATATTATTACTAACTACCAACTGGTTTAATAATAATAAATTGAACGATACAATTTATAAAAAAAATTGCTCACAACCCAAAGTCGCAATCTACTACTCACGGTTTTATCTTCGTTCTAGCATAAATCGAAAGCTTATCTTTCCGAGGTGCCAGAGCTGTTAGGCATGCTCACATCCTGATGCTTGCATAGATTTCCTGAAGGTCTCCTAAAGCTGCTGGGTGCACCAGGCACTCATGTTAGCGACTCGTGGTACTTCCAGCTATCGGGTGCGACTCATGGCACGGGAAGGGATTCATGGTTGAGTAAACCAACCCCACCAATCTGCTAAAAGCTCCTCGGGCCTCGTACTCATCGTTCGCAATGTCCATTGGCATTACTAGACTCATACTAGGATAGGCTGTGCTCGAGGTGGAGAGCTCGATCACAGGGATAATACCGAGCAGACACAACATTGCTCCACCTCCACAGCTAACCTCATAAAGCCACTGAGAATCCAAACCTCAATTTCAGAGATATGAAAATCGCGTGATAGAACTCTGGCAAGAACCATTCAATCTAGGCACCGTTTATTCTAACGCAAGCACTTGTGCTGCTTGCGTTAGTTACAATCCTTGTAAAGAGATTGGAATGCCTGCATAAGATGTGACCATCTTATGCATCTCATATAGAAATAATCTTCCACAACTCCTTTCGTACAACCCTATCATAAGTATTTAGCAAGTCAATAAAAGCGCAATAGACCTTGTGACCTTTTGTAAGGCACTTTTTGGCTATGCAATTTCAATGTCAATGCCATGGTTAAAATATTAAGACTCTTAATATAGATTAAAATGTTACATTTTATATAATGTTACTAGCGCCATCTCTCGATGCAGTGCGCAGTTATTATATCTGCAGAACTAATGTTATTATTACATTCGCTATTAAATATATAATTACGATTTATAAATAACGATTAAATCAACAAAAGACAGAATTCTATTTATTTGTGCAGATTTATTTTACCCCAGAAAACAAATAAAAAACACAGCGCTCTCTATATGACAAGTTTACGTTTTTGCCATAATGAATATTATATTGTGACATTATGATCCAAGATGGCGGAACAATCTTACGTAGCTGTTCCCTTATAATTCAAATAGCTCATTACTTATTTATTATGTTTGTAGTGCTTGAAATTGAAACTGGGAGATCGTATGAATTCTAAATGTTGCCTCGATTGGATTTATACCTTTGCGATGAAATATGTTGAAGTACTAAATTAGCATTTATGTATGGATGACATTTTTCTTTGTTTTTATGCTACATATTAACGGCTTTTTTACTTTTACATTTTTTGTTTATCGTTTCGGTAAGATGGTCTTGAAAACGGTTGCCGCAAGGTAGCCGAAACTTAGATAACCGCGTTTTTAAGCCGTTACATAATCAGTTTTATTATGAGCAGTTAACGCGTTAATGTTATAAAGTATATTACCCACTACCTAGGTTTACCAAAATGTCATGATTATATTTTTGTTTTAATAACAGAATAATTTTTATAATCACATAATTTAACATTTGATTTAACCTAGTTCTAAGTGCAAACCGGCTAATTACTAAATGGTTTGTTTCATGATTTAGGTTATTATATAATTCAGGTAATCTTTTATAATTCAGTTAATTAGAATTGTATATCTTATATAGTATTCAATATTTTTTATTACTATAACTACGTTACTTTTAATAACAATTTTTATATGCCTAAGCTGACAAGCAAGCATACGGGTCCGCGTGATATTAACCGTCACCCCAGTAAACGCTCGTATTATCAAAAATAGACTAGAGCGTTGGCAAACTGCAAAATATATTACCTATATCACTTAATTCAGTAATTTCACTGCCTCCATCACTCTTCAAACTGGAATACAGCAATGGCAACACTGGCAGGTGCCGGTAGAAATATGTGAGAGTAGGGTACCAATTCAGCCGACATTTGAATAAGGTATACCTTTAGTACATTTGACTTCAACAACTTCTAAAATAATACGTGACAAAAGTTCTGCAGAGATAATAACTGTGCACTGCGCCAAGAGATGGCGCTAGTAACATTATAAAATGTAGCATATTAATCTAATTTTAGTGTTTTAATATTTAAACGTGACATTGACAATGACATTGCATAGCCAAAAAGTGCATTGCAAAAGGTCAAAAGGTCTATTTCGCTTTTATTGACTTGGAGAAGACTTATTGGTAGGGTTATGCGAAAGGAGTTGTGGAAGATAATGTCCGTATAAGGAGTGAGTGACCGTCTCATGCAGGCATTCCAATCTCTTTACAAGGATTGTAACTAACGTTTACGACGTTACTTGCTTTAGAATAAACGGTGCCTAGACTGAATGGTATGACGTCCATAGAGGTGTCAGACAAGGATGTGTAGCATCGCCTTGGTTATTCAACTTATTTACAGACAACTGTCTATCGGATTTGACAGTAGACCTGTAATGTAAATGTGGATTAAGCATGAATGGGTTACTCATCAAACGTCTTCTTTACTCTGATGATCAAGTAGTGTTAGCATCGTCAGCTGAACAGTTGCAAGAGATGGTAATGATTCTGCAAGATTTCTTTTAAAGGAAAGTTATGAAAGAAAATGTAAGTAAGACGAAAGTGAAGGTAATTGAAAAGGAAAAAGATATGATAAACTGTGACATACATGAATAAATGCCGTTGAAATGAGTGCACTTCGAAGTATGTATGGAGTTTGAGAGATATATTAAAGAATAGTTTGTTAAGATGTTTAAAAGATGATGTTGTGACAACAATAGACCTATGTCTATGTCCAAAACATCTTTTCTACTTGTCAATGTTTTGGGCATGTAGATAGGATGGATGAATTTTTTTTTTGCTTTCTGTTTGTCCCGAATAATCGTTGAAACTTAACTATTTTAAAGGAATTATCTATTATCAGTTTATACTATGCCTAATTTCCTAATCGCTTGAAATATCTTATATCATTTTGAGCAAACTAAAACCAAATATATCGACAACCTTATTCTTTCTAGTTAAGTGATCCTAGATAGTAAAAGCCGAGATTTGTTATGAACGCTTAGGTTTCAACAAGATATATCTAGATATCCAGAGTATATGTGAGATAGTGAAATTAAGTTTTTAGACTAGCTTAAGATAATTTAAATGACTTAACTAATTTATAAAAAAAATATAGATTGGATATTTTAGTGCAATGCTTAAAGATCTTAAATTAATAATAAATAGAAATATTTTTACAAAACATCCCATACATGTACCGCTATAAGTCACTTGTAATGTAGACACCAGACAATAGGAGAATCACAAGTATACTTAAATACATATATTTAACACCTAGACACAAAATAAACGCAAATATCAACACAAATATTTGTCCTGGGTCCCCACCCAGGGCACATATTTACCGAACCTACAATCCATGGCACTTAACACAGAATCATCTGCGCTATCGGGCCCGTTATTTAAGTGAGTTTAATGATCTGTAGGATTGTTTTACTTCTTTGACATCTTTAGATTTTATGAAAAGTGGAGTCAATATATTTTGTTGATATATTCTATTTTATTTCCATGGGCTTCATAGTACGGATGCCAAACAATACAACGTATTTGAATGACTGATATTATTTATCATAACAGCCATAGGACGTTTACTGTTGGACATAGGCCTGCTCTAGTTATCTTCAATAGGACCGGTTGTGTGCGGCGCGATGCTGCAGTTATAGCCAGATCGTCTGTTCACCTTGTAGGTGGACGCCCAACGTTGCGTTTACCGGTTCGTTGTCCTTACGACTCTGTCGGCCATCAGTACTAGGTGTCTTGCCCATTGCTTCTTCAAGATATTTATACCCTCGATATATCGGTAACATTGCTTCTGATACGGATCTCCTTATTCCTGATTTGATCGCGCAAAGAGAGTACGCATTTTACGAGATTTGATCGCGTAAAGAGTTGCCCTCTCCATAACTCGTTGGCTTATAAAGCCGTAAGAGCCCACATTTCGCTACCATATTGTTATTATACCAACTTATTAGTTGTATTGGAGCCGTTAATTTTGTAAATATACTTTATTCAAGTAGGCTCATTATAAGCAATTTTAAATCGTCAATAGGATGTTATAATATGCATATTTCTATATATACAGACGACTCTGATGGCATTAAGGGTCATAAAAGTCATCTAACACATAGATAAATACTTAGATGAACTTTAAACTATTTAGCCGGCACCAAACGAGTCTTAAAACTAATTCTACTAAGAAACTGGTGGTGATAAGGGTTCCACCAACACCACCGATGTAGAAATTGGCGCTTATAAAACGCCTAGCGGCCCCTACCCCCATTGTCTCAAACTGATTAAAGCAGATCAATTCCAATCAGTTTAATCGTTGACATAATCTTTAACGCAATAGTAAACTTTTATTCAGAATCTGTATTCTTGGGTATACTTTTATTATTGGTTTTCGTTAGGGCAAATTTCCCCTTTCTTGGGGAGGCCTACATCCAGCAGTGGAGTTTCAATGGCCCCAAAAATCTCACATGCAGCTGTTAATAAGTCGCATACTGTTGTGTCTTGACTTGCCTTAAATATGCAGTTTTTGCAATACTACGTTGTCATCGCAAAGCGACGTTACGTCCGTAGCAGCATCGTTAGCCTGGCTCATTTCCTTATTTAGTGGAGCGATGTCCGCGCCGTAAATAGCGGAAAATGATCTCAAACTGTGTCTAGCGTGTATACCGTACATATATGCATATAGTAGGTGCAGATTGATTTTCAAAATGGCCGATGTGAAATTGCTCGTAGTATTTTTCGCGATTTAAGAACCACCAATATTTTCAACCGTGAGGTACCGGCAGACTAGAATAGTACCTCCCCGTGTAACAGGTACGGCTGATAAGAAAAAAACGAAGAGAAAGAGAAATAGAAATTTCACGGAGGAACAATTTTGATATTTCTTTGGTATTTAACTTACATGCAATTTGCACGTTTTGTCGTGGGAATATTCTGGTTGTTTCATGTTAAAGAAGTATTCAATATTAATTGTTTGTAATTATGGAAATACTTGATAATACAAACGACTATAAAAGTCGCAATAACAAATATTTTAGTTGGGTCTAGGTTTAGTTGGGTAGGTATGTGATTTTTTATATTTATAAAGGTAGTGAATGTTGGGTATGTTCGAAAGAGCACGCGAGGAAAATAACTTCGACGTGTGTATGCCAACAAGATCCACGAGATATACGATCTCCAAAAACAAGGAAAGGTTGCAGAAAATCTTTTTTAAATACATATATTTTCTTCTTTCCAAACCTGTTTATTTTTTTACTTCTCTGTTGCCTGTTTTCCTTGACACAAGTTATTTTAGTTATTTATTTCCGTCTCAGGCCTATGTATGAGATATTATGAGAATTAAATTGAAACGTGTACGCAAAAATAAAAAAGGATGGTACGGATAAATTTACGAGCATTGTTCTACTTTTATACCCATTGTGGCAGTTCGAATTCGAAAATCGGTATCTAATGTTATCAGCGTGTCACTGTCAAAGACATATTAAATCAAAGACAACCTTTTTTTGATAGGGGGTCTTTCATCAAATACTTGTAGCGCCTTGCGGTTGCACGTGCGTTAAGTTATAGAACTTTCATAATAACCCTACTTTTACCCGCTTAAGGGATGATTTTTGAAGAATATTTTTCACGTATTTTATGACACGTATTTTAATTATTGATTTACTTTATACTTACATTATACTCAATTTCGTTGAAATAACATCAAAAACAGAAAAGTTTCTACTAACTTTGCACTTTCGCTCTTCACGCATAAAATTTTTTCCCTCCGCCATAAAGGAAACCATGTGCAAAATTTGCATTTGCAATTGCAATTTTCTAACCCTTATAGTTTAGGCCCTACGTTGATATGTCAGTCAGTCAGATAGCTGCTGATTCTGATTTTGAGATAATTGAGGAACGTTAATGATCGAAACAAATCCACATTAACTGGTCTTAAAGAAAATATACCTTTTTGTTATATTAAGCATATTAGAAAAGATTCCATGAGTCAATCCTGTAATAATAATTATTTTTGCTGTGGCGAGAATTGAACACACAAAAATTGGGTTAACCACTGCACAAAATGAGTCAACTTTCAATAGCTATTGCATTTTTATGACTTCTCCGGACAAGCGGGGTCTCGCATAAAGTAGACTTTATAAAAAGGTTTTCTGCATTCACACTTTCTTCCATATCTACCGCCAAATAGCCGTGTTCGTATTATTGTGTTCCGGTTTGAAAGGAAGGGAAAACATTTTCTCCATCGCATTCAGACAAACTGGAACTTGAAGAAGTATTTGAATGAATGAGCGAATGACCGGATCCACATAAATCTACTATTGTACAAGTAAAAAGCGTCCACAGCAATTTGGATCTTAATGGTGTCGACGTAATTCGATCGTTCCCTCAAACTGGTCCTGAAAAATATCATTAGACTTCTAACCATTTCCTGTCTCTGTCATTCTTTTAAGTGAAACAACACTATACGATCACTTTTATTAGCCACTATAAATATGTACTGAATTAAATCCGTGACAAGTGTATATGTCCAAACTAATTATCTAATCTTACGTAGAGGCTACGATACCGCTTAAAAAGCGCGGACCGTAAGCTTATATAACTTCTTAGTAAAATATTTACTTAACCTTTTCGCGTTGACTACTCATAATAAAACTCCTTATTTGACGGCTTCAAAACGAGATTTTTTGGACTTTTTACATTTTTAATTCGACGTTTCGGTTACCGTGTGGCGATCGTTCTCGAGATTGACAAAAGATGTTAAGTGGATTTTTAAAAATAAATATAAAAAACGCTACTTTGATCATTCTTTTTCTAACTTTTTCGTTGAATTACTGGAGAAACTATTAGGCAAATATATCTGATTTATTTATATATATTTGTTAATTCCAAATTTATGTATAAAAATAATAATATCTGAGGTGGCTTACAAAACATTTTTTTTGTTGAACTGTGTTATTAATACGAGTGAAAAGCCATGCTAATGCTTGCAACAAACACCAGTTGGTCGGGATTAAACTACAACGGACAATTGCATGTTTAAATTAAATATAATGACCTCGATCTACATGTTTAACACGAGCTGTGCATCGTATTACAGAATTTGGTGTATTCTATTTTATAATAGGATGCTGGCAAGCTGTGGGGTACCTTTAGAGTCTAATAGTACCTCCCTCTGTAACCAGGCGTCGTAAGAGGCGATGGATGGCGGTATATCCAAAACAACGTAGCTTAAATGCACACGATGAAGATGGGCAGAAGCGTCCCTGCTTTGAAGTCATGCTCTGCACTTGCCCAGCGCGGCAATTTAGGGCAAAAATCCCACTTTCTTGGAAAGGACAACATCCAGCAGTGGATGTCCAACGTTTAATATGATGAAACATGTATCCTGTTACATTTTTTTTTATTTTACTAAGATAATATTTTTGTTTTAACGGCTCTAAAACGCGGTTTATTTACCTTTTTATATTTTTAGTTCAACGTTTCGGTCTTCAACTTGCGGCGATCGTTCTCAAGATTGACAATATCTTAACTAAATGTTGTGAATCTAAGAGTTTTGAAGCCGTTAAAAGAGTTGTTTTATTATGTGCAGTGAACTCGAAAATGTTATAAAAGATTAGGTCTGGCTCTTGCACCCTACTATACACATGACCGATGACCTTGATGACCTTACAGAGTTATAAGAGTCGTCTAAACAAATTGGTAATTTAGTGTCTAACTTTAATACTAGTCTGTCAGCACCGAACGGGTTTTTCCGCCGTTCACCGAAGTTCCTTGCGCGAGTCACCAGAAAAGAACCTCTAAGAAAAATTGGTGGCTATAAGGTTCCACTAAATGTAATAGAAATGTAAAAAAAAGACCGACCTATGAAAATTATGTATTTGTGTTTCACGTGTAATTTGCACTGATTTATTGCACTTTTTGCATTCAAAGAAATGAACGAGTTTTATCGAGGTGATAAAATTTTCCTAGTATATTTGGAACAAAGCCAATTGAATTGACTCTCAGCAGAAACGACTTTTATATTTCCAATTCACAAATAACGGTCTCGCTTTTGCACCCGACCCGTTCCTTAATTCCTCAAACACCATACGCCAACGCACCCCATTTACATGGTCGTATTATAATACACTAACAAACAACGTGTACAAATTAAATTATTCCTGCCGAGATTGTAGGAGCCTTCACACCTTAATTACACAGCTTCAGCCCAATGTGCCAAGGATATTAGATACCGAGCTTTCGACTGACTAATCGACTCAGCTGTACGTAAAATTCAAACTCAAATTTACATCAGAGACAGAACTGTGATTTTGAAATTGTTAGTTCTAAACACAACATTTATAAATTTACTTAAGATAGATCTTACACAAAGGTCATTTGCATTGCTACCCCGATAATTTATTTCTGCTACCTAATAGCAGTGTTTACAATTCTTTATTCCAGTTTGAATGGTGAGAGAAACAGTGAAATTACTGGGTAATGTAACATAATATGTTCAAGTCACAAGGTTGGCAATACACTAGTGATATCCATGTGATATTACGATCGTCTATAGGCTTTTGTGACGCTTACTATCGCAGAAGTACGCATACGACAGAGGATCTGGCTTAATAGCGCAGGTTGCTGGCCAGACTACCCTTCCTATTGGCAATCACTACTGACAGGCTGATGTATAGTGATGGATGTCCAGCTGCTGATATGATGATGATGATGATGACCTGATGTCGCATTTGGTTATGTTTCTATCTCGTGCGCCGAATTAGATTCGATTCCCATTCAGAACAATCATTTTTTTGTTGGTTCTATGTCTGAATGTTAAATATGTATTTACTTCGCTATTGATGTGATTTCGCTATTGTCCGTAACACGTGTGCTTTAAGCTAATTATCTCAGAGTCAGGCAAGAGTTAAGGTATGAATGTATTATCATTACATGTTAGATAATAATAATATACAAGAAAATAGATATGACCCATTTCGTACCCGAATGGTAAGTTTGTGATCTGCCCAAAAGTTTTAAAGAATGTTTCGTGACGTTATCTTTGCGCACCACAAAAAACGATACATTTGAATAACTTTTAGACACGAATAAGGATATCCACGTGTTAAAAACAAGTTCCAAGGACTGGTCATTTTTATCTATGCCCATAAGTTTTTCAACTTTCAAACTTGTTAGGGGGATGTAACCATCAATTTTAAACCTTCAAGTTTATCAAAGGCTAATCTTAAAACTGCTTTGGTTAGAATAGATATAGGAAAATCAGGAAACTTTAAGTATTTAAAGGTTTTAGTTACAGATTTGTCGGGAATGGGCAGCATTCCCGTCGCCGTGATTGCCACCACGCCTGCCTAGCGTGACAATTACGGGTTAAGTACCCCTTCCTTGGGAGGCCTATGTACCATTATCATCATATATGATGATGATAGTATGATATATGTATATAAAGTTTAATATTTGTAGATTGGAAACTTTACTATTGGAGCGACTATTATAACATATACATTATGTAAATATATAAAAATTATATATATATATATCTTTATTTTAGATCACGTGTCTCATTATGTGATCATTCTTTTTTGTATTTAAGGAAATAAACGTCTTTCATCGAGGTGATGGCATTCTCAATGGTGTATTTGGAACACAAGTCATTAATAGACAATCCTTTATTTTACTCACAAATTGAAAAATATCTCAGCCAAGCTAGTGATGTTTTGAAGTGCTGGCTGAGGTCTTAATAACATAATTGGTACTGTATTATATGCAGGTGCAAATTATCTACATAAAAAAAGGGAAATACAAAAAAAATATGGTTCTGTCGTAACTACGGCAAATATTCTGGTTGAAACTACGGTATCTCGCTGAAACTGGTCCTATTAGAAATATCATAAGAAGACTTTTAGTCTAGTTCGTAGAGGTCCTATGGCTAATATAATGATATTGCTTGCGAATTATAAACCGTTAAATATCTTAATATGTAAAAGCAAAAAGACGTTCACTCGTTCACTTACTCAACCATTCGATCACTCATTCTTTCAACCCCTCACTTACTCACTTACATACACATCACGAAGTTACAGAAGCTACGAGTGCTAGGTGTCCCAAATAAGTGATAATCTAAAATATTACACAGGTGTTGCTTTTTAGACGTTGGTGCTTTAGACTAATTCATAGTAAACTCAAAACTCCGGCTTATCTCTGAAATGACAAGACAAAAATTTGTAATTGTCAGGTTTGTACGGAATCAAAGGGTTCGATGAATTTTTTTAAAAACTAATTTCACCCAAATACGCTGTTACAGATTAAAACTTCCAAGGTAACTGTATACAATTTTAAAATGTTACAAAAATGAAGTCGGTTAGATACGAGTCTCTACATAACGATACTCCACACTGTCTGAATAGATTTGTCTACGCTTTACCATCAAACTGCCGATGTTTAAGCAGACCAATTTAAAATTTATAACTACACATTTTCATTTTCAGTTTCATTGTTCCTACCGTAATACATTTAAAATATCGATCATAAAAAACAATATACCAACAATGAATGCCTCAACTCACTAGGTTGACAGTTTTATGATGAGATTCGTGTTGTATCAAATATTAATTATACAAAACAAAGCTTACGTTTTCTTTGTAATTAACGTTAATCCGAATGAGTTATAAATTAATAAACAGCTATTCTTAAATTTCAAATTTAAATTCCCTCCATTATTAATGTACTGGGTGTGGTCGCCTTTGAACACCCAAAATTAATAAAGCTTAAGAAAAAAATGTATATATAACGAAGTCAGCAAACAAGGATACTGTCCACTTCATGGTGACCGCAATCTATAGACGCCCGTGTCTTCAATAAAGATCACCTTCATCATATCAGCCATTAGAAGTCCACAGCTGGACATAGGATTCTCCACAAAAGGGGGAATTTAGCCCATAATTGCCACGCTGGGCAAGAGTGTAGCCTACCCAATGCATTTAAGCTGCACTGATTTGGATGGATATACCGCCATCTGTTGATTCTGATATCTTAGTCGCCTTTTACGACTTATAATACGGTGACTACATATATAAAAGTGACGACGCGACAATAAACGTCGACAAAATAAAATATAATAATTAAAAGCCATTAATATTTTTATACGCATTACAACATCGATGTATTAATATTTACTAGAAAAAATAAACAATTTGTCTCAGGTCTCAGACGGGACTCGAACCCGTGTATTTACCAAAATTTTTATCCTAGTAAATGCTATTTTAAATATAATTCAGCATTGTCTATCCATAAAACCTTTAAAGGGAATCGAAATAGTATTTACTGTTAGCTTCTGATTTTCGAATTGTATGAAATCATAAATTTTCCTTTGATTGCCGCTGACAGCCGCAGTGGTCACGTATTGTAGCTTTCAGTAATTAAAACCTTTCATTCTTTTAAAGGGCAGTACTCAGTGCACTTTTCCAATTAGTTTCAAACGATTTATTGTTGTTATGTAATTAATATGTTCTACATTTAGGAGTAATCATTTATTAAATTTAAATATGTCATGTACACCTTTCCTAGATTACCATGAAGTTAATATTATAATTATTTATCATCATTTCTAGACATAGGCCTCCCCAAGAAAGGGAGAATTTTGCTCACAACTGCCACGCTACGTAGCTTTCACAATGGGGATGCTGCTGCCCATCCCCACTTTATGCATGTAAGCTACACTGTCTCGGATGGATGGATGGATATACCGCCATTTGTCGGTTCTGGTACCTTAGTCACCTCTTACGACACCGAGTAAAGAGGGAGATAAAATTCTAGTCGGCTGGAACCTCACGGCTAATATTCAATTATAAATATCAGTACATATGTATGACAGTAATTTGTAAGTGTCTACTTCTGAACGTAGGCCTCCCAAAGAAAAAAAAAATGTTGCCCATAATTGCCGTTCTGGGCAGAGGTGATGGTAATCGCAGAAGGCAGCTTGACGACTAGAAAGCTGCAGCCCTTCCTAGGGGTTTGAAGAAAAACCACGGGTTTTCGCAGAGAAACCACTCTGTCAAGACTATTGGATGCTGCGGGCTCAAAGACTAGCTCGACCGCCTTATAGCTCCGGCACCTCCTCGAAAGAGTGGGTATTGGCTTATCCGATATATCCGATCCTTAGTCGATTGCGACTATGGGTGGTGAGCTACAGCTCCGGTACCTCTCTGGACAAGAGGGAGTGGACTATGGTCCACGCGGTCTAGTCTAGATCCAGTCGCTAGTCTTTAAAAGTAATGGGCCCAGGTCATGCTTGTACTGGTATTGATACCCGAAAGCGTTGCAAGGCGCCATAGGGACGGTGGCGCCCCCCATTTGTAACCGTAAGGTGAACGCCATAAACTAAACACGTACCTAGTTCTCTCCACTGAGGTTTTCCCACCCACCTCTGTGTCCCGGATGTAAATAAGATTTTTATATATCTTATTTAGGTTTTGGGACTTAGCTTAGCTTTACAAAGATCATCTGCATTGGTGCACTCTAAACTTATTTCTACCGCCAAATAGCATTGCTGCGTTCCAGTCTGAAGGGTGAGAGAGGCTATGGAATTACTGGATAGATGTTACATTGTATCTTCAGTTCACAAGTTGGCGATACTCTTGTGATATCTATGTGATGACACGAGTGTATATAGGCTGTGGTCGTTTATTATCAAGCGGACCGTATGCTTGTTTGCTGACTTCATAACATAAAAAAGCGCTGTACAAATGAGTCCAAATTCGGTCCGATTATCATGTTTAATGGAGCTTGAAAGCAAATTTGTGTTGAAGCATAGAGTTTTATTGGTATCTAGCGACCCGCCCCAGTTTCGCAAGGATCCAATGAGGTAAAAAACGATTATTGTGGGTTATTCCTAAGAGATAGACATATGTACCCAATATATATATACCCAATATTAACTCTTATCAAATACTTCCCTGTATTGTATAATATCACTTAGATTATATTATATATAGTTTCATTACAGCAAACGCCAAATGGGACCTTCTTTGAGAGTACTAGACCTGCACAATCCAACAAGGAATCGCATCGCGTTCATAATTCACTCCGCTTTTCCATTTTCAGAACACACGCGTTTCAAATCCTCATACAAATAATTCCCTGTAGGGATACATTTTGTTCATTTTCTGTTTGATCGCTGATATTTATGCTTTGAAATTACTAACATGGATACTATCGCCATTTGAACTTTATTTGAACTACAATCTACTGTTATCTGTGGTAAGAAAAGAAGTTAGTCTGTGTCAAGGACTGCCCGCGTTTTATTATTAATCTTTGAGTATATTTTTTTTAATCTGTGGTTTGAATAGAGACCATAGACTGTCATGCAGAAACTACTGATACTTATATTGATTATATTATGTGCTGAATAATCGTATTTGTTATCATATTCATAGACATATTCTTTTATATAGTGGCTTTTTTTCAATTGCAAGATCAAAGGTAGATACTTAATCATAAGTTAAATCACGAAACAAATAATACCCGTTCAGTCACTAAATCCGTATATTTATGCATTACATTACATTGCGAGGGAGTTGCAATTAACCCACTATTATTTTAAACACTACTATTGTTTTAATAGTCAAAGGTAATAAAACTGTATATCAAGCAATATAAGTAGCGAGCCGAATCTCAGACCCGCTCTAATTCCGCGCACCCAGCGGGGGCGGCCGTAGCTGAACACGCGGTCGTCGGCGCGAGGCACGCAGGTGAATACGGGCACAGGGTCCCTCACTCAAGAGCGGCCTCGCCCTTTCGTTCGGGGGCGCTATAATAATTGACGTCTGAATAGACTAGCAATATGTTCGTCCAAAATAAGTATATAAGAAAGAACATGTGTTCGTATTTGGCAGATCTTAACACCATTTCACGTAATCTACGCAATATACACAATTATATATATTTTAAAATTTACTGCCGTCCCCAATTTACATCCTTGAGAAAGAGAATAAATAAATAGATAAATCCTCGCAACATCTCATAGACCTAATTCTGTGATATGTCACTTAAAGCACTTGTGTTACGGACATAAGACAACAGAGATGTCACGAATATACTACTTAAATACATATATTTAACTCCCAGAAAAAAACATAAATATCATCATATAAATATTTGTCGTGGGTGGAGATCGAAACTACGAAGCACAAGACAGAATCACTACGATTTACGCCAACGCCGTCAAATATAAAATCTGTAGAACTGTTCTATGTATTAACAGACTCGAGTACGAATTGGAACCATAACATTTCTATATAATTATAGTATAGCAGTAGAATAGTTCCTTTCCCTGTATCAGGTGTCGTAAGAGGCGACTAAGGTACATAAACCGACAAATGGCGGTAAATGCGTCTGAAATAATGCAGCTCAAATGTACAGATCGGGGATGGACAGCAGCATCCCCGTGGCGAAAGTTGTGCTCGGCGCCAAAACGCTTGCATAGCGAGGCAATTATGGTCGAAATTCCCCTTTTCTTGGGGAGGCTTATGTTTAGCAGTGAACTTCCAATGACTGGTGAGATAATGATAGTTTGTACTAGGTGAATCGGTTGGCGCCACTATAGATGGGAGTTTGACAGGTGATTTTTACAAAATTTAATTCATACTTTATTTGTGATATTTTTTCTGTCTGTACGGAGGAATATATTATTCTATTTTGGTCCCACGTCGATAGATGCGACCAAATTACTGGTACTAAGAGATGGCGATATATCCCTTTTTAAATATAGTCTTTCATAAAGAAAAGGGCATGGATAACTCCCGTCTGGAACCTGGTGATAACGCTCTGTGGTTATCAACTGGCCTGCTTAGCGTTAGAAATAACAATGTCCAAAAGTTAAAAAAGTTAGGCTTATGTTCACATTGACTATCCCAGAGCTGATATGATGATGATGTCAGCAAACAAGCATACGGTCCGCTGGATGGTGAACGTGATCGCTGCCGATAGACTCGTGTATCAAAAGGATAACACTATTTAATTATAGCCATTGGAAGTCCACTGCTGGACGTAGGCCTCCCCAAGAAAGGGGGAATTTTGTCCATAATTTCCGCGCTGGATAAGCGAGGTGGCAATCGCAGAGTGCAACTTCGCCCCAAGAAAGCTGCTTCCCATCCTCACCCTATAGTATTTAAGATACGATTTTACTGATATACCATTATCTGTCGGTTCCGGTACCTTAGTCTCCTCTGGAGTCACCTGGTACAGAGGGAGGTACTATTCTACTCTGCCGGCACGTCAATTTAACACGCGAATGTGGACCAAAAACAAACCTAATGTTTTACTTAAACAATTTCAAAAGATACTTAAAAACGGAATAAAACAACCGAGCGACGTTTTACCCTCGCGACACGTTAAAAGACCCTAATGGACCTGAGAGACACTTTTAGTTAAATCTACATTTTGTGTGAAACCATATTTATGCTCTCTAAAGTAAAATAAATATTATTATTATAGTTAAGAAGAGTATGCAAGTATTTGATTTGCCAACACCAGAAAAAAAATTCATTTATATTATAACTATGTTCGTCACGGCCGACAGTTGATACTTTTTGTTGCATTTGTTATATTCTTAAGTTTTTTATGTAAGGAATGGCTATGAAATCTTAGTATATCTTAACGGTTCTTTTGTACTGAGAATTCAACATCATATAATTAGAAAATTTGGAACAGCACTAGGAAAAATTCGATCTACTGCAGTTGGTAGCAAAAAGATAAGTACAGTCTCCGGTATAGGAAAGATGCCGGTTCGAGTCCCGCCTGAGTTTGTTTTTTTCTAGTAAATATTATACACAGATATTATTCACCATTAAATGTAAATGTAAACCTTACTGTTTATGTAGGCTGTATTGTTAGCCGTAAGGTACCGGCAGATAGCCGTGGGGTTCCGGCAGAGTCGAATAGTACCTCTTTCTGTACCAGGTGTCGTAAAAGGCGACTAAGGTGCCGAAACAGACAGATATATCCAAGCAAAAAAGTCAGCTAAAATGTTCAGGATGCGGATGGGCAGCAGCTTCACCGTCGTGAAAGCTGCGCTCTGCGATTGCCAACACGCTTGCCCAGCGCGGCAATTATGTGCAACATACCCCCTTTCTTGAGGTAGCCTGTGGCCATCAGTGGCCTTTTAATGACTGGTATGATGATTGTTGGAGGAGGACCCTTTGCAAATCTATAGAAAACAAGAAAGCTACAAAGACTAGAATTTTTTTTTCTATGTGAAAGTTTACGTGTCTAGTGAATATCGTATTAGGAAAGATCTAAATAAAAGGCTATTATTGTATTTTATTTTTGTTTTTTTTTCTCTTTTATAAAAGGTGCCGTTGGCAAATACCGCGGGCCATGGCAAAACGGTTGAAGCAGAAAATGTATGTATTAGTGGAAAATATACTGGAGACCCTGGAAAATGAAAGGAATTTTCTAATAATGCGACAGCTGTTTAGTATTGTGGCCTTTTGAAGAAGATCGACCTATGAGTACAAATGGTAGTATAACATAACGTTTGGAGACTTTGGGATAAATATTTAGGTATTAGTTCTGTTGATGAAAATACTTTTGGTACTATATGTACTTTTTATTATTATTTTAACTTATATATTTCTATATATTGCCGTGAGGTACCGGTAGAGTAGAATAGTACTTCCCACTACACCAGGTCTCGTAAAAGGCAACTAAGGTACCAGAATCGATAGATGGCGGTATATCTCTACGAAACAGTGCAGCTCAAATGCACAGGGTGGGGATGGGCAACAGCATCCCCGTCGTGAAAGCTGCCCAAACGCGGCAATTATGGGCAAAAAGCCTTCTTTTTTGGAGAGGCCTATGTCCAGGAGTAGACTTTCAATGGCTGATGTGATGATGATGATGATTCCGATTGATTGGGGTTAAAAAATCATTCACGCGGATTTTTCACTAAGCATTGTATAAATTACGTAAGAGACAAAAAACTGACTAATCTATAAATGTTTAAAATAACCACGTTCTGTGAAATAACCTAACTTAATGGGCGCATCTCTAAAAGCTCTTAACTGTTACTTGGTGTTTTAGGAATTATACTCTATAAGGATACAATGATTGGGATTGTGTATAGTTAACTCGCCAATGCTTTTTAAGTTTTATGGTCTGGTCTTTAAATTTTTGTAGCTTTTCTATGTGTGATTATGTGTATTAGGTACTGCATTGCATATGATAAATACTACTTTGTTGTGTATATTATGGAAGTTAATATCCGGTCTATTGCATACTGTTGTTTTATCGGTTATAATATTTCTTTCCCAGTGTATTTTAAATTAACTTTTTAAATTCTATGGTCTGGTCTTTAAATTTGTTTAGCTTTTTTATTTTGGGTGTAGATAAAAGATAATGTGTGTTAGGCACTGAAATATCTATGATATAAACTATTTTGTGTTTATCATGTAAGTTGATATCCGGTCTATTGCATGCTATTGTTTTATCGGCTATAATAGTTCTGTCCTAGTAAATTTTATTATTATTATTAATAATGTAGATCTTATCTAAGCAATACCTATATCTACGTGGTGTTAAAGAGGTAATACAGTAACGTTGTTTGAAGTAATCAACATTTAATTTAGCGTCTGTGTGTGCACTCGCTAGCACTGAAGTAGAACAATAACTTGAATCGCGAAAACAAAACGTTTATTTGTCAACGCCGACGATTTGATGCCAAACAGAGTTCTTTGTAATTTTAATAACATTTGCCGAGGCGTCTCGTCAAATCATTCAACACACGACTGTTAAAACTGTTAAACTGTTTCAACAAGAGACATTGTTTCTGTAAATGTTTTCGGATTTATAATCTCTTCGTAATATATCTAACTGGCTGTCTGACAACCGTGACTTTTGACTTTGTTTTGGACATCTGAAACTAAAACCAATTAAAGTAATTCACACGACGAAAAAACTTTATATAACATTTTACAGGTGCAATCATTTTTTTAATTACAAGCTAGTCAGTTTGAGATTAACATACCTTATATTCCGAGGAATTCAGTTTTAAACAGATCTTTCCTCGTCTTAACCGGATTACAAGCACCTACTCTAGGATAGCAGTAGTAGCTTCTGTAGTACCAGATGCCGTAAAACCGACAGATGGCGCTATATATACCTGAAGCTCAAATGCAACAAGACACGAATAAGACCCGTTACAAAGATACACTCTGCGATTACCACGCCGGTCCAACGCGGCAATGAGTGGAGATTTCTTTCACTGCTGGGGACGCCAATGTCCAGACGTTTTACAGCTGCTATGCCTGTGTCCCATCCCATGATCTTCACTTGATACGATCTAGGCACACTTGCTTTCTTTACCTGCATTAATCCTTTCATTCGCGATCGTTTATTTTTATACTGACCTGCCCCTTGTTTAATAATTCCTCTACCTGATGAAGGTGCGTTTGCTTAAGTCGTCCTTTACCATTACCTTTCCACTCTACATATTTTCTTTCACTTCCGCCCTATGTATTTATGCACCCATTTTACTTTCATCCATAATTTCTACATGTATCTACAGGTAGACAAATCATACAGACTGCATCATAGTAAGCGTAACGGTAGTCCTTAGACACTTGCAATAATACTAGCGCATTGCCAATCTTATGACTCGAAGATATTATGCTACATTATCCAGTCATTTTACTAACACTTCAGATCAGAGCACAGCAATGCGTACACTGCTATTTGGCGTTAGAAATAGCTAAGCGTGCAGGCGATCTTTTGTATAAGGTCTACCTCATGTCTAAACCATCTCATTATTCCTTTCTCTATTGTTGTCACAACATCATCTCTTACACCACATTTTTCTTTGATCACACTACACTTTTATCTATATCTTAAACTCTCACCATACATAATAATAATAAATATATACCCACAACACCTTATACATTGACCTGGCTCCGTGGTAAGTCGTTTAAAGCACTTATGGAATCTAGAAAACAGAGGAATCACAAGTACACTATATAAATACATATATTTAACACCCAAACACAGAGGAAACATATATATCATAATATAAGTTTTTGCGCTAAGTGGGAATTGAACCCTCGACCCAATGGGCCCGTCAAAATACACATTTCAAATTGCTCTCATTTCAACAGTATTTATTCTACTAGCGTGCTTTTTCTGTCATACCCAAAACCAACAACCCTTATAGATGAGTAATATCATGGCATGTTTCTATTTCAGCTTCTCTGTAAGTAACTCGATCGATGATATTTTAAATTATAATTTGCTTACTTCAAAAGTATTGTTTTGCAAATAATAATAACCGCCATTCATAAATCTTATCAGTGATTTTGCATGATAAATAAATTAAAGTGGCAAGTGATTAAAACTGAAGTTGCGAGACGCAGCCTTAAAAACCGTGATCTCTAGATAAGATGACACAATGGCGAAGGTACGGCGCCCGCGATGCTTTATCATAATTCCTGGTTTAACACCCTGGTAGATAGGGGTGTCGCTTGAACATTTTCTGGAGATATAAATTATAACTTGTAATAATAATACTAAATTAACACTACATCTCTAACTACTTGACATCGAAATAAGTTACTTAAGGCACTTGTGGACTTAAAACACTCAAAGACAACAAAGGAATTACAAAATAAAAACTTAAATATATATACATATTTAACACCCAGACACAGAACAAACACAAGTATTATCTTTTATTATTTATTGCTTTAGACGGCTGATATGATGATGGATTTAATGTATTTCTAGTATATAAATTATTAACTTTAACTTTGACCCAAATACAGAATTCTTAATAAGGGTACATTTTTTTCCTTCACGTAACAGTACAGACCTAGAAAAGAAAGCCTGAGAAAAGTTTATTTTATAAATTTTGTTAAAATTTTATTTCTTTTGTATATTAGCATTCTTAATAATATTCACTGCCTTCTAGACCTTTGTATATACATGCCTTTATAAATAAATTTTAATTTGGTTAATTCCAAACGTGGGGCACTAGCGAGCTGGCACTGGCTGGAACAGGCATAATTTTTTGCCTTATTCAGGCACCAGATTCTTACAAATCGGTTGATTTTGATCGATCTGTGTTATCTATGATGTAGGTTATGCAACCATAAATATTTTGTATTTATTATTATTAACAGTTTAAGGTAACAGAATATAATTTCCACATTGACATGATCGATACGTCTGATAATTCTGTACACCTGTTAAATTGACTGAAGTGGTTTGATTCGCTTCGAAGGAACAGCGCGACAAATGAAATTGTAAGTGACAGAGGTTAAAAGTAGATGTACATGTCTTTAAGCATTAAAACAAATAAATAAATTCAGTATCGATAGCAAAATATAGTTACCTATTTACCCACAATACAAACCTTTTCATTCCCTCTGTAACAACTTGTCCTTTCTGTCTGATACTAGTTGAATATCTAGTAAGGACTGTTTTATATATACTCAATCTAGAACTATCACGGTAACATTGATCAGTTCTCTTTGTAAAATAAATATGTAATCTTTAAAATATAAGTAGTAAGTAGTAGTAAGTACTAAGCAGTAAGTTTGCATCAATAATATTTAGTGAATGAATCTACAAAATTTATTGTCTACAAAAAATAGTTTAAAGTTATCCTGATAGTTCAATGTAAGCCGAATTTACTGTAAACAAAAAGTTCTACTACATATGTCGCCTGCAATGGTAATTAGGCAGTTTCCATTTCTACCGGCAAACAGCAGGGTTCGCATTCCTTTGTTCTGGATTGAATGGAGAGAAAAGCAGTGAAAATACTGGGTATAGTAACACAGCATCTTAAGTTTACAGGGTTGGGAATACTTAAGTGGTGTTTGTGATGACACAGACATCTACAGACTGGTCATGTGCCATACGTCAAGCAGACCATATACTTGTTTGTTGACTTCGTAATATTAAAGAAGAAATATTCGTAATATTAAGAAAAAATATTACAACGTTGAGAGAAGACTCAGCCCTGTAAGTGCCTTGTATAAAGTTTTGATGAAGAGGTTTTCGCTAAAGATCCATTGTCTAATGCTAAACACCAACAATGGGCTAAATCAGCCCGATTGATTATGGCTAAGCCCCAGTACTAAGCCGTGCGTAATGCTGCCTTTTGTAATTAACCGTGAGAATGTACAATAGAGATCAACATCAACAACATCATACCAGCCATTGAAATTCCAATGCAAGACATAGGCCTCCCCAAGAAAGAGGGGAATTTTGCCCATAATTGCCGCGCTGGGCAAGCGTGTTGGTAGCGCAGCTTTCGTGACGGGGATGTCTTTGCCCATCTTCGCCCTGTACATTTGATCTGCATTGTGTCGGATAGATATACCGCCAAGTGTCGGTTCTGGTACCTTAATCGCCTTTTACTACACCTGGTACAGGTACAGGGGACGTACTATTCTACTCTGCCGGTACCTCATGGCTTATCCGGTACCTCACGGCTTTGCCGGTACCTTAAGGAAAATGTTTAATGATAGAAGGAGGATCTGAATGGGCACAGGCCATATACAACCGACGCCACATGCCTGATATGATGATGATAGTAAAACTACTAGACTTTCATTAAAAAATAGCATAGTCTGCCATTTGTTCTCTATTTAAACGAAGCAGCAATCAAATATTCCATGTCAAGCATGTATGTATTACAATAACCATCGGCCATGCCGTCGATTAGTTATAAAGGTTTCAACATGAAATACACCTAGCACGCAATGCAAATGTTTTTAATTATAATAATGGCAGGTTAGTACTGAGAAATTATCGGGAAATAATATAATTAACATCCAAACCCGGTTACATAGCGAGTTAGACGTAAATAGCAATTTAATTTGGTTAAAAACTTAATCAGTTGATTGGCGACGCTGCTCCCGTCTCGATTATCAAATATTTTGATGAAAATAACGGGCAAGGTCGTCTTTTGTTATAGTATTCTAGTTATTGGTTGGGCCCGATGGTAGCGGTCCTATCTTGTGCGCCATGGGTCGTGGGTTCGATCCCCACCCAGGACAAACATTATGCTTGTTCTGTGTTTGAGTGTTAAATATGCATTTAAGTATTATATTTGTGATTCCCCTGTTGTTTGATGTCCGTAACACAATCGCTTTAAACTATTTAGCTAAGAGTCAGATTAATGAGATCTTGCGTTTATAATATATGTAAATGCTATTACTAATTTGTACTTATAAAAAATTATTCCTAATTTCCGTTTCCGACTGACCGAACCACTAGACCGATTATGCTAATTCTTACTTCATATATTCCTAGAATTCCTTCCTTCATATAGTCCATTTGAAAGAAATAAAAGGAGTTGCGTAAATAAATAAATAATGTTAGAAAACTTAACGACCCAATTCTTATGTAACTATCACGATTCGGGCAATAAAAGCTTTTAAAAAATAAGCCAGAGTGTGCGCTTAAAATATCGTTTAAAAAGATACAACTGTGGGCAAATATGGTAATTCAATAAAATTATTGAATGTAATATTTATAGTTAGGACCGGACAGTCTGTTGAATTAGCTGGTTTATAAATATTTGACCCAAATTATGTCTCACAGGCTTTTTGTCGTTATGCTTTCAAGTCTTAGCTGGTAAATCGATTTAATATTTTATCTTAGAAATAGCTTAAAACCTAGTCATAGCCTTGGAAAAATCCCCTGCGGTACAATCTCCACATAAGAAAATTAAACCCTATTTCCTACAGACACAGTACCACACGTTAAGGCATAGGCGTATTTAGAAGGGGGGGGGGGGAATCGGGCATCGTGTGCATAGCATGTGCCAATAGTGAACAGCTGGACTGAGTTTGCTAATTTGTTTTGTATTTTATTATACTCCAGAGATGGTTCTTATGAAAAACAAAAAGGAATAAATTTTGCAAATAATAATTTAAAATAGTTTAAGAAAACTTAACGATAATATAACTTTACTAATAACATGTTTTATAGCTGTCGGTTACTTGACAGTTGGCGCAATAGACCGAAGGCGCCAACTGTCAAGCAACTGACAGACTGAAATCAGAGAGGGGAGCTTATTTTATAAAGTAATTTGTAGTCATATGCACAGAAGTAATATGTACAAACATCTCAAACCTAAGTAACAAAACGGAAAAAACAAAATGGAAGTCCAAGATGTAACAATAAACAGATATCTTACAAACAATTATTTGTGAAAATCTAATTCAAGAACTTCCTATTCGAGGTGCATTTCAGAAAATCATTTATTCTTTGCTACAATAACTATAAACACATCCAAGTCCGAATATTGAAAACAGAAGCTTGTCCAATTGCCATTTTATGAGATAGAAACATTTTCGTTTACTAAAAATTTCCTTTAGCGGTCTGAAGTGAAACAATGGCGGATAATGGCCGACAAACGAATGAGTTTATAGTAAAAAGGTAAGATACCTCATCGAATACATTTATCTTACAGCGTATTGTGGCCTCAGATCATCCGAGCAATCCCCGACATTAACTAAAGTGCCTCTCTTAAACTGAGCACTGCTTATACACCAACTGTATTTCGAGAGAGGATCGCGGGGGTAGGAGTGGGGGGGGGGTAGTAATCGTCCTCATTAACCAGGTAACATCGGCTGTTAGATGCTTTTTTGGATGAGAGATAGTAATGCTCAACTCGCAAAAAAGCGTGTCTGTGCTTCACAATTTTATCGTTCAGTGCTCAAAAAAATAATGGTCGCGCCCCGCGACTTCGTTTGCTCGCATTCACAAGAATAGCGACACAATACAAATCAAAGAAAGAATTTTTATACAACTATCAGATACTTATCAGCCAGATTCTTTATAAATACAAAAATAAATTTGGCGCATGCCCGTGTAGTTTATTACATAGTCATCCAGTGCAACCTGAAAAATTAAATTTAAAACACACAATAATAATAAATTAATTAATTAAAAATGTGTGAGACCACATCATCTTACACATTGACCTGACTCCGTGGTGAGTCGTCTAAAGCACTTGTGTAACAGACATCAGATAACAGAGGAGTCACAAATATACTACTTAAATACATATATTTACCAAAATGTAATGCGTCTATAGGTGCGGTCGCATCTTTGTAAACGATTGTTTGTTCATGCTGACTTCATGTTTGTTTATATACCCAGAGTAACACAAAAAAATCACAGACATTTGATTAATTACATGAGTATCAGAGATGTTATTTTGTATTAGAGAGTCCTGAATACATTTAGCACATGAACAATTACCACCCCGTGTTCTGCAGAAAAAAGAATATTTCTTCTAAGAGTTACTTGTTTTATAGTTTACTAAAGACACGCCTCGGCTTCGCAAGGGTGCAATTAGAATAAAAATTGTTATTGTGGGTTATCTTTAAGAGATAAACCTGTACCAATAAGGGACTATTTAGTAGATATTTTTAAGTGTACAATACTGTAGAACATTATTTTGATTTATCTCGTCAGGATTAGCTAGCATTTGCGATGTAACCGCAAAAAAATTGTTTATTTACGATATAACATAAGGAGTTTCTAATTACAGATTTTCTATGGTATATTCTGTTAATTATACATATCAATCTTCCTCTTGAGTCAATTTACTAAAATCCGCTAAAAATCCGTTGGTTAGTTTTAAAGAACTAAGCATACTTAAGGACAGTAGACAGCAGGAAGCGACTGTTTTATACTATGTAGCAATGTGCTATAAAACATCTCAACCATGCTTTTGTATGCTAGTATAACACTAAAGTTTTTCATCATTTACGGTACAGGGTGTTATCTGAGAAAGTTCATATTTTAATACTCTTTAGTGAAGCGGTGGTTGGGACAAGAGAGCGGGGAGGGGGCTTGTTTTACGCGCGGAAATGTCAGTCGTGATGGAGCATTGGAGCGGACCGTATCGCCATTTCGCTATCGAGGCACATTCGACGAGTGGGAAATCGTACACAGCAGCCAGGCGCAAGTTTTGCTCCCAGTACAATATCCGTCCAATAAAGATGCACCGAGTATACATTTGATCAACAAATGGATATCGCAGTTAAGCGAAACAGGATCTGCAATGTACATAAAAGAAAAAGGATCTATTCTTGTGGTATCGACACTAGAAAATGTGCAAACAGTTAGTGATGTAGTTATGGCAAATCCAAGGCGTTCTGTCCGGAAGCAATGCACAACATTATTAAAAATAAGGTTTTCCACCCTTGCATGATATAGTGCAAGCTCTAAAAGATAATGACTACCTTTTCCGGGAAACATTCATTAAAAGGATCCTCGCTTTTCATAGAAGGTTATGTAAATAAACAAAATTGCAGATATTTAGCCCCAGTTGACCCAAAACACGGTCCAAAAGTGGTGTGAGATTTCTCGATTTGGCGTTATTGGGCGATATTTCTTGAGGGTTCAAATATCGTTTCAGAAACCGGGAATTTCGAACGACATTTACACATAAGTGAAACTTATTTTCACCCTATTGTGGAAAATGCCTTACGTTTCAACAGAAACACATGGTTTCAAAAAGATAGCGCTTTATTAATATCCGTAGAGACGTGGCCTAACACTCCAAGTCACCTGACTTCACACCGTGAGATTATTTCTTATGGGGCTACCTGAAATCAAAAGTGTATGCCAACCAACCGCACACAATTACGGATCTCAAAATCCAAAATTGAGAATATTTCACGGGATCTTTGCAGGAAAGTTTTCGATAACTTACAGACTCGTAATTTTAGATTTCGAATAAATGTAATATTATTATGAAACTTACATATAACTTCTTGGTCACCTTTCACCAATTCGACCCAATTTCAACGCTCCAACATATCTATCGACTAGCAGCGCCCCACGATTTCACCAGCTTTAGTTGTAGAACAAACCTAGTACCATTTATGCTCCACTGTTATTGATGAGCATGTTATATCACCTCTCCCGATAAGGGGACTATGTAATACTGATTTTTTCTGACCTTATTGTTTAGGCCCTGCGTTGATGTCAATCAGTCTGTCAGCTCCTTCTTTTTAATATCCAGATACAAAAATAAAAAAAATATATCGAAATTATTTAAAAAATGTTATACTTACTTACCCTTATAGATGATTTAAAAAAAATATTTTGCAAATGTTTCATGACTCTCAATGCAGTAAATTTAAAAACAACAAAGTCCTCCTTTCTTGGACACATCAGTCCCGCGGAATCCTTCGAAAATTTCGTTTCGAGATCCCGTCTAGTTTCAATGATCGTACGTTATACAAGAAAACCCTGTGCAATTTTCAATTTTAAATATATATATATACATCACCTAGAGTAAATATTTATATGATGATATTTGTGTATGTTCTGTGTCTGGGTGTTAAAAATATGTGTTTAAGTAGTATATTTGTGACACCTCTATTGTTTGGCGTTTGGAACACAAGTGCTTTAAGCGACTTACTACAAACTCAGGTTAATGTATGAGATGTTGTAAGAATTTATGTTTTGATTTATGTGAATTAAAGATACCTGTCTCATGTACCCAGCTATTTCAGTTTTTATCGGATCGTCATACCATTCGAATATATTCACTCACACTAATTTATCTCTTACTTACATTAACCTAACTGTATTGTGTTTTAACTTAGAATAAACTATTTTAATGAACTTTCCATCTATCCACTTAGAACCTTTCGTTAGTCAACAAATCGTACACCTTACGATACTTATAGATTTTCCTTAATAATAATTCCTGCCATCGAAATTTCTAATTATGATAGTTACTACCGTCATTTAAATGACTAAATCAGCGGCTTAGCAACTAACAACAGACCTTCGGGACTGCAGGGAACTGTCCATAAATACCAGAGTGGTTGGTTCACAGATTTGATGAATTTCAAAACAGATACAATCTTCGACAGCGCATTTAAGGCAAAAGCGAACTTCTCAGAGAGCATTGAAAGTTTGCCGTTTTGACATGGAAATAAAATGAAACAGGTTATTTACAAACAGTATGGCTGAAACTACTTGCCGTGATGCACCAGCCGAATAAAATTGTACCCCTCTTGTACTAGATGTCGTAAGAGGCAACTGATGGCGGTATATCCATCCGAAATAGTCCCGCTCATTTGCACAGGGCGGGATGGGCAGCAACATGCTTGTACTGCGATTATGGGCAAATTTTCCCGTTGCTTAGAGAGGCTATGTCCAGCAGTGGACTTCTATTGGCTGGAATGATGATAACTGGAATGATGATAGCTGGAAATTAAGGAAGATTATAAGTTTCCTCAACTGTGTCAGCTAGTGTTTCTTCGTGTGTAGATCTGGTTAAACATACTTGGGGTTCGCTAAAATAATAATGGTTTCACTTGACACTTCGATGTTCTAAAAACCAACCCCACTTATAGCAATAACAATTGATGTTATCAGTTTTCAGTTAAAATTTAATTCGTACAAGTAATTGGTTTCCTATGTATGTCTTTAAATATGCAAGTGATTGTACGACGCCGAGTTTATGGGCAGGCCTGGTGGCGCAGATGGTAATGTTTCTGTCTTATGCGCCAAAGAGCATGGGTTCGAACCATACCCAGGACAAATATTTATGTAATTATATTTATGTTTTTTCTAGGTATTAAATATAAGTATTTAAGTAGTATATATATTGTCTGATGTCAGTAACACAAGTGTTTAAGCGACTTATCACGGAATCGGATGTATGAGCAATGTATGAGCTTTTAAAGGAATTTATTTATTGTCAACAACTGAGTTGCGCTACATAACTCCAGTTGTGCAGCATAACTCAATAATTTAAAATACTTTATATTCCACTTAACATTACTTTATATTACGCTTAACTACTTATACCGAAACTATTTAAATATGATAATAATAATAATGAATTCCCACAACATATCATACATGGACCTGAATCAGTGGTCAAATAGCTTAAAGCACTTGTGTTACATACACCAAACGATAGAGGAATCACAAATATACTGCTTAAATACATATATTTAACACCCAGATGTACCCGGCGCGCGGAGTTGTCATGCCACACTCTGTACATTGCGTGCTCCATAAAATGGACGACTTAAATTATAAACACAAAAGTCGTTTCACTGCATAAATATTTTGGCATAATACTCAGTTGGAACTCCGGGAAGCGTCGGTTTCTTTCTCGTCTAGCCTTGTTTCACATTCTCTGTATTTATTTTCTTTTATCATCATATCAACCGTAATACATCCAATGTTTTCTTTTCGGACTCTTGGAAGTTGAAGGGAGTTTGTCTAGATATACCACGCTGGACTGACTTAATGGTAATCGCAGAGGGTAGGTTTGCGTCAGAGATGCTGCTGCAGTTCCCTGCCCAGTTGTATTTACATAAAATAACCCCATTGTTAGGGTTTTTAAACTTCAAAAATGTTCCACTGCTTTCGCAAAACGGCAGCATACATGGCTCTCTAAATATCTGTACAACAGAAAATATAAAAAAGTTGACTTTTATCCATTATCTAAAGCTAAAGTAAGTAAATGGTTGCTAACGAAGAAACTAAGTCTTTATTGTACGACTAAACTTGTGTGATTAATTTAAAAATATTTATTTGTTCTATTGTAAATAAAAAGTTTACAATTTTAGGTAATTTAAGAAGAGCATTGACCTCTGTAACCTATGTGATAATATAGGAGTCAGAGACTTTATACATTTTTTATGTGAGTATATATATATTCATATTATTTAAGCTACGCTGTTTTTGATGGATAATATTTAATTATTAAATATTATTATTATTTAATATTTAATATTTTTTTAATAATTCTATCGGTTACGGTACCTAAGTAGTCGCTTATGACACAAGGATTATTTTTTATGTTAAGGTTATCTATGTTAAGCCATCTAGTATTGCCATATATTTGTTTTTACTCGCATTCATGGTCGGTTGCATCAGAGTACTTGTAATTGTGATAAGAACGTTTTGTTATTACGTATTTGATTGAATTCATTATTTCAACCCACAATTCCGTGATTCATAAGATGGAAGTTAATTAAGTTTTAAGAGGTACATTTTAGAGTTCTAACGCTGATCAAGTTGAAGTAATTCCTAAAAAAAATATCTGCATCCGATAAATGAGCCATTTTCAAATCTATTTCATTACATCTCTGTGCTTCCAAATTGAAACACACATGATTTATATTAACTTCTTATCTTCCTAATTTGTTTTTTTTCGGAGAACTACTGAGCCATTTATTCTCCTATGCAAACTTGTAACTTTAAGATATTATATCACATTACCCAGTAATTTCACTGGCTCTCTCACCCTTCAACCCAAAACACAGCAATGTGAACTCTGCTATTTGGTGGAAAAAACAGATAAGATCGAGGTACCAAATGCAGGTGGTCTTTTTGTAAATGTTTAAAGCCGTTTTAAATGGAGTTTTAGTATATTAACTTCAGCTCGCATCTTAGAATATATAAATAAATAAATTTCTGAGCAAGATACTGCATCAAAAACCTCATAGTTCCCATGTGAGAGAACTTTTCACGATTCATTTACTTATTTATTCGCATCGAGACTGATAGTTGCTAACGAATATCTTCTTACAACTGCACAAACAGCAGAAGATAATTTACCTATGACTTTTCTTTATTAAACCTAAAGTTTTCTTGAAAATTAGTACCTACTAGAATCACCACAGGCTGCCTTGATTGAACACAATTTGTTTAGTTTGTGTTGGTTGATTTGAACTCAAGCTGTATAAAATTTTCGTATGCAATTCCATTATATAATGTATTCCAGTGCGCGAAGTCGTTTCAGTATTAAATATGTGAAAATCGTTTGAGTGTCAAATTTGTACCAGTATTTAAGACTTATCTCTGAATGCAGACAATGTATGCGATTCCATTTGTGCGGAGTTTTCTTTACTGTGTTTCATCATCTTAAATTCTTTATTTCGAGCAATTCATGTTAATATAATGGACATGCAAATAAACCATTTACAAACTACATTACTTATTAAAGCTACATTTATAACGAAGTACTCCGTCGCGTCATTACATTACGTATATCATTAATTACCTACCTAATACCTCGCGCACCTTATACCAAATTTTTTTTAACGTAGGTTTTATTTTCACATAAAGTAAATATTTAAATTTGTGTTTTTTCTCTATCTGGGTGTTAAAAAGTTGTATTTAACTAGAATATTTGTGATTCCTATATTATCTGTTATCCGTAACACAAGTGCTTTAAGCGATTTACTACGGAGTATCAATGTATGAGGTGCTGCAGAAATTTATAGTTAAAATAAAAAAAAAACAAAAGGTAACTTAAACTAAAATTTTGATACTTAGGTACCTAAACTAGGTCTAGCCTGTTCTTATAGGCACCTAAAGATTATATTTGTTTGTGTAAGTGATATTGTTTGTATATTTGTGAATTTAGTTTTTTTACAATCTCTTTTCATTGTTATTGTTTGTACATTTTTAGTTTACATATGTAATTAGAATATAAAAGCTGTGGAAATCTGTTATAAAGAATAAAAATAAATTAATTACAGTTATCCATCAATTTTTCTCATTATAGTTACTACTTTATATACACACCGTGTCAGTGTCTGCATGAAGTATTTAAAAATTGCCTGTTTTGTTCTAAAAAGGTTGTGTGAGCGTGAGAATGCTTCTGCGAAAACTCGCCTTGTTGCATTTGAGTTTTTCTGTTTCGGGTGGGTATACTGGTGGATCTGTCAGTTTCAGAAGGAGAAATAAGGATACTATTTTACTCATTTGTATAAAATAATATGTATATCTATTTTTTAAAATAAAAACACCATTGATATTGTATCTAACCATTTATTAAGTACGTAAAACATTACTATAGTATTAAAACAGAGACAGTCATTTCTACTTTAATTTATCTTTTATCTTGATGGTAAACTTATGCTTACAACTATGAAGAAACAACTTTACATCAAGAATCAATCAGGTACTGAAGTGAAAACACAATTGTATAATGTTAACAACAAATTTACAAAAGAATAATAACACAATTTGAAAAATAGTAATTTCCGTCCAGCCTTTAATTAAACTCCTTCATAATAATCTACATGCATGTTTATATTTTTTTATACGTTTAATTTATAATTGACAAGGAATATGGATTATTTGAAAACGCAGACAAAGGATACAGTAATATAGTTAGTGTTATACGAGGGACTTGCCTTTCATGCAATAAAAAAGAAATCTCAATGATAACATAAACACAGCGCATACAAATTCAAGAACACATTATGTAATGAAAATCCAGTCGTTTTCTCACGCACGCTTTCTGACATATTTTAGTCTATATCGCCTTATATAAAGCCCATACCTTTAAGATTTTGCCTGTAAACTCCAACATTCACACATAAAGATTCACAAATGCATTAAAAGAAGGATGAAGCAAAAACAATGTATTTAGAAGAAATGTAACAGTAAATTTGCTATTTTGACAGAAGAGTTGCCTATTACTGGTCCTGTCAAAGTAAATAAACGGGGCGACAATAGTGGAAGCATTCAGTACTGAATAGCGAACAGTCAATTGATATACATATAATTTGAAATACGAAACGTGTTTAAGATTAGTGACCCTCGAAGGGCACGAAGCAATGAAAGGCAGGCCCCGTGGATCCATAGTACGTTCTATATTTAACTTGGAGCAGATGCCGATTTTACAGATTGTCGATGATGTAACCTTCGTCATTGTTCTGCTGTGATCGCCTCAGGTTTTCCATCTGAAATGAAATATATACGTAAGATTTATAAAGGAACTAGCATTGCCTCGCGGCTTCGTCCACGTTATATACGGCCTCATTAAGGGAAAATTTTACAAAAGATTATTACACGCCTTTCGTGACTTTTAATAAAAAATCTTTATAGTGAATCTCATTCGAATAACTTCAAAAACAGCTTAATTTCATAAAAACGTTAAACCTCTATTTTGACCCCTTAGGGGGTAAATTTTCATAAATTCTTTCTTAATAATTCCCTACGTTATAAAAGGAACTCATGTGTAAAATTTCAAGTTAGTTTAGCTTACAGTTTAGGCTCTGCGTTATGTACATATACATAATGCAGGGCCTAAAATATAAGCGTTATTAAGTCAGTCAGCTTTTCCTTATATTTATATTGATTTAAGCTTGATGCAGATAGATTGTCATCATCATATCAGCCGTTGGGTGACTGGCACAAAGGCCTCTTCAAGAGATTACGGTTCTCGGAGATTTTTAAATACGAACTGTTGCGTTTGCGCTACGTTTTTCCTGATGGGTATACCATCACCCATCGGTATCTTTTTCTCAGTTGCCGTTTACGACTGGTTCAGGGGGAGGTACTTCATACTGCCAACTATTCAGATAATTATTGTAGACGCCTTATTATAAAACCATGTATAGCTCAAACCACATAGAAGTCTAATGTGTATCTTGGAAGAGATTGTTATGAGCGAAAATTCCGAATGTTCTAACTTCATTGTTCAATGTTGTTTGTTTGTGTTAAAGATTGTTATTTATAACTACGTTAGATAATATATTGTTTGTTATGTAAGTATGTTTTAGTATAGTACTAACTTTATGGGCGCGAGTTTATCTGCGTTATTTTATTTTATATCTCCTATGACAACTAAACGTCTTTTCGGGGTAATATCGGGATATCCGAATGAAATTCAGTATGAAGGTTCTTCATTAAAAGTCATGAAAAACGTGTATTTTTTTTTATTTTATTGCTGGATATATAGTTACCATGAAAGTTTGACATTATATCTCGGGTAAAACCGCGTAGCTAGTAAATCATAAAATCGCATCATAAATGAAAAGCCAAACTTCCAGTCTGAATAGTTCTTACCCAGTGTTTGACGATGTTCCGAAGCTTGAACTTTATCGCGTCCCTCGGGCCCTCCTCCCTCTCAAACACTCCTGTTTAATATTTAACATTGTTAATTACATCTACACATATAAATAAAATTGGAGTGTCTGGTTGTAATATTAAAATATCCGCTTTCTACTACACGCATATAACTTTATATAACTATTATGTACATACTGCTGGATATAGGCCTATCAAAGAAAGAATGTTTTTTGCCCATAATTGCCGCGCTGGGCAAGCGTGTTAGTAATCGTAGGAGGCAGCTTTCATGACGGGGATGCTGCTATCTATCCCCGCTATGTGTATTTGAGTTACACTGTTGCGGATGGATATACCACCATCTGTCGGTTCTGGTACCTTAGTCGCCTCTTCGGCCACCTGATACAGGTGAAGGTACTATTCTACTCTGCCGACACCTTAATTAATGTAATTGAAACTATTATACTGGTCAGAAGGTGTTGATTGGCAAATCATGTTAATTTTTATTAAAATCCTCATGGCATGCAATTTTTTTTCTATTCTGCTACTCACCGCCATCTCTGACAGGGATGATGTCGTCACCAGGAGGGAGGAGGCCGCTGTATCCCGAATGGGGGTATCCAGGATGAGGGGGAGTCTCTTCCTGCCCCAGCTGGCGGCGACCCATCAGATCGGAGCTAGTCTGCATATCACAATGGAAAGTCATCATATCACTACACATAAGTAATGATACGTACTCAGTCATCATTATCATAATATTAGTCGTAGAACGTTTACAGCTGAATTCACAAAAAAGTTACTATTTTGCCTGTAATTTTCGCGCTGGACTCGAGTGGCGACAATCACAAAACCTGGTTTATTGACTGTAATGCTTTCCATCCCAACACTGTTGCAATTAAGCAACGCTGGTTTGAGTAGATATTCCGCCATCGATTCAGATACTTTAGTCGCCTATTATGTCACCTGCTACAGGGGGAGATACTATTTTGAGCCACAACCGAACGAAGCTTTAATTAAATAAATTAGTTATTCACCCATTGAAAAAAAACTTAAGTACAAAATTTACCCGGCAGAGTAGAAAAGTACCTACCAGGTGTCGTTAGAGGCGACTAAGGTACCAGAACCGACAGATGGCGATATATCCATGCAAAAAGTCAGCTCAAATGTACAGAGCGGGGGTGGGCAGCAGCTTCCCCGTTGTGAAAGCTGCGCTCTGTAATTGCCAACACGCTTGCTCAGCGTGGTAATTTTGGCAACATACCCCCTTTCTTGGGGAGGCCTATGTCCTACAGTGGACTTTTAATAGCTGGTATGATGATGATAACCAATTCACCAAATTTCAGGAAACAACAATCTCATTTAGTATTATCCAGTAATAGATCCAGTAATCCAGTAGAGATGTATACAAACAAGTGGTTTAATTATTCAAGACATGTATGCTAGTCCGATGTCGACAAATATTTGGTAGACAGGAATCAACGTGGGCCAAGATTTAATTATGCTACCTCTGGTGGCTTTATTTAACTCTTTTCTGACTTTTTAAGAAGGGCTGGGTCTGGAAATTAAATGAATTGATGCAAAAGAAACGGCCTTGTAAATAATTTAGAGAACGAGCTCTCTTCTTGCAACTTGAAACCAGTCGTCAAAATGTCACTAAATGTCATCCAAAGCAACCACGCCGATTTATTCTGGTCGTGTGTCGACTTTGTGAGTGGATGTTTTCTAGAATATTCTATATCTATAGTCTTGTATTTGTAAATGTTTCATAATGGCTGATAAGTTAAGTGAACCATGAAATACCAACTTATAAACATATAAAACATGTAGAAAAAATACAGTAGAAATATAACTAGAAGAAAAGACGACTAGGAAATAAATAAAAAACCTTACTTCCATAACGTACATATCAATTTAATATATGTGTATGTATATTAATTAATAAGAGATTTATATTCATGTACATCATTACAGCCATTGGAAGTCCTCTGCTAGACATAGGCCTCTACAAGAAATGGGGAATTTTGCCCATAATTTCCGCGCTGGACAAGCGTGTTGGCAATCGCAGGCTGGACTTTTTGCGACGGGGATGCTACTACCCATCCCCACCCTATGCATTTGAGCTACACTGTCTAGAATAGATATACCTCCATCTATCGATTCTGGTACCTTAGTCTCCTCTTACGACACCTGGTACAGGGAGAGGTACTACTCTACTCAGCCGGTACCACACGACTCAATATTTATGTACGAAACTTTCCTATTCCAAGTGACGGAGAGTTGATAAGTCACAAGAAAAGGATGCACAATAAAAACAATGACGTCACACAGTTGAAACGCAATGACAGCAAGTGAAACGACGATATTATTATTCACACCCACCAAATATTAAATGGTGACTTATTCCAAAATCGAGTATGAAACATTACATAAAAATAAATCGTTTCCTAATTATTAAAATAACAATTAATCCACTTACATCAATGGCGTTTGAGTCGCCGGACCTCTTGCCATGGCCGCCGAAGCAGGAATGACCAAAAGCAGAACAGCCTCCTGCGAACAAAGCCAGGTTTAACAGATGAGTTTTTATACAGTAAAAAAGGGTTAGTCACTTAAAATAGTCAACATGATGACTCTTCCAGGCCGCTACAAGATAGACGGTTTTTTGCCTATTATTGCCGCGCTGGGCAGGGATGGTGGCAATCGCAGAGCTTCGTGACGAGGATGCTGCTTATTCTCACCCTGAAATATTAAAGCTGTGCTGTTTCAGATGGATATACTACCATCTGTCAGTTCTGGTACCTCAATCGCCTCTTACGACACCTGGTACAGAGAGAGGGAGAGAGATTCTACTCCGCCAGTACCCCTCGGCTATTTATAATAGTACAAATGTGAATATATTATTAAGATATTCCTTTCAATTTTGTAGAAATTTTGAAATTTAATTGAATTTTTAGCGGGCTGCAGTATAAAATTATGACCACGCGGATGAAGTCGCAAGCGGAATGTTAGACTTCACATAAACATCTTAGATAATAAGTTGCGAAGTCAATCAAACGTCAAATACAATGTCAATATTTTATAAAAATACTTTTTGATTTTTTTTATTTCTAGCGGCCCCCGCCCTGACTTCTTTCTCAGTAAAATTCTTAGTTTTTTATCTCATCAACGTGTTATTACATATAGCCATTGGATGTCCACTGTTAGACATGGGCTTTTCCAAGGAAGGAAATTTTGCATTTAGTTGCCACGCTGGGCAAGCGTGTTAACGTTTGTAGAACGTAGCTTTCGCGACGGGGATATATGTCCAGCGGTAGTCTTCCAATAATATGCTGAAATACGCTCCTGATTGTTCCAAATATTTGTTAATTTTTTCGTTCCTACCGCTATGCTCATCTTCTTTTCTTTCTTATTTGACTTCTGCTAAAAGTATATTCCTTCATCATAGTAGAAGCGGAACGTCTACTGCTGGATATGATAATGAGCCCAATGACGTAGATGGTAGTGATCCTATCTTGTGCGCCAAGGTTCGTGGATTCGATTCCCACTCAGAGCAAATATTTATATAATTTTATTTGAGTTTTTCTGTGTCTGGGTGTTAAATATATGTATTTGAGTAGTATATTTGAAATCTCTCTGTTGTCTGGCGACCGTAATATAAGTGCTTTGAGCAACTTACCACGGAGTCAGGTCAATGTATGAGATGTTGTGGGAATTTATTATTTTATTATTTATTACATACGCTACCCCAAGAAAGGAGAACATGTGCCCATAATTTCCGCACTAGGCAGGCGTGGTAGCAATCGTAGAAGGTATTTTTTTTTGCGGGAATGATGCTGCTCATTATTACCCTAGCCAAATTAAGCTCCGCTGTTTTAAGTGGATATACGCTATTTGTCAGTTCCGATTCCTCAGTCGCCACTTATAATTGGCGTGTATTTTTGGGTTCAATAATTTATTTCTTTCTTCTTTCCTAATTCCTCTTTATATACAAATGAAAATCTTGTCAGGTTTGCTAAATTTCAGATTTTAGCGATAACCATTTCGTAGATGATACAAAAGAAATAATTATGTGCAACATTTTTTAATAAATTTTTGTTTGCTGTAAGTACCTTTTAGACTTTTATATTCTTTATAAATTATAAATGCAAAAGTATATTTGTTGTGCTTTAAGAATGGAACGGGTAATCCAATTTTAATCAAACTTTTCTTGAGGATAACGCATACCCCAGGTAATTAGATAAGCTTTTTCTGATCCCGAAAAAGAACCCTTAGTATACTACCTTCAGTGAGAACTATATGGACGTCGCAAAACAAAAGCCAATTCTTTTATCAACACAAAAAGACAGCTTAGCTTTATATATTTGTATAGATAATGAAGCAATACAATATTCAATCTATATATCAATTTGTCAGCGACATCAAATAGAACACACACTGCGTCTTGTTCTGGCTGTATTGAATCCACGCCCCATTACATTGCAAATTCAATTCAGGCAATAGCATTGTTTCCTTTGTAGCGAACATGTCTGTTGAGTCATGCCTTCTTTGGTGGACTGTCTCATTCACATGTTTTAAAATAGACCCAGTTCATATATCGAATTGTGTTATAAATCAATAATAATACAAACCTTGCCTTAAACTTGATATCATCATGGCATTGCCGTAAAACGGCAACTGCTTGACATAAGCTTCCCCAAGAAAGGGAGTTTTGCCCATCATTGCCGCGCTGGACAAGCGTGGTGGAAATCACAGAGCATAGCTTCGCAACGGGTAAGCTGCATATTCCTGCCTTGTTGCATTTGAGCTGCACTGCTTCAGGTGGATATAACGACACCTGTCGGTTCCGATACCTCAATCGCCTCTTACTACACCTGATACAGGGAGACGTACTATTCTACTCAGCCAGTACCACACGACTAGAAATACTTCTTCAAAATGTTCCAACTATTCATTTAAAGTGCCGGGTAACGGCTGAGTAGGAAATCCCTTGTACCAAATGCCGAAAGTTGGTAATATTTCCATCCGAAACAGCGTTGCTCAAATGTAACAGGGCGGAAAAGGACAGCTGCACTACCCTCGCGTAAAGATTAACCTGACAAGATTTTCATTGGCATATTTTTATTTTTATAGAAAGTAGTAAAGAAAAAATAAATATATTATTGACCCCAAAAATAGATACACGCCCCTTATAAGTGGCGACTGAGATACCGAAACTAAAAAATAGCGGTATATCCTCTTAAAAAATTGTAGCTCAAGTTGGACAGGGTAGTGATGAGAAGCAGTATTCCCTCAAAAAAGTAACGTCCTGCGATTCCTTCCACGCCTGCCTAGCGTGGAAATTACGGGCAAAATCCCCTTTTTCTTAGGGTCCTATGTCTAACAGTAGATATCTAACGTCTGATATGATGATAATGAAGAATCAAATTAGAATGAACTAAAAGATTTAACGATTAGAAAGTTTCACAATAACTTTATACGCTCTTTTACCGTCTTAGGGATATATGTCAGTGAGTCAGTTAGCTTTCCCTTCTAAATATATAGGTACCACCTAGAACACAAAGGAGCAGGTCAAATTAAACAGATGTGTCTAAAAATTGTCTTAGACATTATTTTCTAAAAGGCAGTCAGCTAAAGGCTCTGAAATTTTTAGATTTGTGAAAGTTGATCTGTCGCTGTGTACGTTCTTCCTCATTAATATTTCGTTACATTAATGAGGAAGGAATATGTGGTCATCAACATAGAAAATTTGCATATTAACATACAAGCACATTTTGTGTATACCAAAAACCTTTTAGCGAAGGAAAGGGTTCTACTCTCAATCCTCCGGAGCCTGGAATTTACCGGAACATATTAAAAGCATAGCTTTAGAGCCTGTTCCAACGGTCTGATGAAAACTCTGATCAGATAAACTTTTTTTTCCAGGTTATTTTTAGACATTCAGTAATATTTTTATTAATTTACTGTAGCTGTTTGTGGTCCAAATCCAGTGACCTGGCCACGCAATGCATAGGGTCTCCCATACCTATGCCTTTTTGAGTCACGGACATAAGTCCAGAGGCGTTTTTCTTTTTAATCTTGAAAATGTAGTTCGCGTTTTCATCAGGTCTACAGCAAGTTTATTGACATGGTTTAGGAGACAACCTAAGAAATACTACAGACATTCTAGTGTAAAATCTTAAGCCAACCAACCAATTCGTCTTGGTATATGACCAATGAGAGGTTGCACCATGATTTAAAATTCCTACAATCAAAGAAGAACTTATGAAAGCGATGCCCAGATACAAAGATCTTAACAATTAACCCGTTAAACTTCTAAAGGAATTTGTCTTATAAATTGTGAGACGCGTATAACATTATAAGATGATATTTACTAGAAAAATATCAACTTCGTCAAAATCGTCTCAGCTATCAAGCGAGACTCGAACCTGCATTTATTCCATACCGGTGCAGTCCGCATTACTATTATGCTACCGAGACCTTGGTGGATATGTTGAATTTTCCATTTTTTTTTCTTTTTGTAATATTATTATGCATTTTATATCCCGAAAAACTCTCAAAGTAGCAATTTTAGAAATCATTCTGCGGCGTCGGACCTGTTAGCCCATTCGCTAGTACACAGTCTATCTTATGCGCCAAGGATCTTTGGTTTAATACCCACTACAAAGTTTATTGTGCCTATGTATATATTTATATATTAAGATAATAGGAACTGTCATGTGTATTAACACAGATGAGTTCCCTATTGTCTGATATCGGTAACATCGAGTACCGTAAGACTTATCTTCTTCACTGAACCTCTCTAAAGCGCTGCTCTCTGAACCTACAAGGCCACAAGTCTCCCGCGAATGACTTATATCGTTATATTTACTAGTACGTAAAATTTATAAACCTATATATTTTGATTTGTTGTTGAAAAATAAATTATTTAATATTATTATTATCTTGGAGTGAGGTCAATAGATATTGTATTAATTAATCCATCGTATTTATTATTAACTTTTTAAATTATTAGCTATGAAGGTATATCAATCTAATTGAGAGGGCTCTAGCTGTAACGGTGAACTGGTTTTGTTCAAATGCATTTGTACTTTGTGATTATTGTTTTTGTCTTACATTTTTAATTTCGTATATAATTTATATGATGATCTTTGTGTTTGTTCTACGTCTGGGTATTAAATATATATATATTCATATTGCCGCATTTGCAAAAGTATATTTATTATAAGTAGTGAACACGTGATCATACCTGTCATTGAAAATCCAAGGCTAGACATAGGCAAAGGGAATGAAAGGAAGGAGGAATTTGTTGGTCAACCGTGTTGGCAATCACAGAGTCCAGTTTTGGCAACGGGGATACTGCTGCCCATCACTGCCCTGTGCATTTGAGCTGCATTGTTTCGGATAGATATACCGCCATCTATCGGTGAAATAATCTAATCTAATGAATATAATATCATTCCTCAGTTGTCTGATAACCGTATCAAAAGTGCTTTTAGCGAATTATTAGGTATGAGGTATGAGATGTTTTATTATTTTTATAATTGTTAGTACCCTACGGAAGACTACTTTTATTCTCGGGATATTTGATTACATTATAAAGAGAAACGCGTGAGGTGTCACAGACTAAAAAACTTATTGTTAACCTGTCTACAAATTGTCAAATAGGGATGCTTAATTTTTATTTTAAGTGTTCCATAGGTTGCATTGGCAAGGGCAGTGTAGGACGTCTACCCATAGAGTACAGAGACATAGGATGACTCTAGAATCGGATAAAACAAAAACAATGTCAATAAGCATATACCATCAGTTTTTTGAGCAAGCTCTTTTCTGGTGGCATACGTTATGAACCTGCTATAAACTTAGTTATAAGACCCGCCTGGTATAGATAGACTAGTATTAAACTTAATGACCAATTTGTTTAAATGACTTATAATACTGGTTGTCAGGGTCGCTGACCATTTGTTATTAGCAAATCTATATCTATAGATTTTTTGGACCATTTAAAAGTGCCTATGATATTCCTATTTATTAATATATTTGACTTTGCATTTGAGCCGTGCTGTTCGGATAGATATACCATCATTTGTCGGCTTTAGTAACTCAGCCGCTTCATTCGACATCTGCTCTGAAAGACGTACTATTCCAGAATGCCGGTACCCGACGGGAAAAAACAAACAAAAATACGTGTAGAGGCAGTAAAAACAGTTGCCGTAAAACCAAAGCGTATGAAAATGTAAAACAACGTACGAATTTTGTTATAACATGCAGTTATTGCTTAAAATCTAGAAAATATAGTAGACTAAAATTAAAAGTGAACAGAACTTTTATAAAATATTTTCAAAGAGAAAATGTACAGGAAAAGTCTACGACATTATTTCAGCTTTCACGAATTTCCGCGCGTCGTCGCTGCGTCCATTGCCGCTTAGTTTGCCCGTTTTTTGTCTACTTAGGACATTATTTGACTTCGTGTAGTTGACCACTTCTGTTTTGATTAAGTTAACAATCTAGGGAAGGTTTTATTTTGCAAGTTTGCCTGGTGGATACTTTGAGAATGTTTGAAATCATGCAAACGTTTCAGTGCTCATTTGTATTTTTTTAAGCTCATCACCATCAGCCTCTTAAAATTATTGCATTGAGCAGGAATAGAACGAATCGTAGGGCATGGTTTAACGGCCTATGTACAACAGTGTACTTTAATGGCTGATATGATGATCAATATTCGTCTCACTAAAACAGGCATTACTGCCATCTTTTTTATATTTTTTGACCCTAGGTTCGCGGTGAGTGCCCACAAAGAGTATAGGCGTCCACCTATCCCTTTCAGGAAAGACTGAGTGGTACACTTGCTATTCCCCGAAGGGTATACCTTCCGTCTATAGGGAAAGACGTGAGACCGAATTAACCAGGTCTCTCCAGGCTGACTCGGTGGCCCGGTGGCTATATCTCTCTTGACCATTTGCAATGTTAAACGAGGCCTCTGTCCAAGTTAAAACTAGCTACGATTCATGAAAAGGCTTCTAAGGCCGATACCTTTTTTTATACTATGTAGTCAGCAAACAAGCATACAGTTTGCTTGATGGTAAACGTGACCACAGCCTATAGACGCTCGTGTGATCACAAAGATATCACTAGCGTGTCACCAACCCTGTTAACCGAAGATACTATATCACATTTACCCAGTAATTTCACTACCTTGAAACCAAAACACAGCAATGCACAGGTATTTGGCGGTACCAATGCAGACGACCGGTCTACCTTATGTAAGAACGTGGAACTGAAAATATAAAAAGGTAAACAAACCTCGATTTAAAGCCAACCAAAATAAACGTCCCCACATAATTCCATACTAAAGCCAATCCCTGATACTTCCAATTAAATAAATATAAATAGGTATGTGATGCATCTAGTTAGGTCAAAATGGATGCGACCTAGGTAAAGGCCTGTAGCTAACGGATTAGTTTTAACGAACTTGTGTGCCAATGATGTAAGCTGCCTATTGTGGTCCAAGCAACGAGATTCACGATACAAGAAAACCTTTTTTTATACAACTTAGATGACAAACAAGTGAGGTGACAGCCGGGAGATACCGGAAGAGTAGAATTACTAATTATTAATTAGTAATTTCTATATATCGAATTCGAATCAGTGTAGCTCAAAAACACAGAGGGGGGTGGGCTGCAGCATTCCCATCGTAAAAGCTGCACTCTACAAGTGCATTTATGAGCAAAATTCCTTTTACTTTTTTGGGAAGGTGTATGTTCAGCAATGGACTTCCAATAGCTGATATGATGATGACAAATAAGTATACTGTCTGCGTGGTACACTCTCGTGTCTTCAGAAAGATATCACATCGCCACCTCGCCTAGATTTGAATATATCACACTAGCTCGACCTAGGTTTCAGCTGTGTAGTTTCATATTCCGTAAGTATATGAGAATAAAATAAAGTTTATGTTATTTGCTGAAAATTTAACTTACTTTGAATGAAATAATTTAAGAAATCGGCTTTGTAGTGTTTGTGTTTAGCGTGCAGATTAATGTATTTTTCTCGTAGTGATATAGAATAGCTATATAAACATATATATTTATATAGCTTTTCTATTTATGACATGACATTTCTGACATGTCAAGCAGAGCCTAAACTTTAAGTATGAAATTTCTGCAATTTAACGCGTGTGAAGCCGCGGGTCACTGTTAATAACTTTATATATAGACATTACGTGTCACACAGTTTGTCTAGGATGAACTAAACTACGGAACCAATCGTAATATTGTTTTGCTTCCTGTCAACGTACAGTTTGATCCAACTTAAGAGATAGGATATTTTATGTCTCAATGTAAAACTAGACAGCGTCTGGGTTGGGTTAGGTTCAGCTTATTTTTCTGTTTGAATTGAAAGTTTGTTATGAAGAACTGAAGTTCCTTTATAACATTTATTATTCAGGTTACAAATTATTTATGGATGCATCATAACAATACCTTGATAAGTAAAACCATCAGATTTTATTTCCGTCTAAAACCAACAACAAACATCGTGAACGATTTTAATACATTTATAATGATTTACGCTAAATAATCAAAGATTGACTGAAGCCGTGAAGTACCGACAGGGTAGAATAGTACGTCCCCTTGTACTGGATGTCGTACTAAGGTACCAAAACTGACAGATGGTGGTACATCAATCCGAAATAGAGTGGCTTAAATGCATTGGGCGGGGAAGGGTAGCAGCACCCCGTCAGGAAAACTGCGCACTGTGACGGCCAACACGCTTGCCTAGCACGGCAACTATGAGTATAATTCCCATTTTTTGGGGATGCCTATGTCTAGCTGTGGACTTCCAATGGCTGATATAATGAATGAAATATTAATTTAATAAAATGTATATGAACAATGAACTACATAAGAATAAAACATTTATAAAACTTTATAAGAATAATAACATTGAACTTTGAAAACTTAGAACATTTATAAAAATAAACTTTATCGTGAAAAGTATGGCTTTTATTATCACCCTTTGTTCAATCCACCCCTATTTCGCCAAACTATTCCAACTTTTCATGAGGTATACCTCATACAAAAGGTAGTCTGCATTGGTACCTCACTTCTATTTCTACCGCAAAAACAACAAACAGTGTTCGCTATGTTCCAGTTTAAAGGGTGAAAGAGGCAGTGAAATCACTGTGTAATGTAAATCTTTAAGTCACAAGATTGGCAGGGTGCTAGTGATATCCTTTTGATATAACAAGCGTCTATGGACTGTAGTGACGCTTACTCAAGCAGACTATATGCTTGTAAACCTAAAAATCAAAAACCATGACTTCAAAATATTACCATCTGTTTACTACGGAAACTTCCGAAGCCCAACTCTCGTCAATCAAGCCACATAACAATCGGTACTGTCAGGGGTACTGTGCAAACTGAGTGTAGTTGTTCCGACTTGCCTTACTTGATTTATTTATTGAACTTTATTGCACAAATTATGACAAAATGTACAAATAGCGGAAGCCAATTGGCATCAAGTCCGCCATTTGTACATTTTTTTCAGTCAACCATTACACGAAACAAAAAGTAATATATATAATATATAGTGGTGCAGGGAATATAGGTTTTAGCCTATCAGTGTAATCTTTTGTGGTTTTTCTTTTGTTTTTATTTGTGTAATGAGGTTAGGAATTTTGGTAATTTTTGCAGTGAAATAATAAATTATTGTTATTATTATATACAAAAGAAATACAAGTTACGCACATATAAGTTTAAAATGATGTTAAATATATATTTGTTTAATTAAACTCAATATATATACATATGATTAAATAAAATAATAATATTAGACAATATACGTAGATATGAATAATAACGATTAATGCATGACCAAGAGCAAGCGATTTGACATAAAATAATTATTTGATATTATTATGGGAAGGACGTCTTACGGCTGATATGATAATAATAATAATAATTTAGTCAACACCTCACACATTGCCCTGACTCCGAGATAAGTCGCTTAAAGCACTTGTGTTACAGACATCAGACAACTCAGGAATCACAAATATAACACTTTAATACATATATTTAATATCCAGACACAAGACAAACATAAATATCATCATATAAATATTTGTCGTGGATGGGGATCGAACCCACGACCTTCTGTTCTTTCTGTTCCAGCTAATCTGTAGAGCGGTCCAACTGGACCAACTTTTACGGCCAGATCGCTGCTTTAATAAGGAGTAACTAAACTTGTATCATTTATTATTCCTTCGGAAATGGGAACTATGCGGGCAAAGCCGGAAGGTGCAGCTACCTTATATAGACGGCGCCCGCGCCTTTCGTTCCTAAAATATACTTTCATATCATCATATCAGCCATTTAAATATTTAAAATTAGGGGAAATTTGCCAATAATTGCTGCGCTGGGCAGGCGTGGTGGCAATCGCAGAGCGCAACTTCGCGATGAGAATGCTGCTGCCCACCCCTGCCCCGTAGTATTTAAGCAACGTTTTATCAGATGGATATACTGCCATGTGACGGTTCCATTACCTTAGTCACCTTTTACGACACCTGGTATAAAGAGAAGTGTTATTCTATTCCGCCGGTACCCCACAACAAGCCATACTTTCATATGCATTTAGTAAAAATCTGTGAATATAGAATCACAAACAAGCACCACAACTTTATATATGTATAAAGACGCATAGATAGAACTGCTAGTATTCTGGCTAGAAATAATGATATCCAAGTAATAACACATTAGTCTGAGTGCTCTTTCATTCTGCATAGCTGCGTGATGACAGTTTCTGCAACTTTGAGTCGCAATGCAGTTACACTTTGTACACGCCACGTAACGTAATCAGACAGACTGTTTGCAACAACTGTATTTGCAAATGTTTGTGGATGATTTAGTGCAATGGTAATATCTGTTTATCGTCTTCGTACAGATAGCTACAAACCGATTTATTTGTTGCTGTGAGGTACGGGCAAAGTTATATAGTGCCTCCCTCTGTACCAGGTGTTGTAAGGTACTAGAACCGAGATGGCGGTATATTGATCCGGAACCGTGTAGTTCAAATGCCCAGGGTGTGGATGGGCAGCAGCATTCCCATCGCGCAATCTGCTCTCTGCGATTGCCAACACGCTTGCCCAGTGTCAATTATGGGCAAAATTAACCCTTTCTTGAGGAGGCCTAGACTTCCAATGGCTATAATGATGATGATCTATTTGTTATAAATGAACGAATAATATTGTTTTCTAACATTTACGCGTGCACTACTTACAATAAAATTACTCTTTTAACGACTTTAAAACGCGTCTGACTGAACTTTTTACATTTTTCTTCAACGTTTTCGTTACTTTGAAGTAAGTTCAATCCTAACCTTGAAAATACATTTATGTGATTGAAAATTGTTTGTTCTGTGTACAGATATCCCTATGTATGTATATTTTATCCTAAAAACTACGCAATGGATACAATGCAATTAAAGTTATTATGCATAATACATGCATAATATAAAAAGAGGAATACTCTTAATTTATTGTTTTCTAATCATTATATCAGCTCTTGGAAACCTCCCTAAGAAATGGGGATTTTTTCTATAATTTCCACGCTAGGCAAGCGTGTTGGTAATCGCAGAGCACAGCTTTCGTGCCGGGAATACTGCTGCCCCCGCCCTGTGCATTTGAACAACACTGTTCTAGATGGAAACACCGCCATCTATCGGTTCTGGGAGGGAGAAGAGGGAGATATTAGTATCACGAGGGATGAGAGATACCAACACACAATTAAAGTATCGCTTACAAACATTGCTCTTACTCTTTTAGTACAGCAAACAGATTAAAAAATAAAACATTCTCAGTAATACGGCCTAATATACTTTAGACAGATGGTATAAACTTCAACATTGTCAATAATTGCATAACAACAATTAATGAGGATCATTTACACATTCGAAATGGAGGCAGAGTGCTTTGTAGATGTCATGTAGTCATTAATACACAGAGTGTTTATCTTAATTATATTTTAAGAGCAATTATTTACACTAATCTAAATAATGTATCTAACATTATTTCGTTCCATAAGGAAATATTCATCATTTTCAATATATACATACACACACACCTCGCCTGTGTTGCATCGGGGTAGAAAGAGACTTTGGATCTTCAATTGCTACGGCATATCTTGGCACACCTCTCGCTCTCGCTTTGCTCGCATTAGTCCTTTCATACACGCTCGTTTATTCTTGGTACTTCACACCTGGCCCTCCTTTAATACCTCATCTACCTGGTTAAGATATGATCACCTTGGTCGTATACCATACCAACTCTTCCATTCACTTCCATTATATATATTTCCATTATATACTTTCATCCATCCTTTCTACATGTCCAAACCATTAAAATATTCCTTTCTTTATCAGAAAAGTTTACAGTCGTTGAGTTCTCTTCAATGACAAACCCGATGGGCAGATAGTAGTGATCCTTTATTGTGCACCAAAGGTCGTGACTTCGATTCCCACCCAGAGCAAATATTTATATGATAATATTTGTATTTGTTATGTGTCTGGATGTTAAATATATTTATATTTAAGTAGTATATTGGTGATTCCTCTATTGTCTGGCATCCGTAACCCGAGTGTTTTAAGCGATTTATTACGGAGTCAGGTCAATGTATGATATGTAGTGGGAATTATTTATTTATATATAAACATATAAGTATCATCAAAACAGTGACAACGACGGTCAGGTTATCTAGTATTATTTAACACAAATCCACTATAGTTCTATTTTGTCTATTATTATTTATATTATGAAGTTAATAATTTATTATTTATATTAATCAAATTAAATTATAATTAGTTATTTATATTAATCAAGCATACGGTCCGCTTATTGGTTAAAAAATGACCGCAGCCTATAGACGCTCGTCTCTTCATCAAGCTATCACTAGCGTGTCTATGAACTGAAGATACGTTGTCGCATTTACCCAGTAATTTCAATGAATGAGGAAGCAATGCGAACCGAATTCCGAATTTAGCGGTAGAAATAAGTGAGAGTAAGGCTCCAATACAGACAACCTTTGTAACAGATCTCCTTCATCTAAATTAAATATACCAATTCGAATTTAATATTCATTGTAGTTAAGACAGAACGACGCATGTCGGGTTATTAAGTGACCATTAAAACCACGTAGAGTCAAGTACAAGTAGCTTAACATTTTCTCTCTCGGGCTTTATAATTTTAAAATATAATTAGCAACATTTGAATAACATAAAAGAAGCCACACGTAAAATTCAATTGCCCAAAGCACAGCTAACCGGAGACCTCTCAAGAGGGTAATACCGGCTAATATTGCCAAAATGAACCGTAATGATGTTAAAAATTGTTATTCCTCAAATGTCAGAGGACGAGACCGTCGGGAGACAGCATTAAAAGTAATGTTACAGATTCTCCAGCTTCCTCTTGGGTTTCCTTTAACGGGTTATGTCGGGGCTAAGTTTTAAAATCTCTCCGGGCTATACTAATTTCCGAAATTATCATGTTTGAGAGTCTTCTCTTAACTAACCCTAAAACCCTATTAGCTTTATGTTCTGTACCATTTTGTACTAGTTTGACAAAGTACTTTTGAAGCTAAAGATGTTGATGTACATTTATTTATGTTGAAACCTTATTGTATTAATGTTTTGACGGGTTGAGCGTATGTTGCTAAATATGCGATAAGAGAAGATCAGGCTGTTCTAATTGAATACATATGCTATCATATTTGACCTTAACTTGTTACATGAGGTAGACCTTATACAAAAGGTTGTCTACATCATCTTCACATCAGTCATAAGACGTCCACTGCTGGACATAGACCTCCCCAAGTAATCTCCAATAGGACCGGTTGTATGCGGCCTGTGTCCAGCGCGATCCTGCGTGTGGACGCGCTACGCTGCACTTGTCGGTATGTAGTCTCTATTCCAGAACCTTACGACTCCATCGGCCACTTTCCTCTATTTCTACCATCAAATAGTTGCATTTCTATGTGCCGGTCTGAAGGGTGAGAGAGGCAGTGAATTTACTGGGTATGATGGCATAATATTTTCAAGTCACAAGGTTGGCAACGCGTCAGTGATATCGTTGTTACAAGAGTCTATAGGCTGCAGTGACGCTTTTTATCATGTTAGTCTTAATCTAGTTCTTTAATCCTAGTTATTTAATTGCGATGAACATTGTATAAATTCTCATACATACTCCGCCCTTGTTTTGGACAAGGAACGTGAAAATGAATACAAACTAACAAGTCAAAGGGCTCATAAACATATACAAATCCTAGCACCTCAAAGAACACCGCACAAATAGCGTTGATTTCATTAAATAAAAACAGACACCATTCAAAACGTAGGCCAACTGTTCCGACGTAGGCTTAATTAACAACTTCACGGCTCACAAAACAATGGACAATTGCGACAAAATGAACATAAATCCCTTGTATTAACTATAAAGTGTTGTAAATTTTGAAGTTTAAATGTTATAATTCGGCACGAACGAGCTATTGTTAAGTTGAAAGCACATTAGAAAATAGACCTAAAAGTTATTGAAGAAAAGTCCATTACATTACATTAAATTATAATAATCTACTGCCTGCTCGCTTCGACATCGCTTAACCTTTAAGACCCCGATTTGCGTTAAAAACCAAAATTTATACTTATATTGAGAACTAGTACTAAAATTTGCACCCCCCCCCCCTCCCTATTACCTTCTTTGTGCGTGAGTTTTCAGAGAAACCTTTTTTAAGGAACAACTGTACAAAAAAAAAGGGTTTCTAACCCTTATAGTTCAGGCCCTGCATAGATATTTCAGTCAGTCAGTCAGTCCAGTATACCAACATAATATTGGCATAATATTTTTATCGCACACAATACGCATTTTAGACGCATTTTCTACTCACGCTTTATAATCAATCACAAACATAATATTAAAATACATGTTTAACACCCAGAGCCACTGATTTACTTTTACGTTTCCTTCCAGATGAAAATAATTAGCAATGTACAACTTTTTGCACAGACCACTGTCCGATTAAAAATTCCATTATTACATTATGTTTTTAATCTAATTTATTAAAAATATGGTGGACCCAAACTTTCTTTTAGATTAATCAAATATGTATCAAGATTTTATTAAAATTCCTATTCTGAAATATTCAAGAATTTGTTAAAATATCTTTTTTAAATTATAATTTTTCAGATTTTCTGGATGCATATGTATTATAACTCAATATTAAACTAGATTTTTTTTTAATTCACATGACATTGATATATCAGACTAAATGTGTAATTAATTTAAAAAAGTAGCCATATATCATATTCGTCGTAGGAGGCAACTAAGGTACCAAAATATCTATCCGCAACAGTGTAGCTGAAGTGCACAGGGCGGGGATGGGCAGCAGCATCCCCGTAGCGAAAGCTACACTCTGCAAATGTCATTACGTTTGCCCAGCGCAGCAATCATGGGCAAAATTTCCCCTTTCTTGGGAAGACCTATGTTCAGCATTGAACTTCCAATGGCTGTCAAGATGATAATATCAGGAAACACCATCGAACCCACGATTTTAGCGGAAAGTTTAGGGCACTACCAAATGCAATATCAGCCCCGTTAAATTTAAACATCTAACTATATCTCTTTTGATTATAATATTAGTAGGATACAGCCTTAGAATATAGCCTTAAAAAAGTACGTTTGTTATTGGAAAGCGAAATTCTGTTATTTATCACAAACCGTTCGATCGAAAAGTTACAAATACTTTGGTGTGTAAACCTTATTATATTTATATCATTTGTTTTAAGCTCTGCGGTCGGCCCGTTTTCCTTCAGAACTGTTTAACGTACCTTTTAAAATATCATTATCAAATGACGAAGGGACGCCAAATTAAATATAAATAAATGACTTTAATAGGATTCCGTTGGCGGGCTTCTGTGGGTGTTTTGTGAGTTTGGGCCGTTAAGGACATCATAAAACAGAGAAAGGATTTTTCTGTTACCACATTGGTTAATTACATTCTGCGTTGACGATTTAATGCTATGGTCATCTTTATATCAGCCCTAAGATGTTTACTGCAGGCTATAAAAGTCTCAATTGAGGGTTAATGTCCCACTGAGCGAGCGTAATGGTAATTGCAGCATGCAACTTCACGATCTGCTGCACATCCCCATGATATTTTACTGCCTACTGGCTTCGCATAGATATCTCTTCTGTAGACTTACTTATCTGTCTACCTATCAGTTGACTTCAGTACCTAAACAGCATCGTACGACACCTGGTATCGAGAGAGGTACTGTTCTCATTTTATCAGTTGTAGGAAGTTTACTGTGCCTTCATAGACCTTCTTCAAAATGAAAGTGCATTTGTATGTATAATTGCCACGCTTTATTCATCAGATCACCACTAGGTGATCGCAGAGCAAAGCTTCGCGATGGAGATAATACTGCCCAATCCTGCCCTGTTTCGTTTAAGCTATACTGCTTCGGGTAGATAAGCCGCCATTTGAAATAGTATTTGGAGGGTTACACGGTATTAAAATCTTATATGTTTAGGCAATCTAAGATCTGTATAGCGTTGAGTGATTTAACACGAAAATTACATCTATAATTTTAGAAGAGATATCTACTGGCGTTTTACACAATAATTATATATCTCCTTAGCAGCGTGCTTTTAGCAACCAAACCGCGTTATTATCAACCGACTTATATGTGAGCTTAGTTCATTACTTTTCTAACTTCATGAATTCCCAGTACGCAAATTTCATGAAATACGTGCGAAAATGTCACCTCTCTTATTCTTAGGATAGAGACCAAAATCGCGTGTGCAGTCGCGATTTGTGTATGAGGTGCCTAAATATGAATTTAGGTGTTAAGGGCATTAAGACATTCGCATCATGAAATTTAAATATAAATAAAACTTAGAAAGAGTGTGTCAAAATCTTACTGATGGTTCTGTCATGGCGACCGGCCTTGATCGACGTCGGCCCCACTCCTTGTGGGGTCCGTAAGTACATTTGGGCGTATGATCTCTCTTAATTACCTATCTTGCATATCCTTGCAATAGGACTAAAATTTACGTCCAAGTAAAATGATGACTTTTTGACATTTTTTCAAAAAACAGTCACAAATTTATCATATCATGTTTACCCTAAGACTATAATAAGTCTATATTAAATACCTAAGTCTATATCTGTGTAAAATATATTTTTCTTAGTTTAAAATTTTCCGCACAGTCGCGCGTCTAACGTCATTCAATTTTATCTGTGGTAAAATAATTATAACCTAAAAACGTCACATTGTCATAATCTGAGAAATTACTTGTTTAAATAAAATACCACTAAAATAGTTGTGATTTGGAACTGACATTGTAAATAGTAACATTAAATGTCGTTTCTTTTCTTACAGGTATGTAAGGTTATTATTAACACTTGTTTAATTATTTGTTACGTAGCGTACATTCAAAATAACGAAATAAATATTTTCTTACAGAGAAACTCAATTTCGTTTGAGTGACTGTGTCGTCCAAATTACACATTGGATAATATAATACTGTATTATACATATGCACACATAAATCAAACGCAAATATAAACAGTTGTAAGACCTGGTGCAATTGGGTGTTATATATTTGTTAAAAGGAAATTCTGCTCTTAGGTGCCACGCTGGGCAGTTGTGCCTGAACATTTGTATTGCATGAGCCACGTTATTTCATATGATACTAAATGATTTTGTTAGTTTCGGTACCTCAGTAACCGACATATATCTCGCCTGTAGCCCATCGGGGTAGGCAGAGACTTACTTAACTTGCTACAATGTTGACATATCTCTCTCGCTTCCTTGACTTGCATTGGTGTTTTTACAGACGCTCGTTTATTCTTAACTCTTCTGATCTGAGTGCTCCTTAGTATCAATTATCATATTATCTTTTTGATTCATTCGGCACTATTTATTCGTTCAGTCATTCCACTTTTATCCATCCTCAGTTACTTCTTGGTGAATGGTGAGTAGAGAGATACTGTTGAAAATTTTCTAGAATTACAAATCCATTTAAAATAATCTTTATATACAGAGAAGCATATTATACACTATAAACATTGTCAATACAGTTCAAATTACAATAGCAAAAAGTGAAATGCGAACCTTATTAATTTATGAATTAAAAAAAAAGGTAACACGGACCCTGGCAGCCCTTGAAGTTATTCCCAAGTTCCATAACTATAGTAGAGCTTTGGTATATAAACACAAAATATTCTAAAACTAAACCAAAAATTTAAAGCCTGCTTGTAATTACAATAACTTGTCGAAGAACACGCAACATTCCGACTCAATAATTACACTTAACTCATGTGTAAATTATTTAAATGAATGAACAAGAATGTTTATTGCAGAAATATTAAAAATGGAGACTTAAATTTGCGTATATGTTATATGTTCGTTTAAGCATATAGTTAAATATACTGAGGGGCAACAGTAATAGCCCTACCTATTTTACAAAGGCGTAGTTATCGGCCTCATCGCACAAGGACATGTTCGAAGCCACGCATGACTGATGTAGATAGCGCAGGTTTCGCGAAAATGCGTACTATTGTTAAAACAAAAGAGAAAAGATATCTCCTCGATACAGTTTGTTAACGTCTTCTCTAGAATGTTCCAATAGGACATACATATTGGATCCCGGTCCTCGTATTTTCGATATACCAATGCTTAATACTAGATAAAGTCCATCATAGTGTCTGAATGTTTGACTGTCAGGCAGATTTCCATTTTCAGCAATGGTAGGAGATATTTATGAAAAGAGCCGCGACGCACCAGCAGGGTAGAATAGGACCCTGTACCAGGTGTCGCAAGAGGCGACTAAGGTACCAGAACCGACAGATAGCGGTATATCCATGCAAAACAGTGCAGCTCAAATGCACAGGGCGGGGATGGGCAGCAGCATCCCCGTCGCAAAAGTTGCGCTCTGCGTTTTCCAACACGCTTGCCCAGCGCGGCAATTATGGGCGAAAATCCCCCTTTCTTGGGGAGACCTATGTCCAGCAGTTGACTGTCAATGGCTGATGTAATGATGACTGATAGGATAAATAAGAGTTCAACAAAGTTCCAAAATAGTCGATAGATACAAAATCTAAATCATCTATTTAGAATACGTTATCCATGACCAGAGATTTAAATAATTCTATACAAAAGAAAAAATGCACTGACTCTATATACTCTATGGATCTATTAAGTTAAAAAGATAGAACGATCCGATTATATAAGGAAAATAATAAAATAAGCGAAGTGCGTGTCGACTACAAGCAATCAGGGTTCCGTCATCAATTAGCTGTCCGTCCCAAAAAAATCTGAGAAAGAATCGTTTTGTAAGTAAGGTTGTTACAAAACAATACAAAGAAAAAAAATATTGTTCAATTATAAAGGTATATTTTCACCAAGTAGTATAGGCTATATTATATTTACAAAAAAGTTTCAAATCACTACCTAAAATTAAATAATACAAGCAAGATTGTTATTTTCTTACATTTGTTATAAATACACTAAAAGAGTACAGTACACTTGACTGATTAAAAATATTTAATTAATGAAAAGCTTAATTATCAACAACTAACACAAAACATTTATAATTTAAGTTGAAAATGTTCTCAATGAATTCAAAATTTACTTTAAATTTGTAATTAAATAGCGATGTTCATAGAATTGTGATAAATATAATATATTGAGTTGAAGCAGTCTTACAGAACAGAGGATATGTTATCGTGATTGATGTTCACATGCTTATTTATATCTATTTAGTTGACAGAAGCAGGAAACATACCAATCTAATAAAAATCCTAGATTAGATAGAACCTAAATAGATTTCTTAACCGGAATAATATTTTCTCGAACATTATTTATTTACGTATCCAACGCCACACGGACTACCAAAAAGAAAAGGATTGTCCCTTATAAACTAATATATCTCAAGATTTTATTACGCCATTTTGACTGTTCGAGTTTAAATTGAATCAACCACACTAAGCCTTTTTACAAGCCAAGGAAAAAAAAAGAAAAACCAATAATATAAAGTCAATAAAAGGAAATAAAAGAATGCTCCAATAATTAAGGCATACACGCACACACTCATATCTCGAATGGAACTTTTTTACAGTTGTCTTGTTTATGGACGAAGGTATAAAACTGTTTATGTCCATTACAAAACAATGCGTGCATCTGCTCGCTTGAGTAATGAGAAATTAAGGTATTTATTTGATAATAAATATGTATCAATTTTTGGGCGGGCCCGATGCTCGATTGTTCTTCAGACACAAAATATGTAAACGCTATCTCTATCATCATCATAATATCACCGTAGGACGTCCACTGCTGGACAGATCCGCTTCGCAACGGGAATACTACCACGCCCGCTCGTTTGCATTTGAGCTACGCCGTATCTTTTTTTTTATTAGACAATTGAAAAAAAGCATACCGAGTGACAAACAGTCCGATTGATAGTAAGTGTTATCGCAGCTTATAGACGCTAGTAATATCACAAGCGCGTTGCTAACCTTGTGATGATATAGTGTTACATTAATCCGTGTTATCTGACGATACCCTCTCTTTTTGAGGAGGTGCCGGTGCTGTAAGGCAGGTTTGCCCAAAGAAACCTGGTGTCCAGAAAGTCTAATTTTACATGCGGTACACTTCATACGAAGGTCGTCTGTATTGGTTCCTCATTCTTACCTATTTCTACCAATAGTAGTGTTCGCATTGCTGTTTAATGGTTTGAAGGTTGATAGAGGCAAAAAAACTAATGGGTAATGTGACATGATATCTTCAAGTCACAAATTTAGCGTCACGCTGGTGATATCATTGTGATGACATGAGCGTCTATAGGCTGCGGTCATGTTTACCTTCAAGCGGACCGTATGATTAAAACGAAATGCTAAAAAGTAGAATAAATCTGGCTTTTAATTTTTCTTTGTGGAAATTGCACGAATTTTGCACAGTTTACAGGAACGTCATAGACTTCTTCCCGGTATATCAAGAGATCCTTAGGGATGAGATATAAAGTGACGCTCTTGCGTACCAAGTCGCGGGCGAAAAAACAGTAATTTTTAAAAACAAAATTAATTTTATTTTGCAAATTCCAAATTAAAGTTGAAAGTAATGTAAGTAATGTTTCTGAGTATTACTTATTTTGATGGACCCCGTTGGCGCAGATGATAATAGTGGGTGTTAAACATATATTTAACTATTATACTTATGAATCTACTGTTGTCTAATATCCGTAACACAAATGTTTTAAGCTACTTATCTTGGAGTCAGGTCAATGTATGAGATGTTGTGTGTATCATTATAAATGTTTTACCTATATTATTTATTTTAATTTTTAGATAATTTGGCAAGAAAACTGTTATACTATTTTGAGCGAAATATTGTTTAAACTTTGTAAATTAATTTAAGCCGTCACAGCGAGCAGAAGTGGGACCGTCGCACCGTAGTCGAGTTTACAGTAAATTAGAATGCATTCAACAGTCGGTCGCGCGGTTGGTTTTGTCATTTGACGTTTTCTCTTTCATCTTTTATGTTATATTTGAAGTTTGTATAATTAAGGAACGATTTAAAACTAACTGCGATTCTGTAACAAATTTGAGTGTTGATTAGAAATTTAAATAGAACTATAGGCAACAAATTGCACATAAAAATCCCAAAACATGTCATACATTTACCTGACTCAGTGGTAAGTCGCTTAAAGCGCTTGTATTATGGACTCTAGATAATAGAAGAATCACAAATATACTACTTAAATACATATATTTAACACCTAGACACAGAATGAACACAAATATCATCATATAAATATTGCCCTGAGTGGGAATTGAACCCACGACCTGGCGCATAAGATAGGATTAACAGCATCTTCGCCAGAAGGTCCGTCAAAATTTTATATGTAAAGGGAGAAGTTTCCACTGACAAAGCCGCTCGTACAAATAGACGTTACCCTCAACGGTGGAAACGTGAAATTAGGACTGTTGTTTTAATTCAAAATACGGATGGACTTTAAATAGGGATCTCCGAAATAAATTTACCCTAAAGATATGAAATAGGGGTCGTAAGTTTGTATGGAAAACACTTTGAATCAGCAGCGGTTTTGATAAAACTTCATGTAAGGCTCATTTTTTCCATGAAGTTTTATCAAAACCATATAATTGCATATATAAATCATGGAGAAGGAGAATTACCACCCGTAGGTTGTAAATTCTCCCAAGGTAACCTTCTATTTAGAAAAAATAATATCCAAAGTTAACAGTTTTATTTTTAGCAGCCTGACGTTAAAAGTAATGTTTATTCCTGCGTGTGTATGTTGAAATTAATAATATATATTTTTTTGTTTAATACCCATGCGAAGACAAAGCAGGCCGCGTCAGTGATATGATAATAATAATAATATCAAAACCAACAACTAAGAATACCAAGCCAAGAGTTTAACATCAGCTGCTCGGCACCTCACCACCCACAAATACCCCCTAATTATTTAAGCTACTTCCCATAAAGTCGGACGTTTACTTATAACCTGTTAGAAACTTGGCTGCATCGTGTCTGAATCAACAGTGGTTGTTTGTTCTATAGTTTGGGCCTACTGCCAGCGGAATCTGATTCTAAGTTATGTGAACTGGCGGTTGGGAAAATAAAGCTTGCATACGCTTTCGAACAAACAAACAAATACACGAAACTTTGGATTTATACGGTGACGGAAAAAACACGTTTTAACAAATTAGTTTCGTGATTCGTATTTAAGATTTAACCATTGCGTTTACTGTTGGAAATTGATTGAAATTATTTATAAAAAATATATACTTGATATGTTTTTACTGTTTATAATTTATATTAGTAAATTATAAACAGTAAAAACATATAACGCCCCGCAGTTTTACCCGCTTTAATTTGTAGACCTTTCATACTAAGTATGTAAAAATATATACCACGTGTTTCGTGACGTTCAATAAAGAATCTTTATTCTGAATTACATACGTAAAACTTCAAAGACATCAAAGTTTCTTACTCACTTTGCACCCCCATTTTACCCCTTTAGGGCCTGAATAAAAAAAACCTTTTTTGTATTACCCCACGTTAAAAAGGAACCCCTGTGCAATTTTCCAAGTCTCTAACCCTTTATATAAATCATATAAATATTTGTCCTTGGTGGCGATCGAACCCACGAACCCTGGCGCAAGAGATAGGATCACTACCATCTGCACCATTGGGCCCGTAAAAAAATATAGCACAACAAAACATAATAAAGCACTTATTCCGTCAGCTTGAAAATAAACACAATAAACTCTAAAGTTAATAAAATTAATTATGTTATAGAATTGCAGTTTATTTTAAACGAAACATAAAAGTTTTTATCAAAACGTCAAATGACAAAACCAACCGCGCGACCGACGGAATAGAATGTTGAATGCATTCTAATTTACTGTTAACTCGACTACGGTGCGACGATCCCACTTCTGCTCGCTGTGACGGCTTAAATTCATTAATAAATTTGAAACAATATTTCGCTTATAACGGCCATTCCAACTAAATTCCAGAATGAATTGTAAAACTTACTACTATATTCAATATTTTATTAATTATTTTTACTATTAATTTTCTTTTCAGTGAGGTACCGGCATAGTAGAATAGTACCTTCCTCTGTACCAGTACTCAGAAGAGGGACTAGGGTACCAGAACCGACAGATGGCGGTATATCGATCCGAGACAGTGTAGCTCAAATGCACAAGATAGAGATGAGCTGCAGCAAACCAGTCGCGAAAGCAGCGCTCAGCGATTCCCAACTCGCTTGCCCTGCGCGGCAATTATCGGTAAAATTCCCCCTTTCCTGGGAAGGTTTATGTCCAGCAGTGAACTTCCAATGGCTGTAATGATGATGATTTGGAATTTTAAATACTGTTTTTAAATAATGAAGGTAATTTTAGCCTTTTTGTATAAATATTTTAATTTTCATTTGCTGGGAAAATTACCATACTAATATCGTAGGTGTGAAAGTATGTGTGTATTTGTTATGCTTTCACTTATTTCACGCTTTTTTCTAGCTGTTTTTTTACGACTGAGTTGAGAATACGGACCGTATGGCGTCGTCGCAAGCTATTGTTGCTCGTATTATCACAAGCGCGTTTCCAACCTCATGACTTGAAGATATTATGTCATATTACTTAGTAATTTCACGCGAAATCTCTCACACCGGAACGAGACTGAGGTACCAATGCAGACGACCTTTATATTGGCTTTGGCCTGTGATCAGTTTACTTGGCTTAATTTGATAGATTATAAAGATATTGTTACGAAAAAGAGTGATACATATTTTTAACACTGAATTAGATTTTAAGATTCATGTTGAAATTTAAGGAGAAATAAACCAGTAACCTATTTCTGCAAAATATGTCACTGGTAAGTCACACGCATGGACTAAGCCTACATTTTGAAATAACAGATGCAAGGTGACATTCCTAATGATTTAGAATTATAACATACAGACGACAAGGAGTGGGTCCTTGTCGTCGTTAGTCCGAAGGCATATATTGAAATGGCATTTAATTATTCTAAATTTAATAAGCTTTGAATGAAGGTCGATAGAGGGCGCCTCGGAGATAATCACGTGACTCGATGGCGGATTGGACATTTAAATTCACTTATGTGCTTTGGCGGACATTTAAATTCACTTATGTGCTTTGATATTATAGAAAATTTGAGTAAACAATGCAGTTGAATGAATTCATTAAGGCAATATAAGTTAACTTTATCTGTCGTTTCTTTCCCGGTAAAATAACTACGCAATTAGTGAATTTTAAAAATAAATTCCCAGAATATCTCGTACATTGACCTCCGTGATCCTCCATGATAATATTTGTATTTGTTTGTTTGGTTGTTAAATATATGTATTTAAGTAGTAAATTTGTGACTCAAGAGCTATAACCGACTTACCACGGAGTCAGGTCAATGTGTGAGTTCTGTCAATTTACAAACACTACAAAAATCTTATCTAATCAGATGCAGACGTTATATGAATACATATATTTTTTGGCGATTAATTTTAATTGATGTAGACTTGTTAAAGATGACCGTAAGTTCGCTGTGTAGTACAGGCAGAGTAGAATAGTACCTCCCCCTCCACCATGTGTTGTAAAAGGCGACTGAGATACCGGAACCGACAGGTGGCAGTATATTCACCCAAAATAGCGTAGCTCAATAGCAAGAAAGCGGAACGAAAACTTAAGAATGAGATGCAATATGCCCGACGCGAAACTACGCGATTACCATCACGCCTGCCCACTGCGGAAATTCGGGAAAATTCTCCTTTGGGCGTGTTTACGCGTAGTGCGTAGACGTGTTATGTATAAATATATGACTCAGATATTTTAAGACAAGGTCGACAAATATCCATACAGTCTGCATGATATAAAGTGTCACAGCAGCCTATAGATGCTCGTAATATCACAAGGATATCACTCGCGCGTTTCCAACAAACGTTGAAAACGCGCGTTGAAAATATTATGTCACCTCACCCAGTAATTTCACTGCTTCTCTCACCCTTCTAACCGGAACACAGCTATGCGAGCATTGCTATATGGCGGTAGAAATAGGTGAGAGTGAGGTACCAATGCAGATGACCTTTGTATGAGGTCATTCTCATGATAATAATAATAATAAAAAAAACCGTTTCTTTTCCAACAAGTTTTACAATCTTTAGACTTAACTAAGGTACATTATACTATTTGAATTTACTGGAGCCTAAGCTAGGGTAATCCTATATTTCAGGACAGCACGTCTTAAATTGATGATGATTTAAAGTCAAATATAAGTTACTTAAAATCAATATTATTACAGTAATTGGAAATCCACTGCTGCACATAGGCCGTCCCAAGAAAGGGAGACTGCCCATAATTGCAAGCGTGTTGGCAGAGCACAGTTATTGCGACGGGTATGCTGCTGCCCATCCCCACCCTGTACATTTGAGCTACATAATCTTGGATGGATATCTGTTGACTCTAACGATACCTAGTACAGAGAGAGTGACTATTCTATTCTTATGGTACCTCACGGCACAGTCACTGATAAAAATGGATAAAGTTTTACACATAGGTTACAAAATAAAACACCAATGGAATTACTCCCTACGGAGTCATTAAGTGGGTCTTGTTTAGAAAGGTTCCTTTCCGTGAATACATTAAAAAGGCAAACTGATACGTGAAAACTTTTAATTGATCATTCAAAATTGTCGAAATTTGTATTTGGACCTTTTTGCATTAATTAATGGCTGATGAGGATGTAATGTTAAGCGTGTCACTTTTGATTATTTTCATGTTTACTTTTGCTTCTAAATCTAGAACAACTGCACCAAATTGTATAATCCATTATTGTTCTGTTCGTAATAGTCGGGACTAGGTCTTTAGGGATTAACGGGATAGGGAAATTTGTATGGAAAATAGTGATTAACCTAATATTAATATCCAGAATTAATAATAATAAATTTCCACAGCATCTCATAAATTTACTTGACTCCGAGATAAATCTTGAAGAGCTTGGATCACATGGAAGAGATTACAAATATCGTATTAAAGTACATACTTAACATGCAAACACAAAACAAACACAATTTTTTATTAAAAAAAAGTTTGTCCGAAGATCGAACCCACGATTTTGGTGCGCAAAATAATGTTACCACCATCTGCGACAGTAACGGAATCATCAAGGTAAAATCTTACTTAATACCCGGACGACGACGGGGTGGACCGCTAGTTATGGTATTAACACTATAAAAATATGTGGAATAGTTTTTTTTGGGTACCATACCTCTTTATCTTAACTTATATAAACTTTAAATGTCATGTTTATTTATATCGAATACATTGCCTGAAAAATAAGTATCAAGTGTCTAGCTCTAAAAATAGCGCTACTTCCATATAACTTTTCATCCCCTTTTTCGACCCCTTACAACCCTTATATCGAATTAAAAAATAGGTTACGTCCTTTTTCAGGGTCTAAAGATTGTCTATGCCCCATTTCATCAAAATCGGTTGAGAGGTTTAAGCGGGAAAGCATAACAGGCAGACAGACAGACAGAGTTACTTTCACGTTTATAATATCAGTAAGGATTATGATCCCAACTAATCATTGGCTATCAACACAAATTAGTCAATTACTATGAATTAGAAGAAGTTATATTTGCGTAAGTTTGTCTTTTTTTATTTATCATCAAGCGGTCTTATTTACAAAGATCTATATCCGATGATGACAAAATGTTAGAAAATATTACTTCTCAATTTATCTTTATCCAAAAAAAAATCTAATGCATGAAATTTCATAGACACAAACTAAATACGATCATTGTATCAAATATTTACCAATACGCCAAATATCCGAGCGAGCAAAAAGTAATCCTTAAAAAGGTCGAAGTTTTTGTAATTGCAAAATTTAAAAACGCTATCGACAAAATATGCTGAACAACCAGATTATTTTAAGGATCAACGCAGATTCTAGCATATTTACATTTTTCAATATTTAAGGTGACATTCCTAATGACCTAGAATCATAACATAGAGACGACAAAGACCACAGTCCCAGGTAACGAAATGTCATTTATTTACGAGTATATTAAATTTAAAAAGCTTTGAATAGAAGTCGATAAAGGGCGCCTCGGAGATCATCACGTGATTCAACGCCGGATTGACATTTCAACTCATTTATGAGTGAAAAAATTATAAAATAGAGTGGTAATTTATTATAGTAACCCTGAATATACGATATAGTCGAATTAATTCATTGAGGCGATATAAGAGAATTTTAACTGCCGTTTCTTTGTATTTTTGGATAAAAAGAACTACGTAATTAGTGTATCGGTGATCGGACATACAGAATTTCCCTAGTACGGATGCCAGTCTCTTTCATAGACCATTTTGTAATAAGTTTATAGTTTAATCATTTTGTGATTCTATATAAAAGAAGTAAATATATAAATTATTATTATAACCTTACTATACTGAATTCCAAATCTGCAAATTTTTTACACTAACTTCGCTCCCCTGTTTTACTCCCTTGGGGAAGATTTACACGAAACATCAAAATATATGATAAACACAGAAATCATAAAATACAATGGGCGGCTTTATCGCAAACAACGATTTCTTTCAGGCCACCTTTGGATGGAAAGAGTGATTGAAACTAAGAGGTAGGAAGCTGTAAATAAGATAGAAAGAAAAAGATATTTTCTTAGTGCTCCTCTACGTTATAAAAGAACCCCTGTAAAAATTGTCACGTTTGTAACCCTTATACCCTGCGTTGAATTGTCACGAATCACACATATTCTATTACACACATGGTACTTTATTAGAGGTAGACCGCTTACAAAGATTGTCTGTTTTCGTGTGCTATGAGCAACATTTTTTCGGATTGTTCTACCGCCATCTGTCGGTTCTGTTACCTTAGCCGCTTCTTAGGTAGACGGGGGGATACTATTCTATTCTGCCGGTACCTTATGATCAAATTAGATCAAAATCTCTTCTAAATATGTTTTCCACATATTAAGATCACTACCACTTGCGTCATTGGTCTCATCCCACTTTTTACTTACAAAAGGCTTATAAAATGAATACTCAGGACACCTGGGACTAAAGCCATCAGGGATAGATCTAGTGTCTAGGTTTTAAAACACATCATAAAATACGTAATACGTAGTTCGTACAAAAACGCCTGGCCGAGTGAGCCGGAGGTTGCAATTTTAGTTCGTAAAGAGGGTTTAATGTGTTACATGAATAAGGTTTTCTCGTTTATGCCGAGGTAATTTTCTAATATTTAATAACTGCTATGGTCGCGCAGACACGGCCTTCCATTTTATTTATTTTTACAAAATCAATGAAAACTACATAGATTTTCTTTAGAAGAACGATGAAAAATTTAATTACATTTTCTCTCGTCTAGTTACGTATATTACATCGTCGAAAATATAAACTGGTGGTGACAGGTAACTGAGAATATAAAAACCAAGATTAAAGCTTATATATAATTCATACAATATCTCATACGTTGACCTAACCGTGTTAAGTCGCTCGCTCGGTGTTAAACCACTTGTCTTACATTAGACAACAGAGGAATCACAAATATTATACTTAAATACATATTCAACACCCAAACACAGAATATCATCATATAAATACTTGTCCTGGGTGGATCGAACCTACGACCTTCGGTGCACAAGACAGGATCACCACCATCTGCGCCATTGGGGCCATCAAATAATCTTAAAAGGTTTCAACCCTTAGATTTACCATAAACCTCAGTAAATATCTAAATTTCAATACGTTATTAATAAAAAAGGCGTTATTATATGTCATTTATGCGATTTTGAAGATCAGCGTTTATCCACTCGTAATTGGAATTGAAGGCGTACTCTTGAGCGATAGATGCACATAATACATGTTCCGCGAAGATTGCCTGAATCTATACATATAAATAAAATTGGTGTGTCTGTTTGTAATATTAAAATAACCGCTTTCTACTACATGCATATAAATGTATATACGTTACACATACCAATATATCGAGCCCTTACCGCCAAATTATCGTAAGCGACACTTTTATTAAAAATGCTTTTTTTATCGTAACTTGTATTTAAAACCGTAACGGACATATCCCAGTCGACGTTTCCCTCCAAAAATCCGTTATAGAGTTATAGCGATTGCTAAAATTTAATTGTTTAATAATATTTATAAAAATCCTTTTCCTGTAAAATTTGGGTTTTGTCGGTTACGCTAAGACGGCGGTAAAGGCTCGATATGTTTTTTTACAATTTTCGAATGTCTGTTTGTTCCAGCTAATATCTGAAACGGCTGAACCGATTTGGTGTGGACTTTCACTGGAATATAGCTGATATAGTAAGGAGTAACTTAGGTTATATAACATTACGCTACGACTAATAGGAGTGGAGGATCAATACAAATGTAGCAAAAATGGGCAAAATATATATGTTTTGAGAGCTTTCGTTGCGTGGGCTGCGTGTAGGTTCCACTCTTTACGCAAAATGTATGGAAGAACGCGAACGAAGTCGCGGGCACAGCTAGTATATAATATATGCATATATAGAAAAAAGGTTAAACAGATCATAAGATGTTACTTATAGCCATCATCAACATCATACCAGCCATTAGAAGTCCACTGCTGGACATAGGCCTCTCCAAGAAAGGAGGTACTTTTCCCATAATTTCTGCGCTGGGCAAACGTGTTGGCAATCGCAAAACGCAGCTTTCGCGACGGTAATGCTACTGCCCATCCCCGCCCTGGTCATTTGAGCTGCACTGTTCCGGATGGATATACCGCCATTTGTCGGTTTTGGTACCATAGTCGCCTCTTCCGACACCTGGTGCTGTGGGAAGTACTATTATACTACTCTACCGGTACCTCACTGCAGTTACATATAGTCTACAATATAATTATCTCTACCTTTAGATTATACCAGCAGGACATCATGGTTTTAACCGCATAGTTCCTGTTACTAAAGGAATACAAGAATAAAATATATCTTCAATTAATTAATGATAATGTGTCTTTTTATTAATAAAAGATTTATTGAATTTAACTTAAATTTCGAGTTTACTTGTTACAAACGCACAATAATAAAAATCTTGCCTCATTACATTCTAATTGAAATGTTTATAGTTTATAGAAGGAACACTTTGGTAAGAGTACGTTTCAATAGCATTTTAACTTTTTTGAAAGTGGTCTTTGTTGTTTTAAAGCGGTCAAGATGTTTTAGTACCTACAATACAAGACTGGCCCGATGGCGCAGATGGTAGTGATCCACCAGGGGTCATTCGATCCCCACCCAGGACATATATTAATATGATGATCTTTGTGTTTGTCCTGTATCTGGGTGTTAAAAATATGTATTTGAGTAATATATTTGTGATTCCTCTGTTGTCTGGCGTCCGTAACACAAGTATTTCAAGCCACTTACTACGGTGTCAAGTCTATTTTAAATTAATTTTAAATTAATTAAGGAAAAAAAATATTAAATTTAAACTAAATAAGATCCAGAAAGTGGCTTCACTTTATGTGGTTTACATGGGTTCCATGGTCAACGTAAAGCGAATAGAGTGAGCATTGATGCTAAGAATATTCCAGTGGTGATTTTAGTGGTGGTATATGCCAATATAGCCTTAGAGAACCAAATCCCATAAACATGCATTTTTGTTTTGGCAAAATCAAATGGTCTTATTTTCCTGAACTGGAAGTTCTATCTAATATCTGATCTATCTCCATTATTTACATGAATATAAGAATATATATAAACCTTTATATTATACGTATTTTTATCCTAGTTAAAAAACCAAAGAGGACTTTTTAAGGTGTTCTGCACTGGGGGTGAGTTAAATTTCGTTTATCAAACTCTATTCTTGATTCTCTAAACAATCACTGACGTATTCCTCTAACATATCCAATTAGGTATGCAAAAAAAGCAACACTCTTTTCCATTCTTTAAAATATTTACACGTATCTTCCCGCCTGTTTTCAATGTAGCGATGTATTTCTTTTTTAATGAAGACAGCCGACCGAAGCAATATGTGGCCCTTTTTATCCTAACAAAGGGTTTAAATGCCTCCTAAACCCGGGTCAGAGAAGTAATCTCCAGTCGGCCAGTATATAATCAACCTTAACATTTATGGAATATTCATTGAAAAGCCTGCATTGGGAATGTTCCAATTTTTTTTATTAATCGACGTCTATATTTCGATTACTGACCGGTACCAAGGTACTCGTTTGCAAATAACAATTGAACGGTTTTGATAATATTTGTGAAACGTTTTAGCAATTCATCGCGATGATAGTAGATTTCATAGTAAAGGGCAATTGAAAAGACAAACGCGTTGGTTTAAACGAAGATCTCTCCTATGTCTTAATGTTTTGCAACAATATAATCTATAAACTTTGAGATCTTTTCAGCATTAGCAGTACATTACAGCCATTGGAAGTTCACTGCTGGACATAGGCCTTCCTCAGAAAAAGGGAATTTAATATATACCCATAATTACCGCGGTGGGCAAGCGTGTTGGCAATAGTAGAGCCTAGCCCATTCGCGACGGGGATGCTGCCGTCCATCTCCGCCCTGTGCATTTGAGCTGCACTACTTCGGGTGGATATACCGCCATCTGTCGGTTGCGCTACCTCAGTCACCTCTTACGACATCTGGTACACGGAGAAGTACTATTCTAATCTGCCGGTACCATACGGCTTTATCAAACTTGAGGCTTGCCAACAACATTCGATTTCCACAGATCCTTACATTTTCATATTACATGAACACTGAGATTCATATTCGTTGCAGGGTAAACTACAGCGGGCCCAAAAAGCTATTAAATGTTGTTGCCAAAAAGATACCACTCTACAAATTTCCAGTAACCGCGTTATAAACCTTCGGTAATTGCATATTACTGATAATAGCATTTTTACACGTACATTTCCTGAATTTTAGCGAGTAAATGTTTTATAAGACAGGCCTGAAAGCGCCGCTGGTAGTAATTTCATCTTATGCGCTTATCTATAATAAATATTTATATTTGTTCTGTGTCTGGGTGTTATTTATATGTATATAAGTACAGTCAAGCCGCGTGGTACCGGCAGAGAATAGTACCTCCCCCAAAAAGACGGATGTCGTGTCGCATAGATTTTAAAATATGCCCATTGAGCCTCCTATATGACTTCGCATCACTCGAAGACTGATTATTGTTTGTATAATTCCGTCTATGCGGAAAATAAATAAAGGTTCCCCTTTTTAATATAATAAAATAATCATTGAAAAACTTTTCACAGCCAATCGTCATTTCATAGGTTTCTAACGACTGATTGAGAGGGAACTTAAAGAATGCTAAAGTAAAATACATTGCTGAGACTTCATTATTCAATGCCACAGTTAGACAAGCGCTTATGTTTAACGTCAAACAACGCATTAATCGAGACATTCAAACTGAACGTTAATTACGTTAAGGCACAAGCCATCAAGATAAAACAGCTTTAAAACGCGGTTTATTTAACTTTTTCACAATGACAGCTATTAAAAGTCTACTGCTAGACATATGCTTCCACAAAAAAATTTCCCCGCGGCCAAGCGCAGGCTGGGCAAGCGAAAGGTAATCACAGAGCACAGTATTTGCTGCGAGGACGCTGCGGCCCATTCCCACCCTATAGTTTTTAAGCTGCACTGTTACGGATAGATATACCGCCATTAGTCGGTTCTGGTACCTCTGTCGCTTCTTACGACACCTGGTACAGAGGGAGGTACTATTTAACAGCCGGTACCCCACGGCTTATTAAGATTAATATCATAAAATAATCGTTTTACTACGCATGTTTTCAAGAAAACATATTATTTGTTTTTTTTAATTTTAAATCAGTGTGAAAAGTATTTATATCAAATAATAAATCATCTAGTATACCAAAGCCAGTATTTTTTTATAGAAATAAAAAAGATTAGCCATGATTAGAAGATTAGTAGAATCCATATTTCTTCTATTAATAGTGGCTTTAAGAAAAATATCATTATAATTGATAAGATAGCTATATAATTATAATATAAAATATATAATAACTAATAATAAAAAAAAACTACAAAATTAAAAAGTACCTAAGCGTCGGTTTTGGTACCTTAGTCGCCTCTCACGACACCTGGTACAAAGGGAGGTACTATTCTACTATGTCGGTACCTCACAGCGAATTCAACTTTGTACATTTTCGTAATTCGCCAACGAACTCTCGATAAAGAAAATATTAAAAATATTTTATGATTGTTTTATATACACGTGTGTCTATGTAAAATAAATTAAATCTTATTTTTTTTTTTATAATTGTGTGCATATTAAATTGTAATGCTGTTGCCACACAATGTAATTTTTTTTCTGAAATAAATTGAATTCAATTGAATACTCACGCTTTGCACTGATGCCCTGTGACAGAATGAGTACAGCCAAGATAGTGGCGGCGAAGCAGATATGGGCCATTATGAATCTGAAACAATGAGATTTATTTATTTATTTTATTAAAGTACACAAAACAGAATTACAGCACAACAAAACACTCCAAGAACATATGGGTTCTTGGCAAGCTTAACTAGCAAACACTTAACTTTTAGGAAATATATACATTTACAATAAAGACACAATTTCCCAATAATAATAGAATAAACCATACTAGATAATTAACAATGAAATTAAAGTGAATCAAAAAAAATCCTAAACAAAATACTAACTTAGTAATTGAGATTTAGAGGGGGGTTTGGAAGGCCAACTTTCCACTTATTATTTATTTATTACATTTACCTAAATCCGTAAGATTGCGTATATAAGCTTCGCGTTGGGAATACTGGAGCGTAATATCACAACGATATCAACTAGCGCGTTGCCAACCTTGTGATTTTAAGATGTTCACCCAACATCTCATACATTGACCTGACTCCGTGGTAAGTCATTAAAAGCACTTGTGTGATGGACGCCAGACAACAGAGGAATCACAAATATAATACTTAAATACACACTATTAACACCCAGACACAGGACAAACACAAAAACCATCTTATAAATTTTTGTCCTAGGTAGGGATTAAACCCACGACCCTTGTCGCATAAGATAGGATCACTACCACCTGCGCCATTGGGTTTGTCGCGTTTTTTCTTTCAAAACGATCATATGAAATTAATCCTTCATCATCATACCAGCCATTGAAAGTCCACAGCTGGACATAGGCCTTCCATTAAAGGGAAAAATTGCCCATAATTGTTGCGCTGGGCAAGTGTGACGGGGATGCTGCAGCAGCAGCTCATCCCCGTTACACTGTTTCGGGTGAAACTGCCATATGTCGGTTATGTTTCTGCTACCTTAAACGACATTTAGTACATTTAATATAGGGTGAGGTACTATTTTGTTCTGCCGGTACCTCACAGCTATAAATTAAATAATTGGTTTTATTCAATAAGCCCCGATAATTACCCTCTGTAATATTTATATAGAGATCAAAAAGCACAAAACAATTCAAACGGTTCAATGTTGAAATTTTTTTCAGGTTTCAGATAACAGGCCCACATTGTTTGATGGTCAAAGGAAATTAATACAATTAATTGTTTCGTTCCGTTTGTTTTTTAGTACAGGAACACGTATATTAAGGCTTTTATGGAACATCAAAGAATAACGTGGTAAGGTCTGTTCATACTTAAATGTCAAATTATTTATAGGATGTACTTATAATCTTAAACACCATATTACCTTTTGCCAGAATCAGAGGAAGGCCTCTGACAAAGGTCGTTCGTATGCGTTGGTACCTCACTCGACGGTCGTCTATTTCTACCGCCAAATAGCAGTGTTCGCATTGCTGTGTTCTGGTTTGAAGGGCGACTTATCTCGGAGTCAATTCAATGTATTAGATGTTGTGTGAATTTAAAAAATATATTATTTATAGGGAGCAAAAGTGAAATTTTAATCAAATTGGTTCAGTAGCTCAGGTGTTCTTCTTGGACAAACGACGTGACACGTTACTTTTATATATAAATTAACTGGCTGTGCCTGCGACTTTGTCCGCGTGGAATAGTTTTTATTTGGGTACCATACCTCTTTACCTTTACTTATATAAACTGGCTTGAAAAATAAGTTTCAAGTTTCTAGCTCCAAAAATAGCGATACTTCCATACAACTTTTCATCCCCCCATTCGACCCCTCACAGCCCTTTTTTCGAATTAAAAAAATAGCCTATTAATATCCTTTCTCAGGGTCTAAAGATTATTTGTGCCAAATTTCATCAAAATCGGTTTACAGGTTTAAGTGAGAAAGCGTAACAGACAGATAGACAGTCAGACAGAGTTACTTTCGCATTTATAATATTATTAGTAGGGATAATATAATAATAATAAATTCCCACAACGCCCCATACATTGACCTGACTCCCTGGTCGCTTAAAGCACTTGTTTTACGGACGCCAGACTACGGAGGAATTACAAATATACTACTTAAATGCCTATATTTAACACCCAGACAGAGAACAAACATAAATATCATCATATAAATATCTGCTCTGGGTGGGAATCGAACCCACGATCTTTGGCGCACAAGATAGGATCACTATCTAAAATTAAAGATATATATTACTATCTATTATAAAATAGGTCTGGAAACTTTTTTGAACTAAGCAGGGGGGGTCCGTTTAAAATTATATAATTAAATATATGGACGAGCAAATAATCTAGAAAGCTTGCTCTCTAAGGTACCGCCAGTCACGTCATATCAAAATGACGTCGCAGTCAGGGAATGAATGCACACGGCGTTTACATGCTCACTCTATAAGTAGAATCTATTCCGGACCCGCAACTAGTCATGCGAAACTGTCGATACTTTTGTTATCGATTTGTTTATTTATACCTTTTGAGGTATATACATATATAAGACAGGCAGATACATTCTTCATTGTTCTAATTAATTAAAAAGAAAATCTTGCCGTGTGGTACCGGCAGGGAAGACTAGTAACTCTCCATGTACCAGGTGTCGTAAGAGACGACCGAGGTTCGGAATCTGACAAGTGGCAATATATCCACCCGAAATAAAGTAGCTGAAATGCAACAGGGTAAAGATGGACAGCAGCATCCTCATCGTGGAGCAGCGCTCTATAATTGGCACTATGATTGCACAGCGCAGCAATTATGGGTGAACTCCATACCTACAGTATTTTAATAAATACCGAAGTTATTGGTTGCATTAGATTTTGCATATCTATTACATATAACACAAAATATGAATGGGCTTTTAAACAGCACACTAATGCAGAATCTCTGACACAACTATATAGATTTTCTTGAGGTTCAGAAAAGAAGATTATTTTAGTTCATTATCATATCATATCAGCCTTTGGAAGTCCACTGCTGGACTTAGGCCTCCTCAAAACAGAGGGAATCTGCCCATAATTACCGCTGGGCAAGCTTGTTGGTAATCGCAGTAGGCAGTTTTCATGACGGGGATGCTGCTGCCCGTCCCCATCCTGTGCACTTGAGCTACATTTCTTAGAATGGATATATTTGTCGAATTTGGTACCCTATTCGCCTCTTATAGCACCTAATACAGCGGGAGGTATTCTACTCTACACGGCATACAGTATATATTTTAGTTCAAGTCCTAAGAAAACAGATGTCATTGGAAAATATATCGTTCAAATTAGGAATTATCCTGAAAATAAAACACCGAGTCATGGCAAAGAAACACAAACACTTAGTCACCATGCAAATAACCGTAAGTTTTATAACTCAATCAGAAATCATAACCTTTATAGTATATGGGATGCTTCACATGCATATATTAATAGATTCCTCATTGACCAGGAACCAAACTCACTTACGATTAAAAATGTCTTTGTGCATGCATCTCTTACACTGCCTCCGTATAACTCTATTGATTCAATTCCCGAATTATTGACTTACATTAATAAAAGGCTTACCAAATTAAAACTCAAGTAAGTATCTTAATCTCCAATAAAGCTATTGAAGCTTACCCTCTAAAAGGGTTTAAAAAGCGTGCAAACAATTTAAACCTCTATTTATACTTCAATTCCTCTTATTATTGCATTTACCATTTGTGAGATTAGTTATTTTAGAGGTTTTTTTTATATTATGAAGTCAGCAAACTAGCATACGTCCGCTTGGTGATAAACGTGACCGCAGCCTGCACACGCATGTCATCACAAGGATATCACTAGCGTGTCGACAACCCTGTGAACTAAAGATACTACGTCATATTTTCCTTGTGATTTCACTGACTGTCTAACCTTTCAAACTAGAACACAGCAATTCGAACACTGCTAATTGACAGTAGAAATAAGAGGGAGTAAGGTATTAGCAATTGTTAAAATGAAGGATAAGTAACAGACAATAAGATAACTCGTAACTTTCTTCAATATCCTTCACTTACTAGGTCCATCGCGCAAGCACCTACTTCTCCTGTATTACGCCATATTGGGGACATGATCTCTCAAGGCTATATTGATATGTTTGCTGCCAGCTTTAGTCAATTATATTTGCTAAAGTATATTTTTAATTTAACCATATCGACAAACAAGCGTCACTGCAGCTTATAGACGCTCATATTATTGGTTGTCAACTTATGCGTTTTGCCCAGTAGTTTCCCTGCCTCACACATCCTTCAAAGCGGAACACTGCTCATTGGCGTTAGAAATAGGTGAACGTTCTGTATCTCAACGATGATATTTTTGGGATTTGACAACTGACTTCAATTTTAATAACTAATGTCATATTTTTTTTAATTTGACATAATATATTAATAACAATGTGGGTATATATTCTGTGCTTAACTATTTTTTTTTAATGTTATTTTGTGCACCTTATTGGTATGATAGTATTCTGCCATTTTGGTTATCTGTCATCATTATCATCATATCAGCCATAAGACGTCCACAGCTGGACATAGGCCTCCACAAGTAATCTCCAATAGGACCGGTTGTATGCTCCCTGTGTCCAGCGTGATTTCTGCGGTTTAGGCCAGATCGTCTGTCCATCATGAAGGTGGACACCAACGCTGCGCTTTCCGGTACGTGGTCTCCATTCCAGAACCTTTTTTGGTGTTTACTGTAAGTTAATTGTGTTTTCTGTACTAATAAATAAACAAAGTCTATTATATTTTAATATTAGGATACTAAACCTGAAAACCGATGGAACCGATAACTTCATCGATTAAAGGTTAGGTTTGAGGGAGAAGCGCATTGTAGGTTTTCACATTAACAAAATATTTATCGATTGACAAACCATATTTTCAGGTAAACTTATAAAAACCTTTTAAAACAATCTGCTTAATCTTAAAAACGGCTTTTCCGGTCCTTGCCTATAACTATCTATCAATAGTATATTTTGTCGATAGTTCATAATGACATATACGAATATCGACATCGTTTTTCGATGAATGAGCATCATTACTCGCAACATAGAGTTGCATCGAGCTGATGTGTAATGCGACCGCAACTTTTATCTCAACGTTCGAGTTATACCTGACATGGCGATAAAATAATTTCCACCTATTGGTCCGTTCGCGTTCTATTTAAACACGACAAGCTCTCGTTGGCTCTTTCAACTGGAATTTAATATAGTATTTACGCTGCTGAACTATAGGTAGCGAGGCCGAGTCGAAAGAAGTGACTAAGATACTGTAACCGTTAGATAACGAAATATCATCTTAAAATATGTAGCTGAAATGAAAGTGGGTGGTATTGGGCAGCAGCATTAACGTCACGAAGGTACGCTGTGCGATTGCAACCACGCTTACCCAAGAATCATAAATATACTACTTAAATATATAGATTCAACACCCAGAACAAACACAAATATTAATCTATAAATATTTGTCTTGGGTGGAAATCGAACCCACGACACTTGGCGCATAAGATAGGACCACTACTATTTACGCCACCGTGCCCAGCATCCCATAATTAAATACATAATTTGACACCCAATCTTAAAACCAACAAATGTTTGTCGTGGGTAAGGATCGAATCTTGGCATATAAAATGGAAGGGGAGTACTGCTGGCAATATTTGCCTTTTGCATTTGAGTTCCACTTTTTGGGTAGATATACCGCCATCACTTACGACACCTGTTACAAAAGGAGGTACTATTCTTGGGTTCCTCATGGAAATAGTAAGTTAGACTCTTTCAGAAGCCCCAATATTTACAAGCAAATGGCTACTGACATCCCCCTAATAAGACACAGAACATTCTAACCAACTCTCCAACCGTCCAAAGACCTCAGTCAACTAACCGTCACAATCTCATCACACTAAACACGTTACTGCAGAATACATATCTACAGACCTCGGAGCGGATTTGAAATTATTCATGTTAGCACAACTGTCCCGCGTCTCAAATGTGATCACGGACTCAGTTAACGATTTGAACATACACGAACAGACAGACACATCGGTCACGATGTTGACCTTAACGTTCATACACCTGCAGTGAACTCAAGAGTATTCAATGTGAATTTCTTTTAATGTTGATTTACTACGAGTCTGCATGGAAAACTACTTTTGTAATTTCTTTTAACAAATATAACAAGTAATATGCATATTGAGTATTGAGTCCTCCAGCATTAGGTTAGGCACGCAAAAACCAAAGGCTTTAAACTGATTAAAATAGATATTCTACATTAATAAATATTTTATTGGAATTGTAAATTGTTGTGAATTTAAGCATGCATTATTACTTTTTTTAATCTAGATTTAGCTTTAATGTTTTTGTTACATTAATATTGCAAAATTTTGGAATAACGAATTTGGCCCAATGAATGTTTCAATAAAATAAAATATTACTATGTGAATAAACTGTGGCATGGGGTACAGGCAGAATAAAATAGTACCTCCCATTGCACCAGTTGTCGTGAGAGGCGACTAAGGTACCAGAAATGACAGATGTATATCCATTCGAAAGAGTGCAGCTAAAATGCACAGGGCGGGGTTGGGCAGCAGCATCCCCGTCGCATTAGCTACACTCTGCGATTGCCAACACGCTTGCCCAGCACGGCAATTATGGGCAAAAAACCTCTTTTCTTGAAGAGGCTTATGTCCAGCTGTGGACTTGCAATGGCTGCTATGATGATGTGAATATATATCTCGGTTTGGATAATATTTATGACGCAGATGTTAGTGATCCTATGTTATGTGCCATGGATTCTGATTTTTCTCCACCCAAGACACATTTATATAATGATATGTATATTTGTATTATATACGTGATTCCTATGTTGTCTGATGTCTGTAACATAAGTGCTTTAAGCGACTTATCTCGGATTCAGATTGAAATTGAAAAAATTTGGAAAATAATTTTCATTGAAATTCATTCGATAGTTTTTGAGTAAAGCGTTAGATTACAGTCGATTGTGCAATGTTTGACAGACTTAAACAGATCAATCTGCAGTAGTACACATACAATAATTCATTAGGTTTGTGAGACAATGCCAATCAACGCCTGGTTAGTGGACTTTACATTAATATCGATTTGTAACAGAAACTAAGTTCAACGGCCTACAAGCCATGCATGCAGGATTATAGTCAAACATCTATACTATATCTGTTTGTGAAATTGATTTACTAAAGGTTTTTCGTTGTTTGTTATTGTAAGATGGTTTTTTCGGAAGATGGTTCTTATGAAAGAAGAATAATACGAAAATCGCGTAGAAAATTAGATTATCTTATCGGCTTACTTCTATCTTATCCTCTTACGGTACCTGGTAAAGGGGGAGGTACTATAAAACTCTGCCGGTACCTCACGGTCAAAATGAGATAATTTAAGGAAACCTATTGACATTTGTAATGTATCTAATATTATGTTTTTTTAATAATCATACCCATTTGACTTTAATATGAATAGTTACTGACAGTGTGAAAGCGGCAAAGTAAAATAGTACCTCCTCCTGTACCAGGTGTCGTAAGAGGTGATTGAGGTACCAGAACCGACAGATGGCGGTATATCCATCTGAAGCAACTCAAATGCAACAAGGCGGGAATGATCAGCAGCATTCGTACAGCGTCGTAATTCTGGGCTATTTCCTCCGTTTGTGGGGAGACCTATATCCAGCAGGAGTCGACTTACGACTTCTATGATGATATCGTCATAAATTCCAATATGTTTTATTTATTTATTTCTTAAAATTATTTGTTAAAAACAGTATCAACATAAAAAATCGCTGTTACAATAAGAAACTTTTAACAAATTAATTGTTTATGTGTGCTTGTTTGTTCTTTATGGCTGTCGATATAATGATAATAAATTTAGTAGACAGAACAACGTATGTCGGTTCCGCTAGCTTTATATATATTTGCATTGGTCACATTTACAATTAATGGTATGTGTGATGAAGGCATAGACAAGAAATTTAAAGTATAAAACTTAAATAATGTTACCAATATTGTTATAATAGACAAACGAAAAGTTTACAATAGGATTATTTGCTGTTCTTGTGGTCAATAATGTGGTCTGGCGTTAATAACACAAGTGCTTTAAGCGACTTACCACGGAGTCAGGTCAATGTGAGATATTGTGGGAATTTATTATTATTAGTGTTGGTAGACGTGAAATAAAAATCCAAATCACTTAAATAAATGTATTACGTTTACAAATAACCAGTATAAGCTTCTCGTATAATAATATTATCACTTGTTTGAAACTTTGCAACCAACCGTAAACTTTTAAAATATAGTTTACTCTAGATAACGCTAGATGGCATCACTTTCAAAGGCAATATCATAAGCATTTCTCAAATGGCCGTACGACGCTTCTACGAGAGTTCTAGAATGATAAAAATAACGATGAGCCATGAACACGATATGAATTAAACATAGAGAATTTAAAATATTTTAAAACCGTGGTAAGCAGAGGATGACCGCAATGTTAAGTAAGCGTGTAAAGTTACTGCCACAAGGAGTCCTTATTGTAGGAGTTTTGTAAGTCAAAAGGAAAAACAGATCTCTTTATAATACGCCTGCTGTTCGCCTGTCTGTGAAGCAAGACTCGTTTTCTCAGCAAGGAGTCGAGATATTAAGTTGAAATTAGGATCTTTTTTCTAATCCATTATTTAGTTTACCCAAACTACAGACACGGCCACACTAGCCTTTTAATTTTGGTAGGATAACCAAACCTATAGGGAATACACTTAGAATCATAGAATTTGGGAAAACAAATAATATAAACAAAGCAACTTTGACGGGCCTGATTGCGCAGATTGTAGTGATCCTATCTTGTGCTCCAAAGGTCGTCGGTTCGAACCCCACCCAGGAAACATATTTATATGATGATATTTATGTTTCTCTGTGTCTGGGTGTCATTTATATGTATTTAAGTAGTACATTTCTGATTCCTCTGTTGTTTGATGTCCATAACACAAGCCCCTTAAGCGACTTATCACGGAGTCAGGTCAATGTATGAGATGTTGTAGATTATTAGTATTAAAAGCAATTATTATTGTAATAATACACAATAACATCGGGTATAATATTATAAAAATTGAATTTGTCAACAATATAGTACGAGTATCAATTGACTGTGAGGTACCGGCAGATTAGAATAGTACCTCACCCTTAACCGTATAAGGCGCCTGAGGTACCTGAACCGACAGATAGCGATATATCCATCTGAAACAGTGTAGCTCAAATGCATAGACCAGGACTTGGCAGCAGCAACCCCGTGACGAAAGCTGAGCTCTGTGATTGCCAATACACTTGCCCAGAGCGGCAAATATGAGAAAATTTCCCCTTTCTTGGGGAGGCCTATGTCCAGCTGTAGACTCCGGCTGTCTGATATGATAATGATGATATATCTGATATGATATTGAAGTTTATAAACGTAATTGTTAAATGTCCTAGACATCCATAATCTTGGAAATAGAAATGAAAAAATTGTTATTATTTCAGTACTTAAGAATAAAGGAGCAAAATGCCTTACACCAATTCAGTTATTACTTACGTAGAAATAAGTGAAAAATTTTATAGAACACTTCCACAGTTTACTTTGCAATCCCACGATTCCTTCGGGAGTAAACTAATTAAAATATCGAGTTCATTTGTAACTACTCAAGTTTTTTACAAAAGGTTTACACGTTTTTTCTTTCTGCACCAGAAAAAGTAAATTCCCACAACATCTCATACATAACCTGATTCCGTGTTAAATCGATTAAAGCATTTGCGTTACTGACATCGGACAACATAGTAATCACAAAATATACTACTTTACTAGGTATATTTAACACCCAGACACAGAACAAATATAAATATCATCATATAAATATTTTTCCTGGTCTTAACTACAAAACATCTCATACATTGACTTCACTCCAAAATTAATAGCTCAAGGCACTTGTGATACGGATATCAGACAACAGTGGAGTTACAAATAAAATAAATAGATAGAACACAAATGTACGCCACACAAATGTTTTTGTCATGAGCGGGGTTCGATCCCAAGTACCTTGGCGCGCAAGATGACACTACAGAATGTGTCAAATTATTATTGATATTGTATCTTTTCACATTTGATACAAATCAAACCTATCGCTGCTCTCAAACGAAATTTCTAGCGCATTCAGCCATGTATGCACTGAATGATATGTGACGCTCGCCATTCGTTCACCTAGGGTTTACGATATCGGAAAACGATGTGTTTTAATACATAATATGTACATACATATATACATACATCACGCCTGTGTCCCATCGGGGTAAGCAGAGACTATGGATCCCCACTTGTTACGATCTTGGCATACGTCTCTCGCTTCCCTAACTTGCATTTGTCCTTTCATACACACCCGTTTATCCTTGGAACTTCTGATAGTCCAGTATAAATCTATAAATATTCCATATATCAATGTGTAAATAAACAAATATTAGCTTATTAACACCTACACTCAGTAATGACCCTTAAACTTGACCAACCCAAACAGCGCCATCTATTATCCAACTTGTAAATCACTTTACAACCCCTTGTCCGTCACACCACAAACATAACTCCCGCTGACAATCCGTCACCTGCCATTAGTACTTCACAAACTTCCCTAACGTCATCATACAAAACTTGCTAATTGATTTGAAAGACGATATAATTATAGAATAGGAAACTTTGCGGACAACAAATTTGGTGACAATTTGGTTAACGATATTTTCGTACTTGTTAATTATATAAAAACTGTATATACACGTTTATATAGATGTACTGGCAACCCCAAAACGTTATCCTATCTTATATATACCATCATCATCAAATTAGCCATATAAAGTTCACTGTTGGACATGAGAGAGGAGGGTTTTTGGTCATAGTTGCCGCGCTGGGCAGGCAGGTGACAATCGCAGAACCATAAGGGTTACAAACTTGATATTGCGCGCAAGAGTTTTGCAGAGAGCAGAAAGTATTGGTGTGTTACTAACACAGAGTAAAAATTTGTTGTTTTTAAAGTTATTCAAATAAAACTTAGTATTAAGGTTCTTCATAGAAAGTTATGAAACACATTTAATATTTTTTTTAAATCATCCCTTAAGGGGGAAATAGAGCGGTGCAAAGTTAGTATGAGTATCACACACATCTCACACATTGACCTGACTCCGTATTAAGTCGCTTTATGCACTTGTGTTACGGACATCAGACAACAGAAGAATAACAAATATAATACTAAAATACATATTTTTAACACCCAGACACAGAACAAACACAAATATCATCATATAAATATTTGTCCTGAGTGGGGATCGAACCCACGATCCTTGGCACGTAAGATAAGATCACTACTACCTGCGCCATCGGGCACGTTTTTAAAGTCCTTAAATTGAAGGTAGGTGAAACCGATGCGCACTGCTAATGAAGATTAACGATCTCATCTCAAATTAGATCGAACGGTACAGAGTAAGAATAAAATGGTTAAACGATTGTTTTACATACAAAGATGCATTGCTTGTTATTTTATGTGATGCTTTCACTCCTCAACTTGTTAAAAGAATTAAAAGCATTAGCTGGAATCCAAATCCATAGCTTGAACCTTAAGTAGATAAAGAGTTCGTTCTACATGTCCTATTTTCACAATTTCGTAAGTATCAAGGATAAAAAAGTGAAAAACAAATAATTTTCTAGTTACAAAATATAACTAGCCAACTCGATTGCCTTTATAAATAACCAAGATACCGACTGCAACGCCATCTGCCTGGCTGATTGTGAGTCTAAATTATCCAGGGCGCCACCCAGACGCATACAAAAAAATACGTTCAAATCTGTCCAGCTGTTAAGCAGTATTTTCGTGACATACACACGTACAGTAGAATAATATACATAAAGATAATATTTACTCGACATTACATACATTGATCTGTCTCTGAGATAAATAGCACTTGTATCAGATAACAGAGGAATCACAAACATAACACTTAAATACGTATTTTTAACACCCAAACACAGAACAAAAACAAATATCATCATAAAAATGTTTGTCCTGGTAAGTGATTGAACCCACAACCTTGCCGCATAAGAACCCGTCTGGCCCGTCAGTCAACACATTATAATAAGGTTTATCACACGTTTAATATGACCCCTTCATCGACACAAAATCTTAATACCTATACTTGTATAATTATTCTATTTACAATTACTTTAGAGGTTAGATGGTAGTGATCCTATCTATCGTACCCTGAGCATTTGAGCTACACTGTTCCGGATGGATAAACCTCCATCTATCGGTTATAGTACCTTAGTCACCACTTACGACACCTGATACAGAGGGAGGTACTATTCTACCAATACCAATTATGTATATTATTCTACTGTACGTGTGTATGTCACCAAAATAATGCTTAACACCTGGACAGATTTGAACGTATTTTTTTGTATGCATTTGGGTGACGCCCTGGATTATTTAGATTACCTTACAATCAAACCAAGACCTAAACAAACACAGTACGTTCGAAACGTAAACGTTTACCATTTTCCATAAAATGAATACTGACTACCGAGTTAACATTATTACATTATTCAAATATTCAACAACAGACCACTTAGTTATATGTATCCATCCATCTATAATAACTACCTACTTACAAATACGTATTTGTACACAACTCGTATCAGCATCGCACCCTTCACGAGGCTTGGAAGTAGCTAATGTTATTTCTTTATGATTAACACGACTGACAACAACGAATTTTATCTCAGCCTACAGTTATGCACTAAAAAATGATATATATATATATATATATATATCATTATCACCATAGCAGCCGTAAAATGCCTACTGTTGAACATATGCCAAAAAAGAGAAGCTGCTGCTGCCCATTCCCGCTCTGTTGCATTTGAGCTTCACTGTTTCGGATAGATATTCCGCCATTTGTCGGGTTCTGTACCTCAGTTGCCTCTTACGATACTATACTAATCTGCCGTTACCACACGTACTATATATTTACTGAAAAAGGCTTGACTTATCTTAATTTAGTTTTGTAAAATATTAAAGAAATAGGGGTGACTTCTAAACACAAAATAATATATAGTGCAATCACCTGGAATCGGCAAGCAGGAAGTTCGAGTCCCGCCTCAAACTAGAGTTGAATTTTTTCTAGTAAATATTTTCTTCAATCTCATCACCGTTTTAGCCATGCAGGTGTAACAAAAAGTCTAACACAATTTTGCATTTACAATACGAGCATGGATTAAAAATATATTTAAATTAGTATAATAAAGAGGACGGAATATTATAAATATGGGCACCCAAAAAAATTTTCTGAATAGCATAGATTATATTAACCATGGGCCATCCGTAATTCCCTAAGGAACGACGACTCTACAAATAACACTGACTTAATTTAAAAACCCTAAGTACATTGAACATGAAAATAATTTGGATTCCTTTGATGTTGAATCACTTAAAAATAATAATATTAAGGAAATCCCCTGTACCAGGTGTCGTAAGAGGCGACTAAGGTACCGGAACCAACAGATGGCGGTATATCCATTCAGATCTTGCCCAGCGCGGTAGTTTTGGGTAAAATTCCCCCTTTCTTGGGGAGGCCCATGTCTAGCAGTCGACTTCCAATTGCTGGTATGATGATTAAAGAAAGCAATCGTTGGACGTCTACTGCTACACACAAGTCTGCCCAAGACAGTGGGAATTCTGCCGATAATTAACGCAATGCGCAAGCGAGGTGGCAATTGCAGAAAGTAACTTGAGACGAGAAATGGTGCTGACTTCTCAGTACATAAAGCACACTGGGAAAAATTCGACATGTCTGCTAAGGTCATTAGCACAGTAGTGCAGTCCCCTGGTAAGGGAAGGATGTAGGTTCGAATCCCGCCTGACACCTGAGAGTTGACGTTTTTCTAGTAAATATTATCTTAAAAATAATTAAGCATTTTCTATGCATGAAACCTGTCAAAGTAATTACTGACGTAAGTCAAATTAAATTTATATTTTGTTTTATCTATTTTCCGATTAACAAACCAACTCCCTTTCACAATTATAATGTTAGTAAATGTATACTGTACATTTGAAGATATTCTATCATAACAAAGGACGTTTCTATATGGCTGAATACTTTACGACAAAACTGAAAAAATTGTTAATACATAATATACAAATACTACAATAATATAAATTAGCAAGTAAGAGTTTATTATTGCAATATCAGACAAAATAGAAAAAAAAGTAAATACATATGCCCACCCATCACAATAGCACGGACACATACACTCACACACTCACACACACAAAATGACACAAACACACTCACAGTAGCATAAAGATTCCCAAATTTTTAATTTTATGTAAACTAAAATAAACACTAATATATAAGTATATACTATTGTACCGGTAGGAAGGCCTAGTGATTTGAAAATCACAAGCTTTGTAAGCTAAGCTTAGTTCCAGACTTCACCGCACTTGAAACTTGATTCAATTACTTTAATGTATGTAAAGTTAATGTATATTAGTTCTTAAGTGTGAAGTAGAAAAATAAATATTATTATTATTAATCTGAAATTCAATGTGTTATTAAATACAAACATACATTACGCTTGTGTTCGGCAGAGACTAAGTATCTTGCTACGATTTTCGCATACCTTACACGCTTCTTTTACTTGCATTAGTCCTAGTCCTCCTTTAATATATCTTCTACCTGGTTAAGGTATATCAACTTATTAATTAACGTCCGCTCTATATATTTGTGCAGCCATTCTACTTCCAAGTCTTGGCTGCTCATAACAGCATGTAAATATAGCAATATCTCCATTTGGAGTTCACTTCAAATAAAAGTGATATTAACACTTTTATTTTTTTATTTAATGTTCTTCAAGTGTTATTTTAAATATTTAAAACTGGAACAGTAAAAAGTTTAGTGTTCAAAGATGATTTATCCCTCTCGCTGCTTACAAGTGGAGTGTGAAGATAAAATCCTCTGACTTTTATGGTTTTTTCATACTGATATTTTATCCTTCTCCAATCTTTATGAAATAGCGCTGTTCTTACAATAATATTAAATTCCGTTATTCCATGTTCCATGATTCCGTATTAGGTATTGGGTTTTTATAATGATTACTAGCAACCTGCCCCGCTTCCTACGGGAGCAATGAGGATAAAAAATGGTTATTGTAAGCTATCCCTAACATACTGTTTTAAGGTGTACAATCATCATCATCATCAAACCAGCTATTAAAAGTCCACTACTGGAGATAGGCCTCTGCAATAAAGTAGGATTTTTGCCGATAATAGCTGCGCTGGGCAAGCGTGTTGGCAATCGCAGAGCGCAGCTTTTACGACAATGCTGCTGCCCACCCCCGCCTTGTGCATTTGAGCTGCACAGCTTCGGATGAATCTTACGACACCTGGTACAGAATAAGGTACTGTTCTACTTTGCCAGTACCCCACCCGGCTGATGAGGTGCCGGCAAAGTACAATAGTACAGTAGTAGCCGTACAATACTGTAGTACATTATTTTGAACTATCACGTCGGGTTCAGGCAGCATTTGCTATGTAATCACGTACGATATCAAATTAGTTAATTGTTCACTATTTAACGCATTTATACGCATAAACCTTTACTTTTCACTATCGATCTATTTAAAAAAACCGCATCAAAGTCCGTTGCGTTGTTTTAAAGATCTAGGCATACGTAGGGATAGACAGGCAGTTTTAATACCAAGTAGTGATAAATTCACAACATATTGACCAGACTCCAATAGTAAATGGCTAACCACACTTGTGTTACGATGTCACATTATATCTGCAGGTTGGTGACACACTGGCGGTAACTTTTTGACGACACGAGTGTATAGGCTACGGTCACGTTTATCATGAAACGGACCGTATACTTGTTTGCAGACTTCATAACATAAAAAAACAAGAAAGTATATTAGTATTACTACAAATTGCTATCTATACTATAAATTGTAACATCCAGAGAAAATTTTCACTGTGTGAGCTTTAGTTAGCACCATTTGTCTTGAGTGCGAATCAAACCTGCAACCCTTCGCGCATCATTATTAGGTTATTAGTAAGATAAGTTAATGAGTAATTAATTGATACTTTGTATTATACTGTCGGAGCTGGCATAGCCGGCTGTCTATATTTATTTTAAATACTGATACTAACTCTATATAGACATATAAACCTAACTCTACAGTCATATACATCATGATTATTGCAACCGTAGTGTCCACTGGACATAGGCCTCACCAGACGAAGTTATGCTCTGCGCTTGCCACCCCGCTTGCCCAGCGCGGCAAGCGGGGTGGCAAGCGCAGAGCATAGCTTTGTGACATAAATAATACTGCCCATACCCGCCCTGTTTCAGATTCATTTTAGTTACACTGCTTCGGGTGGATATTCTGCCATCTGTCGGTCTCGGTACCTTAGTCGCCTCTTACGACACCTGGTAAAGGGAGAGGTACTATACTACTCTGCCGATATCACAAGTCTAACTATAGGCTATATTATAGTTAAGATATGACAACCCTGTAGTTATTAGCTAGTCATTTATAAAAACATGTTCAGCAATAAAATGGTATAAGGATAAATAAAAATCCCATTGCGTGCTTAGAATCACTTCACTATCAAAACTAGGTAAGGCTTACAGACCAATCAGAGGATAATTAAAAGATTAGGACGATATCTTCCTTATTTTAGGGATGTTTAATAAAAATGTATCACACTGAAAATAGCTAACTGAATCTCTATTTCGGATCAGCGGTATTCATGGTCTCAGAGAATATACCGCAGACGCAAAATAGTGACTCTCTTGAAGAGAACAGATGCGGTACTCTCAAATAGCTCGTGTTTGAAAAGATTAATACATGTTGAAAAGGTATAAAAAATTGCTTTAGGGTAGGCTTTTATAAACAAATTTTATAAATCGGTTCACCGCCTGAAGCGTGAGAGCTTAACAAATAGAAAGGCATTTAAATTATTAGTATTGATCACATAATAGTGCCGCGAGGTACCAGCAGAGTATAATAGTATAAAAGTACAGGGGGAGCGCCCCTGTACCAGGTGTCTTAAGTGGTGACTGAGGTACCGAAACCGACAGATGGCGGTATATCCATTCGAAACGGCGTAGCTAAAATTCAACAGGGCGGGGATGAGCAGAAGCATTCATAGAGCTACGCTCTGCCAGCGCGAAAATTAAAAAAGGTAAAATCCCCCTTTTTGTGTCCAGCAGTGGACTTAATTGCCTGTTATGATGATGATAATATTATATATCCCGTTCTAATGCGTAAAAATCGTAGAGCGTACCATCGCGACGATAAATCTCGCTGCTGCCCAACCCCGCCCGTTACATTTGAGCAGCGCTAGTTTAGATAAAAATACCAACATGTAGGTTCTAGTGCCACCACCGACATCTGACCCAGGAAAATTTTTATTCTGCCATGCCGGGGATACTGGAAAGGTTCTCAAAAGGTTTTTTTCAATTGACACTCCTGTCACGGACTCATTTTGGGGGACAGATGATAAGTTACATCATAATTTGCGGATTTCCCGTAGGAACATTCAAGCAGTTTCGTTGCCAAATTAAAATGTATACGTAAATAGCAAGTTAGATAGTATACTTAGAAACCTTTTGCGATTTATAAAAATCAAAAAGATATTTGTATATTACTTATAATTAACAAATACAAATGAGGTCTTCACTTTTCTTCTATTTACTTGTAAAATCTACAATTATGTATATAATATGAATTTTGCCTCATAATATAACTGCTTTTACAACGGCTATCTATAACCCGCGATTTATTTAATTTTATACATTTTCTGTTAGACGTTTCGGCTGTCTTACGGCAACTCTTTTTAAAATTAGTATTATCTATAAACTAACTATAGAACAGCTGAACCAAAATTGATAATGACTGAATTTACTTTGACCACAATCATCGGGATCAGAAAGACTGTTTGGAAAATATTGTATTACCTATTTTGTATAGATAGTTGATTTTTATATATAAGAAAGGGAGAAGCTGACTGACTGACTGATATATCAACGCAGGGCCTACACTATGGGTTAGAAACATTAAATTTTACGCAGCGGTTCCTTTTATGAAATGGGAAGCACTCAGAAATGATTTTTAGAAATTCATCCCCTAAAGCGGTAAAACGAAGATGCAAAGTTAATTTGACATATTGATGTTATTGGAATAAAATCAGGTATTAAGATTCTTCATTAAACTTACAAAACACGTGTATAAATTTTTGCTCGCAAATATTAATTTCATTATATATTTTAAAAGTTCTATTAATTAATTCTTTTTAATTATTATTTTCTTTAATAATTGTATATCATAGCGTATTATTTATACATATAAGACAATTTTAAAAGGTTATCTGCAACTATAGAGGATAAATTAATATCTAAAAGGAACAGATGCAAAAAAATGTTCAGAAATTTTAAAGGCTCATATATTGAGAGACGCCGTTGGGTACCGTTAGAGCAGAATAGTACCTCCCTCTGTACCAGGTATCATTCAATATCATTTTAGATGGCGGCATATCCATAACAGTTAAGTTCAAATTCACAGAGCGGGAATGGGCAGCAGCATCACCGTTGCGAAAGTTACACTCTGCGATTGTCAACATGCTTGCCCAGCGTGGCAATTATTGGCAAACTTCCCCCTGTCTTAAGGAGGCCTATGTCCAACAGTGGACATATATGTCTTAACACAGAACCCGCTAAAAATGCCGCGATGTATTGAATTCAATTTTCACTAATGTATTGCTAAATATCTGAGAATATGTTCTGAATTTTTTCACTTATCTTTCTTTACCCTTCCACGGATATACAGTGCACTGGTTTTGTATTGCGACAACCCAAGTGTTAGGAATGAATTTGTATTACTTTGGAAAAGTTCTCATGAAATGCATGTCGTCCACTCGGACTTTGTGCATGCATTTGCCTTAAATTCACTTATAAATTTTAACATGTGTAACGCTCAAATATTTTGTTTTGCAGTAAAATAAAACTAGATTGATAATTAAATATTGTTACGTTACGAGCTATCGTATCGAGCTAGCTCATTTCATTTCACTGAGATTGCAATAAATGTTATTTTCAATTTTATTTTATATTCATACATTTATTATATAGATTTACAGGACATTTAAATTGTTTATAGATTATGTGTGTGTGAGTTTTTAATTGAGGGAATCATCTGTACAATCACTTTTCATTGCACTTATTTGTACAAAAAAAAATAGAAAATTGTATGCAATTAGTTTAAAAACTTTAATAATATTATAAATCATGATTAAGAATTTTTGGCTTAGTTCATAAGTTTGATTAAACTGCGTTAAATGCTTGAAGCATTGCACCGCCATTTTTAATGTTCATGCAATCATTTTTCTATAATTGTCGAAGTTATTTTTTTTATTTGCATATTAGAATAATGATTTCAGCTACTTAACAGAGTTTTATTACTTTTTAACTGATTTAACAGAATTATGTCATTAGATTCAATGCATTAAATTTTTTAAGCTATAGTTAATATATTTTTGTGATTTTTATTTATTACATTACATATATGTAAATATTTTGCATTATCTCAACACCAAAAATGTATTACCCTCTACTTTATTTAATAAATGCATAACTTACTGAAAAAACAAAAGTAAAACAAACTTTCGAACATACCAAACTTTGAAAAAAGTTTTTAATAAAATACTTAAAATTAGTATCAAAATACTCACAGTATATCCTCGCGTTCCCGTACTCCGTACTGCGTGCTAGGCGGCCCGTAAGTTTGAGTACGACTCAGCACAAGCCCTTGCTGCCAGGTGGTGAAATGCGCTAGGGCGGGAGCGCTGGGCGCTTTTAAACTGTGCCCATAGAGCTTGCAAGCGAGTAGAGGCGTACATGCGTGGGTTTTGTGACGCCATCAAATGATGCATAGATTATAGCAGAATGGCAAGCAAAGATATAAGAATATTAAAATATACTTATTATAAATACACGTACGCAATTGCAACATTTATTATAATTTCTTATCAGTGTTAGATGAAAATAAAAAACTTAAAAAATATGCTATATTATATGAAACCAATTGCAAATTTTTTTTTGTTTATGAAAATAGATGTGCAAAAAAGGTGTCAAGTCCATTTCAATATATTTATTTTTGTAGTCGCATATAGATGCGCAATTTTTTTATAACTAAATAGAAAAATAAGTGTACTGTTGGCTTGATAATAAGTATCACCGCATCTTAAACACGATTTATATATCACCCTTTAAAACGGGGCACAGCAAAGACATACATAGACATAGAAAATGAGGTACTGTGAGGTAATTTTACTTTTTCTACCTCAAAAAAAAACATTTCTGTTTCATAATTTTTCGATTTAAAAAATATTTGTTTACGTGATATTGATGAAACTAATGTTAGTTACAGAGAAAGTTTATAAGCTTTTTTAAATTCAATCTTTGACTTTATAAAGTCCTCATGTAATCACGAGGAAAAACTTTACACGATATACCAAATGTAAACATATAAAATGTTTAATAATTAGAGTTTTAATCAGCCTTATTTTCCTACTACAATTTTATACAGACGTAGACTCCCAACTCTGAATCTATTAAAGTGTAAAATAAACTTTGCCTGCTCTACAACTTTCCTATGTCTACCAGCCCGCCCAACTTTCAGCGACCAGTCGCCGTACAGATTGACTTGAGCTTCGGCAGAGAAGGACGGCCGCGCACCTCCTTCTTGCTGTCCTGCTCACACCCAAACTTCACTAAATACCATACAGTCGTATCAAAGAACTTTTTGGTTAACATTCGATGAAAATGGGTGTATATATTTGGGTATATAGGAGGTTTTAAGACACTTAACTTTTGATAAAAATTATGTAGCTCTAGATATAATTATTTACAAAATATTCAAATCACAAATATAAATTTAATTTTCTGAGCTAATATAATTACTATAAATATATAATTATACAGAATATATAATATATAATGAATATATAAAAGAAAAGCTGACTCACTGATACACCAACGCAAGAACTAAACTATAAGGGTTAGAAACTTGAAATTCTGCAAAGGGGTTTTCATTATAACGTAGAGAAACACTAACAAGGGATTTTTGAAAATTCATCCCCTAAAACGATAAAACGGGGGTAAAAAGTAGGTATGAAAATTTCTTGTTTTTGAAATTCGTTTTAAAGGTTCTTTATTAAAAGTCACATCAAATCATCTTTGAAGAGAGAGAAAAAAGTAGAATAGTGCCTAGGTACCCTAGTACCAGATGTCATCGTAAGTAGAGACTTGTCGTGAAGTACTGAATAATATATATATATATATATATATATATATGTATACGTACTTATTATTTTTAAAATTTCTCCGTTTCTTAAATCCGTTTCATAAGTACGATAAGATACTTATCTTGGAGTCTGGTCAATGTATGAGATGATGTGTAAATTGATATTCGCTTCGATAACTCCATAAAAAAGTGACTTTCATATTATTTTATTACTAAAACCATTTGTCGAATAGTTCGCAAAAAGTTCAAAACTCTTGTTTTGACACATGCATCAAAGTATTTATTTTTTTTAAACTCGTTACATATTTCTGATGGCATTTTTAACTAAGTTTACAGCAGGAACATAACGCGAGCTATCAGAAAAGAACTTACAAAGAAATCATTATTATAATTTCTAAGACAGAAAATAGTTTAACAAATAAGTTGATGTTTAACAAATTTCTTGGATTTATTTCAGGAAAACATCAGACTTATTAGTTTAAGCCACAAAATAAATTCATCTATATTTTATTAAAATAATAAACTTTATTTTCTTGCAACAATATTACAATGCTTATATTGCAAAATATCCAAATACTACAATGTAGAACTGATTAGAAGTCTAAGTTTTAACACAGTTTTAGTTTTAAATAACTGTCTGAATTTTAAATAATATTGGGCCTAATCAATAATATATTTTTAGAAAAAAATACATTAAATCAATCGAGCGATAATACATGTTAATAATAAACATAATAGCCACAGTAAAACGTCCTTTGTTAAATATAGGCCTCCCCAAAAACGAGGGAATTTGCCCATAATTGCCGCGCTGGGTAATCGCAGAGCGTACCTTTGCGACGAAAATACTGCTGCTTATCGCCAGCCTGATGCATTTGAGCTACACTGTTTCGAGTGAATATACCGCCATCTGTCGGTTCCGGTATCTCTGTCGCATCTAACTGCATCTGAGGAGGTACTATTCTACTCTGCCGATACCACAGGGCACCGGTTAATAAAAATAAAAAATAATAAAAATTAATAATAAATAATGAAAATTCACATAACATCTCATACATTGACTTGACTTCCAAAAATCTAGTTTAAAATACATGTGTTATATATATATAAGCTAACAAAGGACTTACAAAGACTGATTCATATAAATTTTTGTCCCAACACTCCTTGCACACAATATAAAAACAACCAATAGCGTCATCAGGCCCGTCAAAAGCTCGTCTGACAGTCATTGATACGATATCGTACCCGAATCGATATCGTATCGTCCGAGCCCCGTGTGAAGCACTCAATCAAATGATAGAGCCTGCAATTAACTGATTGTGGGCTGTTTTCACTGCCTTATTGCTCCACTTCAACCTTTTTAATTACACGTCGTATTGACGCGGGCAGAAATACCTTCTCATATGCAGCATTATTGCGAAATACGATTATTACTTGTTGTGTGTTCCTTCGTATTGGAGCGACGGTCCCGGATGTGCAGTAAATACGATTTGTTGTTTAATCACGCTGTTTGTATTAGAATTTTATAAACTAATAGGGAAAATTTAATATGCGTCATAAATTATACGCTTTTGTAGGAATTCGATTTTATCTTGACTTTTATATGTTCAATGGATTTGTATTGACAATATCATTTTGTTTAGTATCTTTCTATGTTTGTTTCATAACTTTCAATGAAAAATAAACTGTTACACTGAATTTCAATGGAACAACTTCGAAAACAGCAAAGATTTATACTAACTTTACACCCCCATTATACCTCTATAGGGGGTGAATTTTTATAGGTTTCTGTATATAAAAGTAATCTTTCCGAGCACGCTCGACACATGTCCATACCACATATCACTGATAATGCAACTCAAATTTCATCAAACTTTGTCATATATACACCTGCAACGTAACATTATTGGAACTACAATAAGTAGTCCTAACAGTGACAATTTCATTTACATTCACACATTTCGTTTCGTTACGTAACTTTAACTTTCTTAACACAACATTTATAGTAAGAGTTTTTTCTTTACCAGCTGTCGTAAAAGGCGACTGAGATGCCGGAACCGACAAATGTCGGTATATCCATCCGAAATAATGCAGCTCAAATGCAGAGGGCAAGGATGGGCAGCAGCATCGCCATCGCGAAAGCTGGGCTCCGCGATTGCCAACACGCTTGCCCAGCGCGGCAATTATGGCAAAATTCCCCTTTTCTTGGGTAGGCCTGTATCCAGCAGTGGACTTTCAATAGCTGGTATAATAATGATGATTTAGGAAACCCAGACATAAATTAACTTTATTCGTGAGGTAGGTAGACAAAGGTCGTCTGCATTGGTACCTCACTTTTACCTTTTTCTACCGCCAAGTAGCAGTGTTCGCATTGCTGTGTCCCGGTTTAAACGGTGAGAGAGGCAGTGAATTTACTGGGAAATACGACATAATATCTTTATGTCACGCGGTTGGCAACGTGCTAATGATATCCTTGTGATATTACGAGTCTCTATAGGCTGCTTACAATCGCTTACAGTCCCGCGGACTGTAAGCTTTTTTTACGACATGATCTTATAAAAAAACTAGTATGCCCATCACATGCACTTATGAATCATAAAAAAAAACAACAATATTTCCAAACAGGAAATACTAATGGTATTAAAAAGCTGGCCACACAAAGGCCACAATAAGAGACAGCTTCCATAGGGATGGGATACTTCGAGAGATTTTATGCATAAAAAATGTTGAATTATATTTAAGATGATATTTTCAGCTGTGAGGTGCCGGCGGAATAGAATAAGTAGTACCTCCCTCTACACTAGGAGTCGTAAGAGGCGATTAAGGCACCGGGATCAACAGATGGCGGTATGTTTATCCGAAAAGTGCACCTTAAATACTACAGTGTTGGGATGGGCAGCAGCACCTTCGTTGCGAAGTTGCGCTTTGCGATTTCCACCACACCTGCACAGCGTGGCAATTATGGGCAATAATCCCATAATCATAGAGAGGTCCAACGGCGGAGTTTCTATGGCTGATGTTGGGACTCGAACACCGCCTGACACCAAGGCCAGAGATTTTCTTTTCGTATCGATAGATTTCAGCTTTAGTTTAAAACCGATTTTACTGACCTCTTAATTTGGAGACGGCAGTATTGCGACAATATTATATTATGCTATTCAACAGAATTCGTAAAACTAATTATGAGGCCGTAGAAAAAAATTCGGCGAATGTCGCTACAAAATTTCAGATGGATGCAATCTGCCCACCCGATGAGAGGGGGCAATCCCTCCACAATGAATGAATGTCCACTCATGAATGGGTCTTAATGGTGTGTCTGTAGTTTGACGTACTAAAATAACTCCTTGTCGTGTTTGCTACAGTTTGTTGTATCCTCTTTTATCCCGAATTTTACAAGCATTAAAGATGGAGTGTATCTGTTTTTGTCTTCTTCCCACGCGTACGCTTGACTCACTTCAGAAACCTTGATAGCATCCTAGACTTGCAGATGCCGAATGATGCATTGGATTTATTGAATACTCCATTAAATTTAGCCTAATTATATAATTATAAATTAAATATTATTTTCAATACCTTTTGATCCGTACGCACCAACTTATTTAAAGGACAGATTCCAATTCATATCTTCCTCTCACGAACGTAATTTCCGTTCTTCTAATACTCTCTCGCTCTTAACTCTTTCTCATCACTCTAGTTTTATAGTTATATAGTTGATAAACTGTTTTAAAGTGACAGCTCTACGACTCTGGAATGAGCTGCCGTTGAATATAAAATAATCCCTAAACAAATTTATCCTGAAACGCTACCTCCGTACTTTATTTACTAATGCTGCTTCTCTAACTTTATAACCCTATTTCTGATTTACCTACGTTATTTTATATATTTCTTTTTAAACCATATGTATTTATTGCGTTTATTTATATGAATATGTATGTAACATTTATCTTTTTTGTATGTGTATTGTCTGCACCACTATATATATTTTTTTCTGTTTCGTATAATGGTTGACTCGGAGATAATGCCAACTGGCATTAAGTCCGCCATTTGTACATTTTATATTTTGTGCAATAAAGTTCAATGAATAAAAAAATAATAATAGATGTCTCTGTAGGAGCGTCGCAAGAGTTATTTAATTTAACATTGCGGTTTATGTAATAATAATTTTTATTTATATTAAAAAAAGACTGGATTTCCACGACAAACAAGTGAACAGAGTAGACATTGTTAAGAATTTGGGAGTGTATTGACACATAGCTGAAATTCTAACCACACTTCGAAAACATCCTAAAAAGGAATAGAGATGAACACTGCTTCTCTTTTTTAGATTAGTTAGAAGTATGCTGAAATATCTCTGCTCAGTCTGGAGCCCTTTTAACAGATACACATAGATAACATAGAAAGAGTGCAAAAGAAGGTTGTTAAATTACTTTGCCGTAGCACAACATGGGCTGTTTGCTTGTGAGCTACAGTGAAAGGCTTTCAAGTTTCATATGATCATTGTATGCCTCCCGCAAGCAGTATGGCCCATTGTGCTTGCAACAAATAATCTATTTATCTTTCGAGTCACCTGGCCTTCTCCATTTTATAAACATTAAAACACAGAATAAATTGGTTCACCCAATACCTTCATGCAAAAGGTATATAATAATAATAATTTCCCACTACATCTCATACATTGACTTAACCACGTGGCAAGTTGCTTAAAGCACTTGTGTTACGGACGCCAGACTACAGAGAAATCACATATATACTATTTATTACATATGTTTAATACCCAGACACAGAACAATATCATTATTTAAATATTTTCTCTGGGTGAACTTCCAGGAGGCAGCCGTAGTACTGACAATATTTTTGGCAGATGCGATGGCGTAAACAGTACGGTATAATTGTGTACGAAGGATCATGAGATTTATTCCTACCCGGGATAAATATTGATGTGATCAACAATTGTGTTTAATCTGTGTCTGGGTGTTATATGTATGTTGTTATTTAAGAAGTAAGAAGAAAATATAATTTGTAAGAACAATTTATACAAAATAAAAAAATATATAACATAGAATAAGTCTCAAACTCTATTAAAAAGAAATACATTCAAAATTGATTTATGAATGTATTTCATTTCTTTTTTGCTTTAAAAGGAAACGGACGAAAATCAAAATACGGTTATTCGTATTTCTGTTCATTTGTTATGACGTCTTAAATAATTAATAAAGGATACATTTTATTTATTTATTACGCCTCGAAATAATGGGTATTTTATCCATCTCAAAAGCAAAAGTTCAAAGGATTTATAAAGGAATGACTATAGACAAGGACAACCTTTGTAATTTTTTTTTATTGTTTTAATCAAAGAGGCAAAGGTATTATTAATAATAAAAAAAACTTGCTTGACAATCTGAGTGCTTTAACTATCCAGAAGAACTGGATGTAGACTTGTTTTATTTATATACTGTATTAGGAACAAATTTACCTCAGAGGTAGACCTCTCACAAAGGTCGCCTGCATTAGTACCTTACTTTCCCGTATTTTTACCTCTAAATAGCAGTGTCCGCTTCGCTGTGTTCCGGTTTGAAGGGTGAGAGAGGCAGTGAAATTATTGGGTAAATATTACATAGTATCTTCAGTTCACAGCGTTGGCGTATATTCTTGTAATGACACGAGCGTCTATGCTACGGCTGCGGTCAAGTTTACCATCTAACGGACCGTATTCCCATGAAAAAATAGTAAAAAAAAGAATCTTAACATAAAAATGTATTATGGATATCTATAGATTATTGGTAGACAGGAAGTCTACAAGGATTTTTTTTTTTATTAATATAATATAGCCTTAGTTTAAATTCCTCTTTAATTAGTTAATAAGTTTAATTAGAACATTAGTTTTGCAGTGTACCGCAAATTAAAAAGGTGCAATGTACAAATATTACAAAATAATAAGAAAACAATATTAAATATGCCTTATTAGCCTTCTTTAAATAGGTGTTCACTACTAAAATACATATATTTAATACCCAGACACAGGACAAACACAAATATCATTATATAAATATTTTCTCTGGGTGGGAATTGACGATCCTTGGCGCACGAGATACGAGCACTATCTTCTGCGATATCAGGCCCGTCTAACATCCAATAGACGTCCTACGCTTGTTATAAAGATACGCATATAGCTAAAAGTTTACAAAAACAACCTGTAGACAATAATAGACAAACCTCTTAGAGGTACCCAAAGTTTAGCAAGAGTCCCTTGAGTGACGCAGACAAATCGAAATAGTAAAACTTAACGGGAAGGGGGGCGAAGTTGCGGTTAGCGGCTGCTGATTTAGTTTACTATTTTAACTATTTTAGTTTATGCTTCAACAAAGTCACTTTTTGCTGTCTGTCTGTCGGCCCTACATCGAGATAAGCATTACATCGAGATGCTGTGGGAATTTAAATCTTTAAACAATACGCAATAGTTTTTCATGCGGTTTTCTCAATAGTGGTCCAAGAGAAATATTTATATGTGTAATACATGCATAACATCAACTACACGACTCTGGAACGAGCTTCTGTTGAATAATAAGCAATCCCCAAACAAATTTATCCTGAAACGCTGTCTCCGTACTTTATTTACTAATGCTGCTTCTCTAACTTTATAACCCTATTTCTGATGTACGTTATTAAATATATATATATATATATATATGTCATATGCATTTATTGCGTTTATTTATACAAATATGTATGCCACGTTTATCTATTTTGTATATATATATTGTCTACACCACTATATATATATTTTTTTCTGTTTTGTGTAATGGTTGACTGGGAGATAATGCCATCTGGCATTAAGTCCGCCATTTGTACATTATGTAACATTTTGTGCAACAAATTTAAATCAATTAAAAAAAAATAACATAGAAAAGAAACACTGATAAATTTAAGAAGTTTCTAATGTGATGTCGTAAATAAACATCATTTTTTGTGATTACATTGCAAACGCTGGCTGAACCTGACGAGATAGATCAAAATAATGTACTGCTGTAATGTACACCATAAAAATGTCTACAAAAAATCCGCAGTGGTAATGTTCACCTCTTAGGGATAACCCACAATATTTTTTTTATCGGTCGATAGTTTTTTATAATATGTAAATAAGCAAACGTCGTCGCCGCAAGTCGTCCGATATCAACTCTTCCATTCACTTCAGCTCTAAATATTTGTGCAGTTATTATATTGTCATCCATCCTCTCCGCGTATACAAACCATCTCAACATGAATTTTTCTATTGTTATCACAACATCATCTTTCAACCACATTTCCACTTGCTGCGATCTTGGCATACCTCTCTAGCTTTTAGTAATTTATTCACTTTTATTAATCCTTTCATACACACTCGTTTATTTGAGATACTTCTGACCTTCTGTAATACCTCTTTTACCTGGTTAAAATATGTTCACCCAGAGCGCCCCATTCTTCCAACTCCTCCTTTCACTTCCGCTCTATGTATTTGTGCAGTAATTCTACTTTCATCCATCCTTTCTGTATGCCCAATCTATCTCTTTAATAAAAAAACACTACAGCTTGGATACTTTACAAACAAAAAACGCTTCCTAACTCTCATTAGGGAATCATTTCATATTCTAGAAGACCGGCGAGTTTGCATCGCTTTTAACATTTGAAATCCCAGAGGCCGGAGAAATGCATGGTAATTGTTCTGTAAAACTTTTGGGTAGTGACTATTTTTGCTGTTACGCTTCCAGATCGAGTTCTCAAAGTAGGAAATTTAATTTGGGAATTGTGTGATTATCATTAACGTTTACACCTCCCGGGGGACATTTTCACTAAAAATATTACTTTTGTACTGCGCGCGTTTATTAAATTATGACAGATGAAATTATCTTTGTACTTATTATATTTGTTTGCCAGTGTTAACTTTAATTTGTATAGACATTTAGAATGAGTTATAATATTTATATTTTAATACTTAAAAAACCAATTATTTATTTTACGACTTATAATACTAAGTCCGTTGCCTACTTATTCATAATAATTATTTTTGTGTGCGATTTTTTAATTAGGCTAAACTTAACTTTATTTATCCGTATAATAACATTTGCCTTTAAGTGAAAGTTCTGTCAAACATTTTTTACATGTCGATCGTCTGCATTGGTACCTCACTCTCACCTATTTCTAACACGAAATAGCTGTTTTACAATCGCATCGCTGTGTTCCAGTTTGTAGGGTGAGAGAGGCAGTGAAATTACTGGGTAAATGTGACATAGTATCTTCGGTTGGCTTGGGACAAGGTTGGCGACACGCTAGTGATATCCTTGTGATGATATTACCATCTATAGGCAGCGGTCAGGTTACGTTTTCCATCAAGCGGACCGTGTGATTGTTAGCTGACCTCATAATAAAAAAAATGTTTGTTCAACCTTTTCAGAGCCAACCAAACAAACAAACAAACAAAAGCTGCTATATTCACATCAATCAGTATCTTGTTTGATATAAATACAAACTTAAATATAAATGTGCTTTTGAAATTCAAGGTCTGCACTCGACTGAGAGACATCTGAAACTATATGATCATCGGGTCTTTCCGTATTAACCTTCTCGATCAGATCTACCTTCTGCATAGTAATCTTGACCAGATCCTTTAATATCTTCCTTATGTCTTCATCTTGAGCAATCAACCCTTTTATTTTCTCTTTGGTAAACCCGAAACTTCTTCTGCCACTCCCGAACGGTTCAGGCTGTTTGATTTTCTTTTTTCTTCTCCTCATTGCTGGTTGTGGTGGCATGTGTAGTGGTCGCGATGATTGTGAAATGGGTTCGATGGGTGGGAAGATCATTGGGCTCATTTTCCCCATTGGACCCATCTGTCTCCCCACGAATGAGGACTGAGACATCCCACAGTCGTCGCCACAGCTCATGCTGCAGCACATTTTTGGGAAGGGGCAGTCTGGTTGCTTGGTGGGTGCAGGGTTTTCGTCTGCTCGCGCGACTGGGCGCTCGCTTGTTTCTTTCTTATGCTGACAGTCTTTGTAGTAAAGAATGTTTTCGATACTTTCCTCTGAAGAGGAGTCATGCTTTCTGGGTAACACGTCAGTCACGTGCATACTTAATACAATCTGTAAGTAGAAGATATAGGTTAATTTATATACTTGAATCTTTAAAGAGTGTACAGTGATAACACTAATAGATGATAGATTTTTTTATTTCTAATAAATATAGATACCTTCATTGGTATTTTTGTTAAAGTGCTACGGGTTTCCATTATATTTTTACATATTCTGTTCTTCCGCAAATTGTTCTCAAGATTGAGAAGGAATACACTTCTCGTGTATTTCTCTTACAATAGTGTAAAGTTAACACGTAAAAGATAAAAAGTATTAAAATATCATCATGCATTTTTATTACAAACTCGCGACCGGTCCCCATTCGAGTTAATCTTTAAATCAGCATAGTAATTTCTAATATTCAAGAATTATCATCATATTTTATCTGATTTACACGAAATTGGAACTTTAAGTACGGACAGAGCAGTAGTATCTTCCTAATCCGAATCAATCCTGTTCCGGTCCATCCATCCTAACTGGCGTAGCTCGAGTAGAATGGGGTGGGGCTTGGCAACAGCATCCTTAACGCATAATTAGCAATTACCATCACGTCTACCCATGGCTGTTATTGGTAAAAACCCCCAAAGGCTGATATAGTAATTATAAATAAAATAGAAAATTCCCTGCAAGGAAATATTTTATTGATACTAGTCTGATAAAAAATAGAATAGAATAAATGCTGTTGAAATAAGAGCACACCGAAGCATTTGTATGGTGTAAGTTTGGTAGATAGATTATAGAATAGTGGGATACGAGATCGATGTAGTATAAACGATGATGTTATGACAACAATATAAAAAACATGCTGAGATGTTCAAACATCTAAAAAGGATGTATGAAAGTTGAATAATAGCACGAATATATAGAACTGGAATATTTGGTATAGGGCGACCCAGGCGAATAGGCCTTAACCATTTAAAAGAGAGAGTGCTATGCCAAGATCGTAACAAAAGGGATCGGTTGTCTCTCCTTACCCGGGTGGGACACAGACGTGATGTATGGATGTACTAAACTAGTATTAGGACATAAGTAACAAAAAAGTATTAACAGATTTATATACAGACCGAAATAGAATAAGTTTCATAACATTTTCATTAGATTTTTTTTATAAAAAAGTATAATTAAATTTATTTCAGTATAATTTATATTGTTTGAAAAAATTACCATAAAAGTTTAATAATCACAAAAATAGTAATGAGGTACCAGCGAAGTAGAAAGTACCTCTCTCTGTACCAAGGGTCGTAAGAGGCGACTGAGGTACCAGTACCGACAGATGGCGGTATATCCATTCGAATCACAGTAGCTTAATTCACAGGGCGTTGTGAACGCTGTGCTATGCGATTGCCAACACGTTTGCCGAGCGCTGCAACTATGGGCATAATTCCCCCTTTCTTTGGGAGTCCTATATCCAGCAGTGTAGAAAGGATGGATACAAGTAGAAAGACTGCACAGATATATAGAACGAAAGTGAATGGAAGAGTTGGTATAGGACGACCTAGGTGAACATATCTTAACCGAAGCGAAGCCATGAGATATAGAAGAAGTACCAAAAATAGATCGTAACAAGTGGATATCCACAGTCTCTGCCACGATGGGACACACAGGCGTATGTATGAAACTAGTTCTATAATAAATATAGAAAACAGTATTTTCTAGGTAATAAAAAAAATAGGTACAAACTCACCATTAGCATGAGTATCATTATTTTGTCCGCACCACGGCGGCGTCACGCGTGCGTTATCGGTCCTCAATAACCATTAAGGAAATAGCCTGTGATCGTGTTTTGAAAAACTTCGCAAACAAAGCAATCATACGGTAGCACATTCGGCATCTGGACGGCCAACAATGGGTATGTGCGGTAACAACCATTTATGACTTAAAAAAGAGGCATCGTAAACTCCACCAGTCCTCATAACATCAGGAGTTAGGAAAGAGGGAATTTTACTTGTAATTTGCTAGGCAAATTAGTAATCGCAGAGCACAGCTTTCTCAATGGGGATGCTGCTGCCCATCCCCGCCCTTTTTAAAGAGCTACATTGTTTCATATGGTTATGGTGCAATCTGTCGGTTCTGGTACCTTAGTTGCCTCTTACAGCACCTGGTGCAGGAAGGGAGTAACTATTGTACTCTGCCAAATTCTACCAAAATCTCTTCTAAATATGTTCTCTTTATAATTTTGGTGGTGGTTTTTTTTTATTTATTTGAACGAATTTCAATCCTATTGGTAGAATAAGGTTTTTTGGTGTACGATTAAGTTATGTTTTTTTATTTTATTTTCTTTGCAAACGTGTAATTTTTAATACACATAAATCTATACTTAAATAATTGATGCGAAAGTAATTATGTCTGTTACGTCACAATTTTATTTGCAAGCTGAAATCCTAAAGAAATACCGCCCTCTTGTCGTCATAAAAAGATTCACACGGGACTCGAAGTAAAGCCCGTTGAATTTAGCGGGCGGACCAAAAGCTTAGAGGTAGACCTGATACAAAGGTCATCTGCATTGGAACCTATTTCACTCTCCGACCGAAACACAGCAAAGCGAACGCTGCTAGCGTTCACAATGCTGTGTTTCGGTTTGAAAGGTGAGAGAGGCAGTGAAATTACTGGGTAATGTCATATATTATCTTCAAATCACAAGTTTGGCAACGCGTTTTTGATATCCTTGTGATATTACGCTCACCATCGCGCAGACTGTACGCTTGGTTGTCAACCTGGTCTAATATAAAATAAATCCAGAAATTTACAGTAAATATAATAAATCAACACTAAATTTGAGTACTTAATTAGTCAGAAACAATCATAATTAATTCATTGTGAAGTCAAAATACAATACATTAGTAATTTAAACACCTGGAAACAACCGTCAACAAAACTTGTTGAATCAACTCAAAGATCTGTTTATTTTAACGCAAACAACAAATTAAAAGCTCATTATTTGTCGATAGTCCAATTAATGATAGAATACCCAATCTAGATTCAAAATGACGGGGAGGTAAACAAATCTATTATTGCCAGGATATCTTTCGAGTGTTTATGCACTGTTATCAGAATAATAAAGTTACCCATATTAACACTTGCCATGATTCCCACGTAGTTGGTTGAGCTTGTAACAATTATGTTTATCTTTGTATCTATCTGTTGAAGCAGATTAATACGTGGACTAATAAGTTTTGGTCTAGAAGCTATTGGTATACTTGTTAGGCAATGTGTTTTCATAGTAGGTGAGTTGATATGTTCATTTTTTTAATGTTGACATGACTATGGGGAGTCCAGAGGTCCAGAGTTGTTTTGGACACAAATCTGAATCGGAAATCCCAGAAATCTGCTTTAAAGGTCAATTATACGATTCAAATTTGAACTCAAAGAACAAGGCGTTGGGAGAAGACGGAAATACAGCGGATTCTCAGAAAGCTAAAATAAGGATAAAGGCAATTATGATAGTTTATCATCGATATACCGCTGTGAGTATCGGTACCTTAGTCGCCTTTTACTACCTATCTGAAAAAGGCAGACAGACAGACAAAAATATAAAAACCGTATAAATAAATACCGTACATATTATCATATGCCTATTTTAAAAAGCTTTTAATTTGATATTACAAACAAACATTTTTTTTGTATATATATACAGATATTCAAAGCTCGCTCTATAGGAGTGTAATTATCACTCATTTTAGTTTAATTGCAAACAATAATAGAGGTGATATTTCGCAATTATTCCTTACTTTATAATAATAGCCTTACTAATTATAATAGCCTTAACTTTTACTAATAATACTAATAAACTTTAACCTTGCAAACTTTGAATGTGATGTTTATTAAATGGAATCAAGAGCCTGAAAAATAAAATAGCGATACTCTCATACAACTTTTAATCCCCTTTTTCTACCCCTTACAATCCTTATTTCGAATTAAAAAAGCCTATGTCCTTTCTCAGGGTTTAAAGATTGCCAAATTTCATCAAAAGAGAGGTTTAAGCGGGAAACCGTAACAGATAGACATACATAGTTACTTTCGCATTTATAATATTACTAGCTGTGCCCGCGACTTCGTCCGCGTGGAATAGTTTTTTGGGTACCATACCTATTTACTTCAAATTATATAAACTTTGAATGTCACGTTTATTTATATCGAATCAATGGCCTGAAAAATAAGTTTTAAGTTTCTAGCTCTAAAAATAGCGATCCATGCAAACAACTTTTCATCCCCCCTTGCAACCCCTTACAACCCTTATTTCGAGTTCAAAAATAGCCTATGTCCTTTCTTAAGGTCTAAAGATTGTCTATGCCAGATTTCATCAAAATCGGTTGAGAGGTTTAACCGGGAAAGCGTAACAGACAGACAGACAGACAGGCAGAGTTACTTTCGCATTTATAATATTAGTAGGGATATAGTAGGGATTACAAATTAAGAATATTTTTCCTTTTAACTCAATAAGATTACACCTTAAGAAAGGTTACCTAAAGAAAATTCATTGACTTCGGTTAATCAAATTCAATTACCAACCATAACTCCCATTAACAAGAGTCATGTTGGCTTATACACTTTTGAAGACGACAGCCAACGCACATTGTGTAAAACCTTTTTGATTAATTTCAATCACATCAAGGAGGTTAATCAATAGATTGCCACCAACACACAACTTAAAATTACTCATCCATTCGAGTTTTCCCTTCACTTATTTCTAATCCATTTACTTTTGCATTGCTCGAAAATTACGTGTGTAACAAGAATTGACCTCGCGGAACACTCTAGTGACTCAATATTAAATACATGTTGGATGACAGTAGATTATTTTCTGAAGAAGGTAATAAATTATTGCTACCGGTAGCGTAGCATAAGGTACCAGAACCGAGATGGCGATATATCCATCCGAAATTGTATAGCTCAAATTTGCAGGGCGGGGGTGGGCGAAATGGGCAGCAGCATCCCAATCGCGAAAGCTACGTTCAGCGATTGCTAACACGCTTGCCGGACGCAGCAGTTATGGGGAAAATTCTTTTTCTCCCCTTTCTTGGGGAGGCATATGTCCAGCAGTGGACTTACAATGATTGATATGTTGATGATGAAGTAAGTAAAATACTAATGTAGAAAGTAATACAACATGAGGTAGACCCAATAGAAAAGGTAATATATAATAGTGTTTTTCACATATATTATAGTAGCGCTAAATAGTAATGTTCGCATTGCTGTGTTCCGGTTTGACTTTTGCGACTATAAGTTTATATATAACATATAGCTACTATCCAATCTCCCAAGTACGGTCAAACTGTACACAGAAAGGGAAAAATATTAAGATTATTTCAGTATTTTAGAAGTGCATCGGACAAACACATCCATTTTGATGAATAAGAAGCAATGTAGTATATTTTATAATTTTTATTTGGGCAAGTCGACCGACAATCACGTAGTCCGCATGATAGTAAGCGTTACCGTAGCTTATAGATGCTCATATCATCAAGGATATCACTATCGCATTGCCAACATTGTGACTTGAAGATATTATGTCACATTATCTAGTACTTTCTCTACGTCTTCCTCGCTTTAAACTGAAATATAGCAATGTAAACACAAGTTATCTGGCACGGAAATGATGTTTCCATGCTGTCTAGATTTTTTTTATTAGACCAAGTTGACAAGTCAACATACAGTCCGCATGATAATAATCGTCTCCGTAGCCTGTAAACGCTCGTAATATCACAAGGATATCACTAACGCGTTGTCAACCTTGAGATTTGAAGATATTATGTCACATTACCTGAAAATTTCACTGCCTTTCTCTCCCTTCACACACACTGCTACACTGCTATTTTGTGGTAGAAATAAATGAGAGTAAACGACCAATGCCTTTGTATGAGGTGTACCGATCATGTGCCCTTCAGTCGCATCTTACGATAGGCCGTATAACGAAGCACTATTTATGCTCAGCTATATATTTAATATGTAAATAAAATCAATTGTAAGGTGTCAAAACACACCCGGATGGAACGAAGTTCCTTTCGATTCATTTGTGAAGGAATTGTAATAAAACAATATCCGAAACTTGAGCTGTCAAATACTGTCAGAATTCATTATTGTTATTATTATTTATTAAGTACAATAAACCTTTATACACTCAACAAAATTAAATAGTCGCAGCACCACATTGTTCAATGTGAAATAGTAAGACGAAACGAAAATAATTGTCTTGTTCATGAGAGACAGAGAAAGAGATAGACAGAGAAACTATAGCAAAAAGTTTCGTTACAACTTTTGGTCTTAAATTTTTCCGTCTAGCCTCCTTTTGCAACGCGCGATGAAGAGCTCCGTTCTAATATAACCTGTAATACTTGGTATAGACAAAAATGTATCTTTCTAATGCTTAAATTACTTTAAAAACTTTGACCATTCGAATTAGTTTGTATTGTGTTAAATCAAATCTTTTCTCTTTTTTAACATTTCTTTAGATTTTTCCAGTTTAAAATTAACTCTAGAGTCAAACCAAACTGTGCTGTTCTGCAAGAATAAATCGCGGCGTCCAGGCGTTCCCTAAACCGGGTTCGCCATGTAGATTCGTAATCTAATAACTGTCGTCTGGCGGTAACTCGATCACCGGGGAGCCCACTGACCTGAGTCTTGTGTGGGAATCACTGGAAGGAGCCTTAAATATAGTAATAATGTTAACCAAATTAACCTGAAAGATTCCCAAAAAAAACAAACATTTATTTATAGATTAATATTGAAAAAGTTTAAATTAATTTAATTGAAATATATCATAAAATGTATGCGTAAAACGTATACATATACATATAGAAATTCTCTTTAACGGCTTCAAAACGCGGCTTTTTTAACTTGTAAAATTTGTTGTTCGACGTTTTGGCTACCACGCGGCAATTATTCTCAAGAAAGACAAAAGATGTTGGTTCAGTTACGATTGCTACCTTAATATTTGATTTATTTATTTTTTCGCGCGCAAAGTCGCGAAAGTTAAAAACAAAAAATATATCGTACTAGATCACCAGACAGACAATGTCATTTCTTAACTGCAATATGTTTATTATGAAAAATAATTTGCTACTATAAATTAATATATAAACTAACCTATCTTTAAAGTTGGATTAAACTGTATACGGTGAGAAACAAAACACTGAAATTAGTTCAGTAGTGTAGAAGTTTATCTCGGATTAATACCGTGACACGAAATTCTTATACATAAAGATTAGTATGATTTGTTCATTATCATCATCATTAAGGTGTATTAAGTACAACAAAATGTATGTAACACATAAATATACACATACATTTAAATATATCGAGCCCTTACCGAAAAATTATCGTAAGCGACACTTTTGTTGAAATTGCTTTTTTATCGTAACTTGTATTTAAAGCCGTAACGGACATATCCCAGTCGACGACCCTCCAAAAAAACCGTTATAAAGTTATAGCAATTGCTAAAATTTAATTGTTTAATAATATATATAAAATCCTTCTCCTGTAAAATTTGGGTTTTGTCGCTTACGCTAAGACGGCGGTAAAGGCTCGATATATAGAGGTTACAGAAAAAAGGAAATTGAAGTGACAGATAAACATAATATGCATTTTAAAAGAACAACTTACCAGCCTTATCCGTTGTTGCATATTTATATGCCAGTTTAATGCACAACGGGAATAAAGTATAATATTATGAAAGCATCATTAAAATGTATAGAACCCATAGTAGACGATCAAAGCAGAAAATAGATGCAACAGCCACATTTGGTCTTAGCTTCTGAGATATAGCAAAGCTAAGATCTCCATTTTTCTTCGCTTATATTATCCAGCGCTTCAGTGTGGCGCGCATTTTACTGATAATATTGCGATACTGCATGGCATCTGGCAACACTCAAACAAATAAGGTGATGCATAAAAATAACATCTAGGACCTCACAAGATTGTTGAAGTTTGAGATTAGTTTTATTTTCCGCTTTTACAAATGGAATCCACGATGTATCTACGAGAATAGTATCCTACATTAGAATATATTGATATAAAATTGAATGTTCACAAATGTATTTTTATCCTGGTTTTAATATAAAGATTTTATTTGTATTATAAAAATGTTAACTTTAATTTAACCTCAATTCATCTGCAGACAACACACAATCCTGGATAGTAACTGCAGGATCGTGTGCTTCACGGGAAAATCTCATATGAAATGAGTCTTAAATATTTTCAGTTGATATTTTTTATAGGTGGTAAAACTTTAGTATCTTACAACTGTAAAGAAATATATAAAAAGGAGCAGCTATTTTATATCCCGCATGGAATACAACAGTTATTTTCTTACAAACTTCGTAAAAAAAAAATTTAACGCGACCAAAAATCGTTAACTAATATTATATAGTTACAGGGAATTATATGACAAGATCACAATCGTTAGGTATTTATGTATGTCTATATATATATATAAATATACATATCCATTATATATATATATATATACCCATTTTAATTTTATCCTTAAGTACATTTTAAACTTGCGAATACAATCGGTGCATAGATCCAAATTTATTGTTTACACACAGTTAAATTTTCTAATGAGTTGACCATCAGTTTTTCTTGCAGGTTACTTTTGGAATTGCGTCATGAACCTGCTTTAAACTTTATTTTAAGACCCGCCTGGTTCCGGCAGACAAGTATTATAATAGAATACTCAATGATATCAATGGTCATTTGTGTAATATTTGTAATAAGCAAATTTATACTTGTAGATTATTTTTTGTTGTATTGACGATTTAAATTTGGCTAAAAACCTATACAGATAAAGTCATATTTGACTTTGAAGGTTGGATCTAGAGGCGCAAGGAAGTTTAAGGGTAGGAGAGATGTGATACAAACTCCGCGATTGGTAAAAAAATAAACATTAAAATACAATAGCATTTACTGATATTCAGAAATACTTGATCCCTTTCTTCAACCGTGGCTTAGGCCCACTGTTTCTCCTCAGATCGTTTTTGAAATTCTCTATTTCATTCTTCATCCAGTCTTTTTTGTAATTGTTCACATAATTAACAATATTTTTGAAATAGTCCCGCTGCCGTTTACTTTTCTCCAATTTCCTGATCCTCTTCTCCTTGAAATCTTGGCAGTAGGTGTACCACCAAGGTAGCACCATATACTGAGCTGCTCCGTTGACCTCCATCATTTCGCAAAACCTTCGATTAGGTATTTTCAGGTCTGTCGCATCCTTGAGCCGAAATTCTTTTGGAAATAGGTATTTCTTTGTGGTGTGATGGCAGGTTGGACGCCGCTGATATGCTCGTGTTGATGATAGGAGGATGAGGATTGAAAAATGTAACTGCAAGTGAATTCAAAGAAGACCTTTATATATGGTCAGGTGGCGATATCTTAAAATTTGAACAATTAAAAGAGTGAAGATATTTTATTCAAGAGCAAAATCTGAAGTTATTAATAAAGTTCCCTTCATGGGCATGTAAGATATAAAACATAAATAATAATCCAAAACTATATATCTAAACTATGCCGTTGGCTACCGGAAGAGTTGAATAGTACTTCCCCTGTACCAGGTATCGTAAGAGGTGACTAAGGTACCAAAACTAACATGGCGGTGTATCCATCTGAAATATTGTAGCTCAAATGCACAGGATAGGGAAGGGGCAGCAACATCCCAGTCGCAAAAGCTGCGCTCTACGATTGCACCCACGCTTGGGCAGCGCGGCAATTATGGGCAAAAATCCTCCCTTTGGGGAGTTCTTTGTCCAGCAGTGGATTTCTAATGGCTTATATGATGTTGATGATATCCAAATCAATATATTTTCTTAAATACACCTTATATGTCACACGTCACGCGATTGCTCAAAGCTACAGGCACATGATGCGTAAACTCTTTCTAAGTAATGACTTTGCTTAAGATTAAAATATTTAAACATTTCTCAAAAGAAGTTTGTTCAGTTGGAAGTTAGAATTCATCATCATCATGACAGCAGTAGCTGAACGTTCACTACCGGACATATATATGCTTCTTTAAAAAGAATGGTTTCGCCTATAATTGCCGCTACGAGCAAACGTTGTAGCAATGGCAGTTTGCGACAGTAATGCTGCTTTTAATGCTATTAAACCCAGCGTGTTAAATTTGAACTACGATCTATTAGTACCAGTACTTCTGCCGGTTTTTAACACATATTATCACAAGAGCCATTGGAAGTCCACTGCTAGACATAGGCCTCCACAAAAAATTGAAGTCTGCCCATAATTGCCGCTGGACACGCGTATAAGCAAGCGCATAGAACATGTTTCCCGATGGTAATGCTGCTGCCTATGTCCAACCTGTGCACTTGAGCCTCACTATTTTGGATAGAAATACCGCCATCTGTCGGTTCCTTAGTCGCGTCTTACGACACCTGGTAGAGGGGAGGTTTACCCTGCCGGTACCTCATAGTTACCACATATAGTGTTATAGCCATGAGATATGTACTCTTCTGTGTCGGTATCACACGGTGTAGTCTAGCATCACATCATGTTTATTCTCTGATACATTCTTCATGACACTTGAATAGCAAAACAAGGTTTTATAACAAATCTTTATAACATTCCAGACGGCTTCCGTGGCTTTCTAAATTTTCATATGGTGATTCAATAAAAGTCATTTCTGCCAATAAGCACTAGTGGTGTACTAGGTACAGCTGTCTAATTGATTAGAAGCATCCGGCATATGTTTCTGCTCCCCAGATCGACAGCATTAAGTACTGCAGACACAAATTGCTAATAGAAAACTTATTAACTTAATTCTGTTTAAGAGAACTGCGAACAAATTCATAAAGAATGTCCTCTCCAAGACTAAAACCTTAACCTTACACCACACCAAATAATCATTGTTAAAATTTACAAACGAAATAAATATTTACCAGTATGTGTTTCATAATTGTAAAATCGTGACGATAAAAGCAGTTGTATTATTGAGGCAACACAAACCTTACTGGAACATTCACTTTATCTTCATTCCTTTACTATTTCAATAAAATCGTTGAAAATCAATAAAACTAAGCCACAAATAAATGACGTGCAGCTATGTTGGTTGGACCTATTTTTATATCTATTTTTATATCTATATATATATTTTATATTTTATATAAATTCAGTTGAAAATTATATTTATTTCGTTATCGCATATGTACATTTAAAGGTATTATGAATAATAGCATGGAACATGACCCTGTCAGAATCTTGCAAAACATTCTTAGAACTAATAATTGAACTTAAAATTAGTAATCGTACGTATTTTAGAATTAGTAAGCATTCGAACTTAATGAGGTTTCCGTGAATTTTTTTTCCAAGAATTTGTTTATTGTAGCAAGATTTTTTGATCTGTTACCTATTCCTTTAATTTACTTTTAAATAATTTGATACATAAATATTTGCCGTGAGGTACCGGCAGAGTAGAATTGTACCTCCTTACAACCGACACCTGATGCAGTGGCACCAGGTGTCGTAAGGGGTGACTAAGGTACCAGAACCGACAGATAGCAGTATATCTATCCAAAACAGTACAGTTTAAAGGCACAGAGAGGGGATGGGCGTCGCGAAAGCTGCGCTCTTCGATTGCCGCGAAAAAATCTCCTCTTTTGGTGAGGCCTATGTCCAGCAGTGGACTTCCAATGGCTTATGTCGCGATTATAATTTTAATTGGTGTTGAAATCTTATAATATATTAAAATGGATCGGTATAATAAACTGTTTCTATACATTTCTAATTTGGGGTGAGACAAAATAAAATTTTATTACCGGCGGGGATTCATGTTATTTAAAAAATATTTTGGCAGTTAACTTACAAATAATGCTACTTCTATAATATAAATGGAGAAAAGGGTTAAGAGTTTCTGTTTAACAAAATTCGGTCTACAACTATTCCGCTATCGGACATTCACAATTATACGGAGGCATCTTTTTGTAAGACGAACAAATCGTGCACGTCCATACTTTGACCCTAGACATCCTGCACTCCGCATTCGTGTTGGTATTTAACACACCACAGGCGTCAATGAATATAAAAAGTTTTATTTTAGAATTTGAAAATAAAGCTTCCCAGTTTATTTCTGAGTTGATCGTTAGGCCTAGTATTTGTACATTAAACACTTCCTGTATATATTGAACGACTTTTACTTCATTTAAATTTACCGGTCTTTTTAATATGGATGGAATTAGAAGAGTTTTGCTTTTGTTTATCTCAAGGTTATGAGAGTTAAGCCATCTGTTCACCAGGACATTTCAAAAGAATAGAAACAGTACGCTCCTTGTGTATGATATATTTATATGGTCATTAGTATATATTAAATATAATACACAACCAAGAACAATTATTATTTTTCTTATTTAACCCGAACCTTATAACAAGAACATATTTTGAAAGATTACAATTTCATAACAATTTTATTTAGCAAGTAATTCAAATGCAATACGAAATTACATAACGCCTGAAAAAATATTACTAGCAAAAGTTTACTAACGCCTAAATTAAGATTCGCTGTTTGCAATTGATGCGACACAGTCAATACAAAAGCGATTGGATCTCCTTTAAGACAAATATTCTGGAATCAGCATTGGTATATGAAGCTGTATGAATTAGTTATTATATAAATAAATTGGAATAGAAAACTCGGTCATGAAGATTTAAAAAATGTTTACTTAATTTTTCTTTCTTATTTTTATAGAATCTTTTATCTAAATTGCAAATAAATATGAGTTATGTTATTGCGCAATTTCAAATGCAGGTTCAAAGTTTATTCTCCAGACTTACAAACCTCAATCTCACCGTAACCCCAAACCTCAGTAAAATAAAAATTCTTCAAAAACTTTTCACCTTTCCCATTTTTTTGGTTGTTATTTTAGGAATATTTTACGCAAGTTCCCCCAGGGTACACTTAACGTTAATTTCCGCTTAGCTAAGAAACACTGTCAAACAGCCTTCAACGCTGATATAATGTAAAATTGTTTATATACCTGCATGTTGACCGATATTACTTAATTGACGTACAAATGTCAAATAGAGTTCAAAATTAAACTTGACATTCGAAGTTTATAGATTTTCTAATACCCAAAATTCTAATATATGTGTTAGTTATACTTACATACCTACTCCTCCGAAAAGGCTTGACTGATTCTTATGTAATTTTATATACATTTTCTGTTGGTCTGAGAATCAGCTACTATGGTGGTAAGGGTTATGTAAACCTAACTTTTTTTTTTCGAGAAAATTCTTTTTTAGCTATTATGTGGCATTTAAAAATATATGCAACCCTAAATTTTCACTCTTCTATCACAAACCAACCCCTATATTTTTAAAGTAATTTTAGTTATTTTTTATTGGTAACTTTACAGAGAGAATGCTGCTATCCATCCCCACCCTGTTGGCCTATTATCTATAGACATTAGTCGGCTCTTGCGACACCTGGAGGTACTTAACCTAAATAAGAATGATTGAACTACATTAATTTCGAGAAAAATCTTATTTATTGTACGTAAAAAAATTCTTTACTAACGTTAAATCTATTAATTGCAATCTTGTGTTTTTACGGAAAATTCCCATTAAGGACATGAAAAAATAAAAACAAAATAAAAATAACAGCGATGTCGTTGTGCGAGTTTAATACGTAAATGTCTAGATTTTCTAGCGGCGTTCTATGTTAAAAGCACTATCATAACAGCCAGGGTAACATCTTTTGTTCCCTCTAAATACCACCCATTATAATAATGAAGCAAAATGCACTGATTCTGAGATGCAACAGTTGGTTTCATCCATTGTTTTAAAAAAAATATTATGGATCAGAAACTTGAGCGTATAAATAGAAACACGAGGAAGATGGTTTCGTTTCATCTCTCGAAAAGCTATGTGTGACTAATATAATAAACGAAAGAGTTTGTGAATATGGATGCTTGGATGTTTAGCTAACAGATGTTGCAATATGTCACAGGTACCTACGACTGATGTCACAATATGCATGGGACAGATCTGGCTTTTATTTTTCTCTATTGAATCGACACGCCTTTTTGCACAGTTCAATGGTCAGGATGCCTCCATAGACACTACATAGACTACTCCCCGTTATAACAAAAGAGATGAGATAAAAAATAAAAACTTCGCGAACAAGGTCACGGTGTATATTTTCAAAGACACTAATGCAGAGCGTTGCGAGCATTGTCTTTGGAAATTCAAAGCGCGTGAACCAATTTTAGTACGTAATTGGACAATTGTGTAAAAGTTTACAATTAAACTCCTAGTCAGATATCAGCCTTGAACAATATCAAGAAATCCGTTAAAAAAGTAAGCTTAAACTAGACACGGACACCGAAAGGGGTGTCATTAATGCCAAACATCACTCGAGTTGATAGAACTTTTTTTACCATTAGTTTTTCTTCCTGGTTCTCAGGTTCGTTTCTGGTGGTTTACATAACCTGTAAAAACTTAGTTTCAGCACCTGTCTGGAGCCAGTAGATTATTTTAAGGAAGGTCTATTTAAATGGTCCCTTGGGTCATCAGGGTTAACATTAGTTTAATTACTTCCTTCTCAGAAATATTAATGTTACTATTTTATCGGTAATTCGAAAGTGCTAGTAATGGACCTACTTGAATAAACTATCTTCAAAATTTGAATTTGGGAGAGAACAATCATTAAAAATAAGTATAAATAAAAAATCCCGAATGTGGTTATTGTCCGTGTGGTGTCGGCATAGTAGAATAGTACCTCGCCCTGTACCAGATGACGTAAGAGGCGATTGAGGTACCTTAACCGATAGATGGCGGTATATTCATCCGTAGCAGTAAAGCCAAATACAACAGGTGATACGATTGCCACGACGCTTGTTCTCGCTTGACGAATACCTCCTATTTTCGTGAAGGCATAATATTACCAGCAGTGAACGTTTGAACGAACGATAATGATGGTTATCGTCAATTTCTTAAATCGGTCGTGGGATCGATCCTCACCCACAAATATTTATGTGATGATTGTTTATATTTGTGCTTTGTGGGGTGTTATTTATGTCTACGGTAAGAAAGAAGGTTAAGTACTCACTTAACCTTCTTTCATATATTTGTTTGTTTGTTATCTGATAGCCGTATCACAAGTTCTTAAAGCTACATATGTCGAAGCAAAGAAGAATTAAAGTATTAAAAATGGGCCAGGTCAGAAGTACCAAGAATAAACGAGCGTCTATGAAAGTCTAATGCAAATAAGGGAGGCGAGAGAGGTATGTATGACAAGATCGTAGCAAGCGGAGATCTATAGTCTCTGCCTATCCCGATGGAACACAGGCGTGTAGAATGTAAACTTCGATATAAAAAAAAGATATTTTCCACAACATCTCATACATTGACCTGACTCCGTAGTAAGTAGCTTAAGGCACTTGTGTTTTGAACACCAGACTACAGAAGAATCACAAATATACTACTTAAATACATTTTTGTAACACCCAAACACAGAACAAATACAATTATCAGCATATAAATATTTTCTCTGGGTGGGAAACAAACCCACGACCCTTTTGCGTACAAGATAGGATCACTACCACCTGCGCCATCGGGTCTGTCAAAAATACAAATTACATATAACTAAGTTTGAGGTTAGTCATTGATATCATGACTAGCATATCAGAAATATTCTTGGACAAAATCTTCACACCAGTCCCACTAGCGCCGGCTTCTGAGCTCATGTAAACTACTCTACTACTACTACTACTACTACTAAAACTCAGTGCCAGAAAATAAAGCTTGTGTATTACTTGTATAGAATGACTTAAACTGTTCTCTTTCCAATCTGCATAATGTGCTCCCTGTAACTGTAAAATTGTACTCATTATACAATTTCTCAGTTTTTCTTAATCTTCTTCTCCACTGGCACGTGTTCTTTACATGAGAAAAATATTGAGCACTTGAATTAATTATACCAGTGATTTCATGCTAGTAGGAATCTATATCAGAAAATTTACAATTGGAATCAAATACTGTTTTTCGTTGAGATAATCAAGTTTCCAACCAGTTCTCCAGTTGGAATATTGAATAACCCTGCAATTTCGTTATAAAGCTAATATGTTTATTAATATTATATAAAATAAGCTGTTGGTGATCCAGAATGCTTGCATCTACAGCACACGCCATATGGTTCAAAAACAGTCTAACCAAAACCATTCTTCTGCTTCCCTTGGCTTAAACTCTTTTTGTACTTGGCTAATTCTTCTAATGTCTTCTTAACAAACGAACTGGGTGTTGTCGAAGTCGACCTGGTACTCCTACGATTCACCAGCAATTGACAGTAGAAATACCACCACGGCAATGGGTAGTACACTGGCTTCAAAAGTAACTCCCTGCAGATCTTTCTGCTGGGCAACTCAAGACATAAAGGCCCATATCTACTGTCGCACTCGCTGACTACCGTCACGTAATGTGGCGTGAAAGAAGGTATCAGAGGTCCCCAATTTCTGTGGTAACCACAGGCCACTGAGAAAAAATTAATAAACACGAAATTAATATACATTTAGAAAACCCTATAATATTTTGAGATGTAGATAATTTCCTGCTCTTTGTATATGGCATAATCTTTTTATAAGCGAACGCAGTTTTATTTTCCAATTATTTTTATCGGTAAGTCGTGAAGCACGTAGCGTTTTTTTTATTATATTTATTTTTTACTTACAAACAAACATACAATCCACTTGATCGTTCGCGTCACCGTGGACGTGGTCCATAGACGTGTCTGTATTACAAATATTTCGCCATCACTTCACCTTTGTGTCACCTCAACTTAGTGACCTAAAGATATTAATTATGTCACATTTACCCTGTAATTTCACTGCCTACCTTACCGTTTATACCAACAATACAAATACTGAAGTTAGGCGGTAGCTGACAGTGTAAGAAGGTACCTTTAGTAAATAACCTAATCTCTAATAACAGTAACGCAAAGGTTTGTTTAAGCTTATAAATGGATGGATGTATGAATGTTTGTTACTCTTTAACACCGGAACGGCTGAACTAAATAAAATTTGTCAGAAAGGTTATTGAAAATCTGGAGCAACATATAGGCTACTTTTAATCTGAAAACCGATAGAGATGTACGTGTATTTTCTCTTAAACATTTTGCACAGGAAATCCGTCAGGGAGCGACATAAAACTTTTTTAAGAATAACAAGAGTTCCTTTTGGATTCGATAAACACTTAGCGGACAACGCCGCGGGTTAGTCTAGTTAAAAATAAACCCACGGAGATACAACATTCAACCCAACAAATACACTGGAGAGATATATAATACGCAGTGATAATAGAACAAGGGAAAATAGAGCGGAGTAATAGAGAAAAGCGTTAGTACAAACGTCACGTTTCATGACAAAGGGTTGGATAATTCGCCTATAGCACGTAATCGGGTCCGATGGCGCAGATGATAGTGATCGTAACTTGTGCGTCAAAGATCGTGGGTTCGATTGCCCCCTTGAACAAAAATGTATAAAAGACAATTCTAAAGACTGAAAAATCAAAGAAACTATATTTAAAGTTTATATAAAGAAAGAAGCCTAGGTGGCTTACTGACAATTAATATGTTCAAATATAAAAAAAAAATTAAGATAAAAAACTAAACCTTTTCTTATTAGATCAGGCCGACAATTAAGCATACAGTCCGCGTGATAGTAAGCGTCATTGCAGCCTATTGACGTTAGTGATATCACAAGGATATCATTAAAACGTTACGGCTATTTAGCGGTAAAAATATGTGAGAATAAGGTACCAATGCAGACAACCTTCTGTAATAGGTCTAGCACGGGAAACATATTTTCGAGATTAAAAGTCTAAGTGTTACTTTAGACTATCAATACTGTCTGTGCCAATTCATCTAGATCTGTCCAGCTATCCAGGCGTTAAAAAATAACAAGCATACATTCTCGTACACTTTCGTATTTATAATATTAGTAAGGATTATACGTCTGTGAAAATCCTAACGCAAACAGAATTCCAAGAAACCGCGCCAATGGAAAAACCAGGAGCCTATACCAATTGACACTGCGGAAGTTCTTTCCTTTTCACATAAATAATCAGTAAAGTCAATATAAATATTTTTTTTCTCAATTAGGGCTAACTTCAGGCACTTTTAAACAGAAACACTCCTGACTTTACGATCCTGCGATGCGCAGACAAAGTCACTTATCACATCTGTCATCGCGCAGCAAGCCTATCTTAGGACTAGACTGCCAGCAGTGGACAAGTTTTACAACTAAGTTTTCCGCATATTCACTACGCAATCTATCCGATAAAGTCTGCAAAAACTGCTGCTGATGTCCCTGTATCACTTTGGTCAAATTGACGGAACCTCCATCATCGATAACGAACATCAATGAAAAACTAACAGCGAACTTAAACCCTCGCTAAAACTGGTTCATATATCTGTCTAAATTAGCAGTTTTCAAACTATGACCTGATTTGATCTTCGTAATTGATAGCAATTTGTATCACACTGTTATTAATTATATCAATATTAAGAGTCCATGCCATGAGGTACCGGCAGAGTAGAAAAGTACCCCCTCTGTACCAGGATCGTAAGAGCCAACAGATGGTGGTATAAGCAATGTAGCTGATATGCACAGGGCGGGGATGGGCAGCAGCATCCCTGTCGCGAAAGCTGCGCTCTGCGATTGCCAACACGCTGCCCAGCGCGGCAATTATAGACAAAATTCCCTCTTTTTTGGGGAGACTTATGTCCAGCAGTGGACTTCCAATGGCTGATACGATGATGATAAAGAGTCCACTGTCGGACATAGGCCTTCCAAAGATAAAGATGATGAGAATGTTGCTGCCCCCACATTTTAGTATTTAAGATACGCTGTTACGGATGGATATACCGCAACCTGTCGGTTCCGGTACCTTAGTCGCCTCTTACGACACCTGGTATAGGAGGAGGTACTATTCCACTCCGTTACCCCACGGCGTTATTGGAACTATGGAACGATATTAAAAAAGTTTTTGAAAATTTTAAAAAATTTAATTTTTTTTTTGGATCATAAGATTAACTAACATTTAAAATGTTGACCTACAGTTACGAAATTTGATAAGGCAAGGTCATAACACAAATACGGAAAAATCCGAAAGTTGATCATTTCTCGTTATATCACAACAAAATTGGACAAGTTGTGCGTGGTCGGTGTATCACACGTAGGGTTCCTCAGCATGTATAAAATTTAACATTTCTTAATATTGCTGCTTTTGAACGGTTTTTAAACACGATTTCATCAACTTTTTTTAATATAAATTTTCTTTTTCTGAATGTTTGATATACAAAATCTTCAAATATCGCGAAAATATATCAAAGGTTTACTAAATACGTTTGACTTGAAGCCATCCGCGTTTATTCGAGATTTTATCGAAAGTAGAATGTCAGTGGAAGTTGTATGTTATTTTTTAAATAAAACAAAACATGATGCTATTTTATCATTATTTTCCATTAAACAACTATAGCAATATGAATATAAAGTAACACCGTTTTAAAGGGTTTTATTTACCTATTTGTTTTTTTACGCGGCACTCAAATTATTCCAATTAAACAAAAAGCCAAATGCATACAGAGATCTCCCGTATGCATTTGATAAAACTGGGTATTATTTTTATATCCTCTTAAAGATATTTTTAGGTTTCACTTAGAACCAGCCAGTAGTGATGATCTCAACTTACACTTACATCAAATGCTCTATTGCTTCACATTTTTGGAAAGAATGCTGTTTTAATCATAATATTGGTTAGAAAGAACAAGTTCTTTCTTATTGATATGCATTATTAACCGTTTTAATGCGTCGAAACTATTCATAGGTTATAATATTGCGTAATAAACTGGCCATCAAAAAAGTGTTCTGCAGTTACCGTTATTTATATTTATTTCGTTAAACAAGTGTGGGTCGTAATGGACAATTTAACTTTATATCTTTTCATATTTTTTGGATGAGAATAACAAGATAAAACTGCCACGTATTATACCTTAATTAGTTTTATTTTTATATACTTAAATAAATTTTTATTGACGGGCTCAGGTAGTGATCCTTGTGCGCCAAGGATCGTGATTTCTATTCTCAGCCAGAGCAAATATTTATATGTTGATATTTGTGTTTGATCTGTGTCTAGGTGTTAAATATATGTATTTGAATAGTACATTTGTGATTCCTATGTTATCTTGCGTCCGTAACACAAGTGCTTTAAGCAACTTACCACGGAGTCAGGTCAATGTATGGTATGTTGTGCGAATTTATAGTTTATTATGAGACTCATTATACCGGCTGAGTAAAATAGTGCTTCCCCCTGAACCAGGTATGGTAAAAGGTGACTGATGCATGAGTTAATGTATGTTTTATCAATAATAATAAATATTTCTTTTTTTCATAATGAGACTAAAATTCAATTCGAGAGTGCTGCTTAACCGATTTTATGACATTCATATTCCAAATTAAGCTATACAAGAAAAACCAAGTTATAGGATGTCTAATATTTTGGATCAATTGCCGTGGGTTAGAAAACACAACCATATGATAATTTTTTTACTGTTTTTTTTCGATAATTTAACTGTATTGTCAATATACTATATATATTCAATATACACTCATTTGCAAAAAAACAGACACCCAAGCAATGATTCATTTCAAATGTTACTATTGGTTTGTTTGGTAATTATAGGTAGTTTTGCTTTCACAATTTTGTAAATTAATAAGCAAATAATCGTTTTCGTCAGTATTATCATAAAATGTTGATAAAATGTATGGGTTTTAATGCTTAAGTTCACTAGTAGTGTATGCTTGCTAGTAATGCATATGCTCGTGAAGTAAAAGGTAACAAAGTTTTTTGTTTGTTTTTTTTTATAGAGTGACAGCAGATAAATGTTTAGTATCGAGTGTGACCTCCTGTAGCTGAAATCACAGCTTGAATTCGTCTGGGTATGCTAGCGAGGATATCGCGGATACTTGCTTGCGGAATACGTTCCCACTCCGCGGTAATCACATTCTTCAGCTCTCTGATGGTCTGCTGAGCCGGTTGTACTGATGTCACGCGTCGTTTCAAAACGTCCCAGACATGTTCTATAGGATTGAGGTCGGGACTTCGAGCTGGCCAATCCAAACGACGAATGCGATCTCTTGCACACACGCTTCCACATCGCCAGACCGGTGGACGCGAGCGTTGTCGTCCATAAAAATTGAGTCTTCGCCTAAAGCGGCCAATGCGGGTTGTGCATGAGGAATTAGAACTTCCGTTATGTATCGATGTCCAGTCAGTGAGCCGTTTTCAATGAAGACTAACTCTGTACGAGCAATTGAATTTATTCCTGCCTAAAACATAACAGAGCCCCCACCATAAGGTGTGATTTCTACAAAACTAGCCTCTGCAAATCGTTCTCCTCGTCTTCGTATCACTCGCCGACGTCGATCTTCACCTCGAGCCATGAAGCATTGGCTGCAACCCTCTTCGAGCAGCGCAATAATTTTGGTAGCTTTTACCATTTTCTCTAACATTATTGAGACAGCTAAACAGCAATGAAGTCGAAGCTTCAATTAAGAATATGAAATAAGTTCATAAAAATTGACTAAAAGTTATGAAAACCGACATAGTCTTTTGGAACTTCGAACCAAAAATGTAGGATAAAAAGTAGGTTTCTGTAAAATGAACATCAAACTAAAATTTGAATTTAGAACGTACTGTTTTAAACACCACGGCATTTTTAAAACCAGCCAGTAACTTGTACAAATGATTAAAATCATTTTGGAATCGTATTTTTTTAAAGAAGAATTAAAACCAAAACCGTTTTTTTGCAAATGACTGTATTATTGTACTTTCAGGCTATATTTAAGTTCGCTAATTTTTTCTTACTCTACTTAAATTCATAAAAACCTGTAATTGACTTAATGTATTTTAAACTATCTTATCTAGTGTTTATGTATGAGTAGCGGTTGGTTTATACACAGAATATATATAAGGTGTTACTAAAAAAAGGCTTTATAATTACATAAACTCGATAATTCTTAAGGTATACTGAACTTTCCGTGAACGAACCAGTCTTACAAACGGCCGGTATAAAAAGTTAAATCAGCTGTGTAAAATCCGGTCATTTTTGCAGTGCAAGGCCAAGCCTTTCTTTTTGCGTTCAATTGGAAATACCTTCAAAGGTTTTGAGGCTACCTTTACGACGCGATCTCATTTCTTCGAATGTTTCAACAGACTTAAACCTAAAAATAAATTAATTACAGCGATTAGATAACTCAAAATATGATACTCGGCTTAAATAGAAAAAATTAACAAAAACAAAGTGTACAATTGAAGAAAAAAATAATAAAACATATACATATTGTTTGGTATACAAAATCTTCAAATATCGCTAAAATATATCAAAGGTTAACTAAAAACGTTTGAGAATTTCCAAAAGTTAAGTACAGCGACTTGAAGCCATCCGCGTTCATTCAAGATTTTATAGTCAAAGTATATCATCAGTGGAAGTTTTATGTTATTTTTTAAATAAAACAAAACATGATGCTATTTTATCATTATTTTCCATTAAACAACTATAGCAATATGAATATAAAGTAACACCGTTTTAAAGGATTTACCTATTTGTTTTTTTACGCAGCACTCATATTATTCCAATTAAACAAAAAGCTTTCTTTCTCTTCGATATGCATTATTAACCGTTTTAATGCGTTGAAACTATTCCTAGGTTATAATATTGCGTAATAAACTGGCCATCAAAAAATTGTTCTGCAGTTACCGTTATTTATCTTTATTTCGTTAAAGAAGTGTGCGTCGTAATGGACATTTTAACTTTATATCTTTTCATATTTTTTGGAAGAGAATAACAAGATATCATTTTTAATAATATTCGTTAAAGTATCTTTGTTTTACGCCCGTTTTCGTAAATGGAAACTAAACAAACACGATAAATATTATGCCATCAATTAACAAAAGTCTAACCCATTACAAAAAGTCGTAATATACCGGTTACGACACATTTGTAATACAGAAGCCATATTTCCGCGAAATTAATGCATACAGAGCAGAAAATTGCTCACGATCATTGAATAAAATTAAACTCTCTCGGAAGGCTGCAAGACATTACGGTGAGGAGCCTTTGCCTACGGAAAAAAATGACGTATCATTGTTCGCACAGCGCGCATGCGTCGCGCGCGTCTTCCCGCGCTTTTTCGGCGCCATATTCGAAAAGTTTAATCGAAAATGAAAACTCACAAAGTTATATGCGTTGTGTTTGTATGAAATGCAGACGTGGCAAAAATTTATCTCTAAATAAGTTTGTAATTCTACAATAAAAATAAAACAATATTATTTGATAATTAATTAAGATGGAATGTTCAAACAGCAGAAGATGTAAAGTTTTGAGTGAAAGGACTTCAATAAAGGTTAGCAGAAATACAAAATTAAGTGGTTTACAAATACTTTATGCGGGTCTGATAATGTGTATAGTGCCATCAGTGCTGTGTGTGCCAGGTAAGCGTTAGCTGTTGTAAACATTTTATTACCAAACAAGATACATTAATTGCTTATTTACATTACATATAAAATTATCAAACTGTATATATACTAAAGTATTTTTATATTTATACTAATATATTTTTATATTATATATTTTTGTGTTATCATAAAAAGAAAGTTGTAAAAGAATCATATTTTGTTTCTCTATTGTATTTTTGATGTAGAACTGGGGAGTTCTTATATTTTGTTGGGTCAGTTTAGGAGTTGTTATAATTTTAAAAAGACGTGAAACAATATATACAAATATCAGGCCGACTATATAAAGAATCATGCTGACACCTACGAGAGAAAAAAGAGTAGGCTACATGACTAAGTTTTCTTTTTTTGCTACCCATTACACTTTGCTTCGCGTGTTAAGCTAAAACGTGTTGCTAATAGTACTGTATCTAAAATGACGAATAAGTATTAACGATAAAGTTTTGAATACGTTTTGAGCGCGTTTCTACTCAAATATAATGACGACGGAATATTTGTTAATAAACAACAAAAGTAGTGATCAAATTAAACAATTATTTCACTATTAATAAAATTATAACCATAAATATTTACTACAAAGCTATTTGTGTATTTATTTATGAAGGCAGATTCACAAAATTATAGTATTACAGGTATATAGTATACTAGCTGTGCCAGCGATTTCGTCCGCGTGAAAGTTTTTTTTTTGGGTACCATACCTTAACTTATATAAACTTTGAATTTCACGTTTACTTATATCGAATCAATGGCCTAAAAAATAAGTTTCCAGTTTCTAGCTTTAAAAATGGCGATACTTCCATATAACTTTTCATCCCTCCTTTTGACTCCTTGAGCCCTTATTTTGAATTAAAAAATAGCGTATGTCCTTTCTCAGGATCTTAAGATTGTCTGTGCCAAATTTCATCAAAGTCGGTTGAGAGGTTAAAGCGGGAAAGCGTAACAGACAGACAGACAGACAGACAAAGTTACTTTCGCATTTATAATATTAGTAGGGATTACTATGATAATTTAATTCTCACATACCCCATACTTACAGAGTGCTTTAAAGCACTAATCTCACTGATATCAGACAATAGAGGAATCATAATTAAAATACTTTAATACATACCTTTAACACCCAGACATAGAACACTAAATGCATCATTATCTAGGTGTCAAAAAGATGTATGTGAGTTTTATAATTGTGAATCCGTAACACAAGTACTTTATGCGACTTACCACGAAATCAGGTCAATGTTTAAGATGTTGTGTGAATATATTATTATTATTAAACATTACTTATTCAAAATCTATTTTGGATTACGGGGAATCTGTATTTTTATTGACTATAAAAACCACCCACGCTTGTGACGTGCGATCCATTTCTTTCACGGATCCCATGACGCAGATGGTAGTGATCCTATCTTATGCGCCAATAGCCGTGGGTACGATCCCCAACCAGGATATTTTTTATATACTTAGTAATATTTGTGCTGGGTGTTAAAAATATGTTTCCTTCATTCACAACACCACTTGTGTACAAGCGAGTTATCTCGGAGTCACTAAAATGTATGAGATATTATGTTTTATATTTATTAACTTAAAAATAATCAAGGCGCAAAATCGACTCGCACTAGATAATTTTTTTATCTGCTTGATATTTGACGCTTTAGAATGCACTCGTAAACTTTACGCGTTCATATTCATAAAGTATTATATCTCCCAGAAGACTTGTACGATGCTCACGTAAAATTAGCTCTATATATATTACGTGGCCTAGTAGTACTCTATGAGGATCGATGCGAGTAGATTTGTGCACAAAGAATGTAGTTTTCCTAGATTTGTACACGACCTGACTTAGACACAATGACTGGGTTCAGCACAAGTAATCGTGGGTTCGATCCTCGCCAATATAAATGATAAACATTTCCGTTTATTCTATGTCTTTATATCCTATATATAAGCATTATATTTGTAATTTCTTTGTTTTCTGATATCGCAGCCCAAGTGTTTTAAGCTGATTATCACGAAGTCAAGTCTCCTTAATGGATATTGTATATCAATTTTATTTATAAAAAGAATGGTTAATGCTACTTGTAAAAGTACTAATGTACACACTAAAATGAGTACCCGAGCTTATGATGAACGGAGGACGATCATTGGAGTTAAGCAACTTTTGCAACGGTTGGCATTTGGATGGGTAAACCCAAAATCAATTATGTCGAGCTACTCTGAGGCTCGAAAGGTACGTTAGCCAATGGTCGCGGATGCATTTGCAGTCCTTAATATATAGGAATCCGCATTGGATGCGCATAGTCATTACCTGGACTGCTACTTATTGGAGGGCCTGAATAGAGACCTTAAAATGGCTGTTGATTCTATCCTCGTTCGAAACGGAATTTGAACTTAATGTAGTTCTATTTTAAATTATTTATCAAATCTCGTACATACATGTCGTACATGGGGATAAATCAGATTAACAGATCGTAAATTATAGCACATCTTTAATTTTTCTTATAGGGGGTAGTTTTATTTATAGCATATAATTTCATCTTCTCTAATTAAAACGCATCTGTATATGTAGCCTTACAGTTGTTATTTGAGTATATTTATAATAATAATAATAATTAGGAGTCCGGTAAAACTTTGCCCATAATGGCTGCGCTAAGAAGTTGTGGCGCCAATCATCACCTCACAATGCTGCTGATATGCTGCATCCCATCATCGCCCTGTTACATTTGATTCCCCGCTTTTTCTGGTGGCTCTACCATCATCAGTCGCTTCTTACATCTGGTACAGGAGGAAGGGCTGTTCTAGCCTGCTATCGAACATTATTACTCGAATATTATTTGGAGACACATAAACCATCAAAACTATATAAAGGATCTAGTCTGATCTATGTTAATCACGGTTGCGCGCGGTTCGGCAGAACCGATGTCCTGAAACGGAACGGCGGCTCCGGTAATCGATTGCCATTAACTCGATTACACAACGTGTTTCCGATACGATCGTAGTTGCGGTGCGATTCATCCAATTATTTGACTGCAGAGTATCGATATTCTAATGCAGTGCTACACATAACAATATTTTATACTGTTTTATGATTATAACAAAAACTTCTTTAAGCCGGCTGGTCTTAATGTGCTCAACAGTTTTAAAGTCAGTCAAATAAATCTTTATTTAAATAGGCCTATCATAGGCACCTTCAAAAAGTAAAAAAAAACAAAAAAATGTTAACCATATTATCCAGTGTTATAAAAGTTATTTAAACTAATAGGTCATTGAGTTTCCTATTTTAATACTAGTTTGCCTGCTCTAGACGGGTCTTATAACTATATTTATAGCAGGTTCATTACCGAGCCACCAGAAAAGAACCTGCAAGAAAAACTGATGAGGATAAGGGTTCCAATAACACCAATTGGTAGTTATTGGAACCCATTGCGGCTTAGGCACTAACAAACCGTTGTGCTTAATAGTAGATGTTAGAGCAATTCAATTCAATTCTAAGCAGATTCATAAATAATATAATCTTTCAAGCAGCAATGCTACCTACGGCGTATCAATAATTTAATTTATTACGCAATTCTAAAATTTAATGAAAGGAATATTTGTAATGTACTTAAAATTTTATTATACTTATATTTTTACACTATTGCCCCAAAAAAATACTTATTTAATACATTAATTATTTAAATCCTAGCAATGGGCACTTTAAGCTTATACTTATTTCTAGTATTTATTTTTTGTAAGTCACTATTTTCTGAAAATCAGATATATTTTTGTTAATCTAATTGTTTTGTAGGTATGATTTTCTGGCATAACTAGTCTTCGACCGCGGCTGCGCATGCGCACACCCATTAAACATATGTTACGCTTTTACAGCTTATCCCGATTATCAATTTTGCTGAAATCCAATCCACCAATGGGTTGGCTCTAGGTAATGGTAGGTTTTGAAAGTACCGCCAGCATAAGTTTGGAAGTACGAAGTCATAACCGTAAGCTAGTATCTTTTTATTTTTTTTTATTAGACCAAGTCGACAGTAGTGGCGTGATAGTAAGTGTCAATGCAGCCTATAAACGCTCGTAATATTAGAGGGATACCACTAGAGCGTTGCCAACCTTGTAATTTAAAGATATTATGTCACATTACTCAGTATTTTCAGACTCAACATTCAAACTGGAACACAGCAATGCAAGGATTGCTATTTAGCGATAGAAATAGGTGAGAATGAGGTATCAATTGCTTTTATAAGTCCCATCTTATATAAAGTATCTTTACAAATTAAATCCTTTGTTAGCCACAAAGGATTTAGTTTATTATTTATTCGTAATAACTACTAATCGATACAATACACTTTACATTATTCCAATTGAACATGCACGTTTAGTATTTAAATTTCGTTGTATGGATTCAATGCTAATACGGCTTATGTCAATTAATTTTATAATTTAATTTTTAGATGGAATTTAATTATTTTAGAAACTATTATAACATATCCATTATAACATATTTATTTTAGTAGGCGCCTAGTGTTCGAAATTCGACCACAATTCATTAAATTTTCAATTTTGAACTTTATTCATTTCTCGTTATTGTTATTAACATTAGCACAATTTTGATATACAATAAAAGTCGAAAGAAGTCAAAAGAAAATAATGCTAAATCCTACATACGAATAATGTTTACTTCATTTATATTGTATTATGTGAGTCAAAATATCATTTCAAGTTTGTGTAATAATTGAAAAAAATAGCAAAAAAATAGCACTTTTCCAAATTAATTGTATCATATTTATTTCACATTCATCTGTTTTACCTAAACCGATTATTATTTACACAACATCTCATATGTTGGATTGACTTCTAGTTAAGTAGCTTATAGCACTTGTGTTACGGATATCAGACAACAGAGATATTACAAATATAATGCTTTTAAAACATACAAATATAACCCAGCCATAGAATAAATACAAATATTTATATGATCAATGTTTGTCTTGGGTGGGGATCGAACCCACGTCCTTTGGCACACAAGATAGGATCACTACCAACTGCGCTATCATGCCGTCAAATATAAATATTTTGGCAGCCATACATTTATGTAATAAAACAAAAGAAAAATAAGAATTAAGCCAATATATAACTTCGTTGGTGGTTGATAAAACGTTTATAGAGATATATTTTCGGAGACAAAAACAGAAAGACAATTATAAATTCGTAAAGGCAACGGGCGTGTTGAACGGTTTCTAAAAATATAATAGAAAAAAAAATACATTTCAGTTGGCAACTTATGCATCCAAAACACCTTACTTAAATGCAACAGAGCGGAACCGAAGAAGCTTACGAGAATGATAATTATCGGCTGGTCTCACTTTCTTAGGGCAGACTCACTTATTTATAGTCCATCGGTTCAGCGTGCTAAGGGCCCTGCACTTCAACTTGCTAATCCACCGGTCTATGTCGATAACTTTGGTTCATTTACGGGTCTCCTCATTTCTGATTCGTTCGCAAACATGTTCAAGCTTTATAAATTTTTTATTATTTATTAAAGCTCACAGCAAGTTTAGTTTAGCCATTACGTTTTACATTTTATATGCAGGAGACTATGATAACATCATTTTCATCATCAGCATTGATACCTAAGTACTAGCAGACTAACACTGCAACAGCTAAACTAATAAATATTATTTTTCTACAGGCTTCAGTGAGAATATAATATTCAAGACCAAAGAGAATATAATATTCTCTTTGGTATTATCAATAAATGAAATAAAGAAATAAATCAATCTTGTTCTAATGTCATAAGTCTTGCGGGGCTCACGCTTCACGAGGAAGTCTTTGACAAATTATTGATAATTACAATAATAGTTCGTTGTGCATTTATCTAGAAAGGAATATTTAATAGTAATCATTTTAATCACATAATAATTTTCAATGCATCGTTAATAATAAAACTGTTTAATTGAACTATTGTACAGGCTTGCATCCTTTTATAATTGGAAAGAGATAGTGAACGACCTTCCTATGACTTTATCCATCTATTAAGTTACCTATTAAATTTTCTATATGTAATTGTCTGCTTACAATTCATTTCCTGAGGTGATCTGACCTGATATAAATAGGATATTCTCATGCATCGAACGCTAGGTTTGTAAGGAATGTTGAATTTCCTTGTTGTCCAAGCGATATGCAAGAAGGTCATATATCTCATTAACAGCAGTTTACATACAAGTAACTTCATGTTTATATGCGTTTATATACCAATAGCAAATACCCTCTGTATTAAGTGTTTAGCAATCGTATTTTTTTTAAATCTGCTTGCATTATAAATCTATTCTAGATGTTCCAATGTGTCATTTGAATGTATAGTGTAGCGTTATATTATATATACATATATGTTTATATATTTATTTATTTACCAATCAAAATGCGGCACATTCCACAAAATGTTGTAGCAAATCCTTTACGGTTTAAGCCGTACCGTTTGTAGAAAGCGCTCCTCCTAGAAGTGAAATCTGCTTGGTGTCTTTCTATATTTAAGAGAATGGTGAAGGACCAATCTGTCACTTAAATTTTGAACCCTAATAATTCATTTTCGATCCCTGTTTGATTCCCGCGGGATTCGATACAATAGAGAAGTCTTTGGAAAGCTAACATATCAACAAAATACTAAAGCATAGTAAAAATACTTAATCAAATCACTTTGAAAATGGCAAGTCATCATTTTCATTTCACTTTCTATTGCTATCGAATATCTATTTGGTGTAACGGCATAGATTACGTTTTCTTTTGCGCCTATTAATATACAAATGTAAATATTATCTTCTAATCTTAACTTAATACATAAATAAATACAGTCGAGGCGTGTTTATTCGTTCTTGAAAATTAAATTTAAAAATTTACTAATAAATCTTAACTTAATTTTTTCATTGTCTGGTTTTAAATTTAATATAACTATTATTTTTATTTCAGAATTTCACTGGCGGATAGTTAGGCTATAATATATTGTACAATATTACTTTTATTTAAAAATAATAATTATATTACTGCGAAGCGTGAATTAATCAAAATAATAATTATAAGCACATTTATTGTTCAAATACCTAATGAATATATTCTCATATTATACGTTTAGTAAAAAGCTGTGAGGCGGGGATGTTGCTGCCCATCCTCGACCTGTACATTTGAGCTACACTCTTTCGGATGGATATAATGCCATCTGTCGATTCTAGTACCTTAGTCGCCGCTTACGACACCTGGTGCTATTCTATTCTGCCGGTACGTCACAGCACGTCAAATATATCTAATTAGCAGTTGATAAGTATTGACAATGAATATTGTATCCATTATAGTACCTACACACAAAAAACTTACGCATTCGTCTCATATACATAATACATTTTTATTATAATTCCCGCCATTCTTGTTAGAAAACGAAAGTGGCATAACGTGATATTATCAAACTTTTTCTGACCGCTTACTCTGTAAAGATAGTTTATCAAAACACACATGTAAACCTCTTCACTAGCATATAAGAAAATAAATTCACATAACATCTCATACATTGACCTGACCGAGATAAGTCTCTTAAAGCACTTGTAATACGATAATTAGATAATAGAGGAATCACAAATACAATACATGAATACATATTTAACAACTAGATAAAGAACAAACACAAATTTTCATCAAATAAATGTTTGTCCAGGGCGGGGATCGATCCCTCGACTCTTCGTGCATAAGATAGGATACAATAACAAGAGAACAAAAAGTAATAAAATGCAATAGAATGGATTGTTAACAGCGTCGCTGTCGCTAAGGTACGGTAATTGCCACTTTACCTGCCCACCGTGGCAATAATGTGCAATAATCCACTGGAATGTTAACCTCTTTGGGAGGTTTGATAAGTCCATGCATTAAATAGACCTCGAACAAAGGTTATCTGCATTGGTACCTTACTCTTACTTATTTCTACCGCCAAATAGTAGTGTTCGCATTGCTGTGTTCCGGTTTGAAGGGTGAGAGAGGCGGTGAAGTTACTGAGTAATGTAGTGAGTAGTAAATAATAAATGATATGATGAATATATGACTATTATGAAAACACTTTATGAATATATACGAATATATAATATACTAATATATAAATATATATATAGTATAATAAAATCTAAACAAAGATCTTTTTCATTTTTTATCATTGTTTTATTAAATCCGCGGGCAAACAGAAATGGTCACTTCCATCCAAATCTCTCCGGTTCCGCTAGCCTACACAAATTAATGTATACAGATGGTCTGCTCCCTTACGGCGTTAAAAAAACAATTTTTTGTACTGCCTGAACATTTCACTGGTGGCATCCTAAACGCTTATTGAATATTTCATCATCATTATCATATCGGCCATTGGAAGACTATAGTTAGCCAAGTTCCACTTAGGCCTGTCCATCAAAGAAAGAAAACATTTATTGACGGCACAAAATAGACAAATTAAAACATAAAAAAATTACAATAATATCAGTTAATTCGGTCAAGAAAGGGTGGAATTTCACCCATAATTGCCGCGCTGGATAAACATGTTGCCGATCGCAGAACACAGCTTTGGCGATGATGCTGCCTATCTCTACCCTACGCAATCGAGCTATACTAATTTAGATAGATATACCGCCAGTACCTTAGTCGTCTCTTAAGACAGTTGGTACAAGAGGAGGTACTATTCTACCCTGCCACACCACACCGGTGCCACACAGCAGATAGGTACTTTTTATAAACTAAAACTTTTATGTATTATATTCTCTTTTTTATATGCATAATCAAAGTTAAACAATAAATATACTCTTAGATAACTCCATCTTATCGTATATGATATTCAAATATATAAATTGTTCATGCAGTACAATGTTTAGTCAAACTACAAAAATCATATAAATGTAACAACTATTTTGCTGCTTTACGCTTGCACCAGTTTACGTGATTTGTAAGCAACGGACTTTCTGTACTGTTTTAATTTGTGACGAAGTGTCCGCTACTCGACCGTTAGCTCCATATTACCGCTTTCACTTACGCAGTCGACCAACGTTTCGTAAACTAATTAAAATTATACCTTAATTTGCATCAACACGAGGATTATTTAAAAAGGATACTATATAAATGATAATATTAATAACATCCTTAAACTACAAGGCGACTTAGTGACAAAACCAAGTTACGTGTTATGGTTGAAAAGGTGGAATTATTTTCATCTATTATACGAGGTAGACCTCATACAAATCGTCTGCTTTTGTACCTCACTCTTACCTATTTCTAACGCCAAATATCAGATTTGCATTGCTGTGTTTTTGTTTGAAGAGTGAGCGGCAGTAAAATTACTGAGTAATGTGACTTAAGTCTCAAAGTTGGTAACGCGGTAGGGATAATGTTTTACTGTTCAAACTTTTTTTGCAATTTATTGTATTTTAGATTTTTTTTGTGCGTAAACTTTTTTTGCCGCTTATAGTCCCTGCCCCTACGAGCGATAACCAACAGGCCCAGAGCTACCGGGCTCACTCCTCCTCCTCCTCCTCTTTTGCTGAATTTCATTATTAAATTCACCCCCAACGATGGCCGCCCGAGCCTAGGTCGAGCCTCGAGAGGGCATCGGACCTCTCATCTATGAGAGGCCCCGCCCTCTTTTTGCGGTCCAGCAGTAGGTTTGTTCGGAAAAAAAAACCCTAGTAATGGCGTTATTACCATAAAATATTTACTGCAATCGACTTTAACAAAGCCATTGGTTGTGTCATCCAAATACGCCGCTCTTTTGACAAAAATTACAACATACCACGTGAATTTTAATAGTAATAGACATACAAGTAGCATTTGAAACATCGAAGTTGTTCTGTGACAGTGGGCGTAGTGGTCTAATGCACGATTTGCATTGAACGCGACTCATCAAAGCGAGGTTGAAAGTATTTCACAATATACATTTATATTTGACCAGGTCGACAAACAAACATAAACTCCACGCGATTTTAAGCTTCACTATAGTATAGACGCTCGTAATATCACAACGATATCAATAGCACGTTGTAACCTTGAGAGCTAAAGATGTCACATTACCCAGTAACTTCATTGTCTCTCTACAGCAATACAAATACTACCATTTGGCAATAGAAAGAGGTGAGACTGAAATACTAATGCAGACGACTTCTGTATGAGGCCTATCTTATGTTAAAAAAATAAACTTCTATACCAAAGATTCTTAAAGTGAATTCTGCAGATCCAAAGGATTCACTGAAATAACATTTAGCATTAAATTAAAATTTAATGTGAAAGACTTAGGAAAAAACCCATTGCTGAAAGTCCCAAGTTCCCAAGAAGAAAATGTATTGAAATTTTTTTGTCAATAATTGCCACGCTAGGCAGGTGTGTTGTCAAACTCAGGGTGTAGCTTTGTCATAGTTCCATCCATCCATATCCATCCGGTTACCTATCCCCGCTCAGTTATGTTTAAGCTCCGCTGAACTGATACACTATTTGCGGAGTCAGGTACCTTACCTCTTCTACTCTGCCGGTACCTCATAGCTGGAATAAGTCAATATTTCCAACTAAGATTATAATTAATTTAAAACTAGAAAATCGCCCCGTCTTCTTCGTCTTCTTGTTTGATCCCGTTATTCTGGTACAAATCCGGTCTTGACAATTACAAACACAACAGAAAAATATATCCAAGTTAGTGCAGTCGTTCCAGACCTATGCGAGTGAATTTCGACGATTAACTTTTGACAGACTGATATCCCAGATGGTAGTGATCCTATCTTGTGCGCCAAACATCGTGGGTTCGATCCCCGACCAGCTTAAATATTTATATTTGTTTGTGTCTGGGTGTTGAAAGTATGTATTATATTATTATATTCGTCCTCAGTGATTCCTTTGTTGTCTGATGTCTGTTACACAAGTGCTTTAAGTGACTTATCACGGAGACGAGTCAATGTATGAGATGTGGTGTGAATTTAAATTATTATTTTTATTAACATAGATTGCCTTGTCATTACTTGACAACATAATGTAACACCGCGAACATTTCACAGCTTGCATCCACAAACGTGCAAATAAACTTTACTAAAAATGTGTCAGCCGAAAAGTATGTTATCAGCCTTGATATATACAAAATGAACCTTCAAATGTTTACCATGATTCTTAAATGTTTACAATTTGTCTAAACATTGATTTAAGAGGTTAAGAATTGTAGAATAGACCTTCTGATGTTTCTAAGTTAATACAAACATTATATTATGTTTATGTTATGTTTAATTTTTATCGGTCAACTATTTTTTTTTATTAGGTACTATATTGGTGACCAAGCATGCATTATGTTCCGAGTAAGAATAAGGGTCATTATGTATAAAATACAATTTCACAATAATAAATAAATTTAACCAACATCTCAAACGTTGATCTGACTTCATTAATGCATTTGTGTTACAAACATGTAAATAATATCCAGATACAGAACAAATACTAATATTTGTCATCATATTAATATTTGTCCTGGGTGGGGATCGAACCTACGACCTTTGGCGCACAAGATAAGATGACTACCATCTGCGTCATCGGGCCCGCCAAACGCTCGTGATATCACAATTATATCACTAGCACTTCGCCAACCCTGTACCTTTATATCATCTCATTACCTAGTGATTCCTCTACCTCTCCAACACTTAAAATTGGAACAGAGAAACGGCGACACTGCTGTTAAGTAGTAATAAAAGGTCCAGTATAACTCGAACAACGGTTAGAGTATAAAGAAGTGTTCGGCCTTAACCTTTCCATGTTTCCATAGCTGACTAATCTCCTAGTACGGTTGGTTGTGTAAAGAGCTTATACCAACCGAATCAATGGCTGTTAGCGAACTAACGTGACAGGCGTTTGTGCAAATAAATGCGTGCGCGGATTTTACGTAATCATAGTTTTGTTTTACTTTTGCCCATTTGAATGAAGCTTAAAGATTTGAGAAGCTTATTTTACATATATTAAGGCGTACCGAGGGTATCTATTTACACTTTGTCACACTCAGCAATCAGAATTGACAGTGTAGGACGATTTATTTTTTTATTAGACTCTGTCGACACACAAGTATACAGTCCGCATGATAGTAAACGTCACCACAGCCTATAGACGTTTTTAATAACAAGCGCGTTACAGATCTTGTAACTTAAAGATGCTATATCACATTGTCCAGTGATTTCACTGCCTCCGGCATCCATCAAACCGGAACACAGCATAGCAACCAGTGCTTTTGGGTGGAAAGGTGAGAGTGGCATACCAGTTCAGGCGACCTTTGTGCAAATCCAAGAATCACATAAAAAAATCACATACAATTAATCCTCGATTGCAATGGCTTGTCTGGGTATCATCAGCGGTAGAATGTCTACTGCTGGACATAGGCGACCCCAAGGTATTTCCAACAGAGTAATGATAAAATTATATTCTTTACTTTAGTCTCAGCAAATGATAACACGCCTTATAGATACTATACATAGATTATTCGTGGGTGAGTGTGTCCGTGTAAGTTAAAAAATATTTGTAAAAGAAGTTTAAGAAGAAAAGAGAAAAGTAAGGCAATATGTAATTATGAAATTTAAGAATCACAATAAAAAATCGGGTCATGTTTCATGATATGATGTTATAATTTGAGGAGACTAACATAAAGAGTTGATTTTATACTATTATGCTGATGGAAATATCTCGGGTATGCCACTGATGTCATCAGGAGATGATGATTTTAAATAGTGGATTGTCATATGTCAATATTTTTCATTCTGTATAGTATTTGCTCAATATTAATGTTACTTATTTTAACAGTAGCTGTGCCCGCGACTTCGTCCGCGTGGAATAGTTTTTTTGGGTACCATACCTCTTTGCCCTAATTTATATAAACTTTAAATGTCATGTTTATTTATATTGAATGAATGGCCTGAAAAATGAGTTTCAAGTTTCTAGCTCTAAAAATAGGGATACTTCCATACAACTTTTCATCCCACTTTTTGACCCCTTACAACCCTTATTTCGAATTAAAATTGTCCTTTCTCAGGGTCTAAAGATTGTCTGTGCTAAATTTCATCAAAATCAGTTGAGAGGTTTAAGCGGGAAAACGTAACAGATAGACAGAGTTACTTTCACATTTATAATATTAGTAAGGATTAGTAGGGATAACAATAATATTCAAGTTGTGTTAACTAATTTGATCGACGCCCACTCATTCTGGGAATAAAATATATTTTCGGCGTACATACTAATATTATAGACGCAAACGTCTGTTTATCTACCTGCCTCTTAGATTATAATTTATCGAGATCAAATGGAATAACGGATATTAAAAAAAATTGTCATAAGTTACTTTCAACCTCAGAAAAATGTATAATGCTGTCTTTGAGATACGTTTAGTTCTATTTTACACAGGGTTAGAAATTATGTCTTCCACGTTGCTGGTTATGCAAAGAACGTCTTTTTATTTCAGGAAAGAGAAAAATTCTCGCAGGTAGCGATATAAATGAATCCCACGCGGGTGAAAACGCGGTCGAAAAACTAGTATCTAATTCATCATATCAGCCATTAGAAGTCCACGGTTGGACGGTTGCCGCGCTAGGCAAGCTTATTGGCAATCGCAAGTCGCAGCTATCCCGACGTGGATGCTGTTGTCCATCCCCACCCTGTGCATTTTAGCTTCACAGTATCAGATAGTCGCCTCTTACGACACCTGGTACAGGGGAGGTACTTCTTTACTCTGCCGGTGCATAACGGTGGTATCTAATTATCTGTATATAAAAACGTAACTAGGTGCACCCTGCACTTACACATGCGTAATTCCGCTCCTTCAGAATACAGTTATAAAATATAGCTTATGTAAAAAACATGTTTTAAGACTTTTAAATTGGTTTAACAGTTGTTGAGTGTATTTGCTATAAATCTTGATTGCATTGTTTAAGTTTAAGTCAGTAACTCTTATTTATTATAATGCTGAAGACGAGGCGGCCCTTGCTGCTTTGTATTTATAAAAACCGGCCTAAATGATTTTTATTTTAAATCGTAATTATCAAGCAAATAAGAAAACCTTACTATTTTATTGTTATATATTAGTTTAGTAACCGATTACATAGAAATAGATTGTGCAGTGAAATCGGTTGTTTAATAAATTAGTGGTATCGATTATAAAAATTTTACAAAATATTTAGTTAACCTTGACCTTGACCAAATTTCATCTACCACGTAACGCAAACATTTGCTTGTGTTAAGTTCAGTACACTATATTTATTAAATCTGTAAAGAGATGAGTGAAGATCTAGCATAGTTTAGATCTTTTATGATCATGTATTAGCAGTGCCCCGCGGTTGCACCAGCGTTTAATTGTAAAACTTTCATGTTAACTTAGCACAACCCTTTTAAGGGGGCTTAAGGGCTTATTGAAAAAATATTATACACGTGTTTTATGACTTTCAATCACCATCATCATCATTATGGTTATACGGGTACGGAAGTACTATTCTACTCTGCCGGTTCCTCACAGCGAATGACTTTCAATGAAAAACCTTTATACTTAATTTCATTACAATAACTAAAAATAGAACTTCAGAAACAGCAAAATTTCCTTACTAACTTTGAACCTCTATTTTACCCCCTTAGTAGGCAATTTTTTTTGTGCTCCCCTGCCTTATAAAAAGAACCTCGGTACAAAATTTATAGTTTCTGATAGTTTATTCTCTTATGGTTGTCCCAGTCAGTCAATTTCTCCGCGCATTGTATTCAAATTCATTCAGTAGGATTATTGTTAAATAGTCTCTAGAAAATATATTGAGGGACAAAATTATTATAAGTTGGAGTTCCAACCACCATCCATATCTGTAAAATTTGACATTCGTGTATAAAGATTCAGATTTTAATATTGTTTCATTCACTGTGGGCAATTTGATCCATTTAAGAGATAGAATAATTGTTATCTCAATTTATAGTCGCAATACCATTATTTTGTTGCAAATATTTTTCATATTACAAGACAAAAAGTTATAATTATCTGTGAGTGCCATAAGATTCTATCAGATTGCGGTGAAAGGTACTTGAAATCGGTCGGATGTCTAGTATAATTCAATATTTGCCTTTGGCATGAATATAATTTATTTTTCATGTATGTGCTCTAACTATTTAATCGTTTGTATTCCTCTAGATGGATATACCGCCATCTATCGGTACCAGGACATCAGTCTATCAGAAAATACTATTCTACTCTGGGGGTACCCCATGGCTAATAATAATAAAAATTATTATGTAATTCTACTATAAGAATAGAGCTTGGATTAAAAGTCCTTAACGTGAAAATAGTTATTTTCAATATTTCTTATTTACTACAAACAAAAATCTACTACCAAAATTTTCTTTTGGGACAACGTAGAATAACGTAATTTCTTGCAATCTAGAGGAACTTTTTTTATTTTATTTCTGTTTTAATATTTGCTGATTTAAGTTATTTTGATATATACTACTACCTAAGTCTATTAACTCAAGGGAAAATATAAATTGTAATTGATTTTGGCTTAAGGGAGAATAACAAATATATAACAATAAAAAAAACTCCAAAACACCAACATTAACTAACAACGCAACATTGTTTTACGGACAAATAAGTTTTGTTTATATTAAAACTAGAAAGCCACATCTCCTGTGCACACATGGCTAATCGATGTTTTGACATCCCACCAAATATTGAAGGCTCGATCGACCTTAACGGCCGGTTACGACACTATTAGCAAATCGTAACAATCTTTGAGCGGTGGACCCGACATTTTGAAAGATTATGATAGGCCGTATAAATTATTTTTTTATGTACACTTTTTACGAAGCCGAGATGGGTGTAACTAAGTTGCATACGTTACAAAATAATCTTAGGCCTATATAATAATAATAATAAACATTTATTGCTCAATACTAAACAAATGTATATTAACTATATACATTACACATCGGGTTCTCCGGTTTAGTGGTCAGCGTGTCTTGTGACACATAGGCCTCTTCCAGGTGCTGGAATCTTAGCTCTAAGCTACTACATTTATAAGAAAGAGATTGTCGCATGAGACGCAACGCGCGGGCGCGTTACAGTATAGTAGTAATAGGGTCGTAGGTTCGATCCTCATCCAAGAGAAACATTTATGGGATGAACTGTGTTCACTTTGTGTCTGAGATTATATAAACCTACCAATATATTTTTAAAAACCAAGAACGAACGAACGAAAAAAAGATAATTAAATTAAAAACGCAATATTCCATATTGTACGCTGCTTCTTAATCGCTTGTTATTAGAATTAAATGTAATTAAAATTAATTAATTATAATTAAAAACGTTATTGGTTTTAAATATGAATTAGTAATAGCAGAGAAGAATAGTACCTCTCTCTGTTCTAGGTGTAGAGATGGACTGACTGAGCTACTTGAACCTACAGATGGCGGTTTATCCATCCATCTGAAATAAAAAGTAATTGCCATAACATCTGTCCGGCAATTTTAGGATAAAACCTTCAGTTATTGATCCCTTTGGATATTTCCTGGGAGGTGTCGTTAGGGGCAACTAAGGTGAACAACCCAACAGATAACGGTATACCCATCCGCAACAGTATAGCCCAAGTGCACAGGGCGGAGATGGGCAGCAGCATCCCCGTCATAAAAGCTGCGCTCTACGATTGACAATACGTTTGCACAGCGCGGCAATTATGGACAAAATCCCCCGTTTCTTCGAGAGATATATGTACAGCTGTGGACTTCCAATAGCTGATGTCATGATGATGTATACATACACAGAAGTCGCTCGATGTATATAGTCGGATAGAGAATCTGACTGACCATTTAAAACTACAGACTATCAAATTTGTTTCGTTCTTTCAAGTATTACTAAGTACATACTGTTATTGATAATGAAAAGAAGTAACTAGCTTCTCCCCGAACTTCAAGGAGCCTGCAAGCTTCATACTCTGCTTTGCAAAATAACGGGCACCGATGGAAATTTTGTGTGGAAAAAAAATATTTGATATAGTCATTTGTAAATTAATAAGTATTCATTTTATTTATTAATAAAGTTGTAAATAGAAAAATAATTCCTCTTTTTGACAAAATTATAGCTTGCGTCCTTATGGTATTCGTGCGTATTTTTGGTAATTGTTTGAAGAATATTTGCAAGACGACTCTTCTGCTATTACTCTTTTCAGCTCCCTGATGATTGTTTCACGTCGCCAGAATGACAAGCAAGTGTAGTTAGACAACAATACATTGTTTCAGAGTACATAATGCACGGTTTCAAGAAAAGTGTAGGTCTCGACGTAATTTGGCCATTAATTAAAATTAGTAACACAATCCAAAATAACAATTATAATTTCTATTTAAATAAAAAAAATACTTGGATGTAAAAATTCAATATTAAACTAATAAAACCTCTTTCTCCTTGACATTCGTAGATATAGAGCAAACAATCTGTGCCTGTTTTTTTATAACATGAGTATATATCGCAGGAAGTCACTTGATCGATTCCTGGTAGTTCGAAGTGAAATGCAACTATTTTTTCATAATTCGGTATTTTAAAAACGGCAATTTTCTACGCATACGTTAAAAATCCATTCCATTCATTCAGATGAGAAATATTAATAAATAGAAAAATGCGCAATCACTTCTAAGAAAAGTATCCCAACACAATAAGTTGATACTGCCAATTACCTAAAAATCGCACTATTTGTATTTTAAAAGACATCATCAGTAAAGTGTCCAGATAGTTTTGAAAGGATGAATTTTATTAACATGAATAGCTTAGGACCAATAGCGCTGCCTTGCGAAACATCAATTTATTATTTGCAAGACTGTTTTGTCATATAAACCTTTGTGGATTTTTAAACAAAGCCGATATGGTGTCAATTTGTTTTAATTTGGCTAATTACTTGTACCTTTTTCATCCACTTAAGTATCGTCCACTTAATTCATGAAAGAGTGTACCAACTCTAACAGGTACTAAAGAAGCGCCAGGTAAGAAGTACCAAGAATAAGCGAGCGTGTATAAAAAGACTATTGCGAGTTAAGGAAGGGAGTGAGGTATGCCAAGGTAGTAACAAGTGGAGATCCATATTCCTTTACCTACCCTGATAGGACACAGGCGTGATGTGTATGTATCTAACCCATACTAATGACACCGTCTGTTTACCACGCTTTCACGGCTTAAACGGAGAACTGACAGATGACATTTGATATTTGAGAGTGTAGCCTACAGGATACACTTGGGAAGGTAGTAGTAGTAGGCTATTCTTCTAGGAAACCGTGGGAGACAATCTAGTCTTGATATATAAAAATTGTTGGGATGAACTTATAAACTACTGGATTTTAATATTTTTTTCCTTTCTGCGTACAGTTTGAGCTAACATGAGAAATATGATAGTTTATACCTGATGTCTCTGTCTCAGTCGGATTTACTTGTATTATGTATGAATGTTATACTAATATGGAATAATAGTAAATAATACATAAGCCAATATGCACAGGTCGTAGATAGATGGCCTCTGGTATCGTATCTCAGAAATATATCAATAAACAGAACTTTCTAATACCACATACCCTTATTGTTTGGTGCCAGTGTTAGCCACCGTTAAGGCCGTTAAGACCCCAAGTTAGATTGTTTACCGGAGCAAATTTCCAGTAATGCCTGTCGTAAACGCTTTGTGCTCGATGGTAGATGCTCACATGGCGAGGCCTACGTCCAGCAGTGGATATCCTACGACTACTATGATGATTATCACATATACATGCAATCACGGCGGACACATTGTTTTAATATCTAATGATTTGGCAATATATTACATTGAGTTTTATATCCAAACTAATGGCATTATATTCATTTAAACATTATATGGTTAGGCCATTTCAAACATGAGTGTAGGTCAAGTGTCGACAAACCTTCTCATTAGAGAAGTGGGCAAATTTATAATGTCAAGGTGAACGGTCATCTGTTTGTTTTATCGTAGTGTTGACGTACTGTTTCACGCGCAGTTGGTGAATTCATAATTGATTATTATCTAACGATCGGACCTTTTTTAAATAGCAATTATAACTTTCAATTTTAGTTTTTTTTTAGTTAGTAGTTTTAATTTAGAAAATAGATAATTATATATTTATTTTTACGATTGCCACTACAAGCGTAGTGGCAATAATGATAATAATAATAAAAACTTTATTCAACAACAAAAAGGAAACTTAAACTAAAATACACTTTGATACTTAAGTACCTAAACTAGGTCTAGCCTGTTCTTATAGGCACCTAGCAGAGCGTAGTTTCGCGACAAGAATACGGCTGCCCATTTCCGCCCTGTTGCATTTAAACTATATTGCGTTGGATGGATATACGAGTATAGCCATCTATTGGTTCCAGTACATCAGTCAACTCTTACAACACCTGGTACAGGGTGAGGTACTGTTCTAATCTGTCGATAAAAAACTGTCAATTGGTGGCATACTAGTACTAAATTTAAAGTATGTGATGAAATTATTTTTGGCTATATGTTTTGGCAGCTGACCCAAATACGGCCCTTAGGCTTGTGTTACAGCATAACTTAAACTTATACTTGACAGATGACATAACAGCACTATCAAATAAATAATTTAACATGTAATGTACAAATTAACATCTATTATTGTTATTTAGGCCATCAACCTACTTATTTTAATGACATTGAGGCACGATACATCTAACAAATACACAATAACTGCATTGTTACGCGATATTCGATCATAATTAACACATAATCGGCTCATTTCATTGGACTTCTCGAGCACGGCAGGGTACTGGCCAAGTCGGGCGTGCGTGTTACACGAATCAAATGAAAATAAATGTGTGTCAGTTTATTGATATAGCACAATAAGATATTTATGTGCAACTAATGGATGCCCATGACATTGTTTGCACATTACTGTTCCGCTTGTGTCATTGTTTATTGACTAGATTTTATTTTATTTTATTTACGTTGTTCATCGTATTGGAAGTCCACAGCTGTACATAGGCCTCCCCAAGAAAGGAGGGATTCTGCTCATAATAGCCGCGCTGTACAAGCGTGTCGGCAATCCCAGAGCGCAGCTTTCGTGACAGGGAAGCTGCTGCCTATCCCGCCCGGTACATTTGAGCTACACTGTGACGGATGGATATCTGGATTTGTCGGTTCTGGTACCTTAGTCGCCTCATACGACACTTGACATAGCAGGAAATACTATTCTACTCTGCCGGTACCTCATGGCATTGTGTATTGACTAGCTGTTATTTTATTTACTTTAATGTATCATTTTTTACTATTTTGTTATATTTAACGTTTAAGAGAGACCGAGGGCATTTGCAACAAAGGTGTTTTGAAAGAATAGATTTCTTGGAACTCAAAACCGTCAGCGAGCTGGCAATGTCGCTTTACACCAACTTCCCTCCTCCCGCAGACATGTCAATTCGTGTTCGAGGCGTAAGTCGCGCGGTTATGGAGTTTAGTACGCTATGTGACAAAAATCGTGAAAAGTAAGTTTTTAACGTATTTTTACGATGCCTATATTTTGTTAAGGGTTTTGTATTTTGGTTTAAGTTATATATGTTTCTGAAGCTCATAAACTTATGATTCGTTATATATATTTGATACAATTGGTTTCTGTGTATTTTCTTTTTGACCATAGATTTAATAAAACTTGTTTATTACTTTCAATTTTATACTTGTATAAACTTTCAATTTTGTATCATAAGTATTATTTTTGTTGATTTAATTAGGTTATTTTGTTTCAGCATGCCTACTGATTAAAAACGAAAGACTAATAGAGGTTTGGCGCGTCGTGAAACATATGATCTCGCAGCAGAAGAAGTAACCTTGCGACAGTAAAGTCTCTGTGACGCGGCTTTGAGTTACAACCTGAACCATACCTTCCTCTACTGATATAATAAGAAAAAAACTGCTTATGAAGCTAACGAAACGGCGAATGATACATTTGGATACCCTGAAAAGACTGTTTTTACAGCTTCAGAAGAAAAAGTACTGTGTGGCTATCTTTCAAACTGTGCTGCTGCTAACTTTGGCCTAAGAACTAAGGAAGCCAGAACTTTTGCCTATAAGTTGGTTGTCGAATTAAATAAAAAGTTTCCTTCTTTTTGAACTGAGCAAGAAATGGCTGGAGAGGTTTGGCTCTGATCTTCGGTTTGGATTGAACGAGTTTTATCAGAACAAACGTGCAACTTTATTTCCAAAATTATACCTCAGTAGTCGACTAATACAAGTTGCAAGCGAAGGATATATGGAATGTTGACGAATCGGGCATCACAACTGTTCAGAAACCAGACCTCGTCATTGCCGGACGAAGACAGAAACAAGTGAGTGCAAAACCTCCGCAGAGAGGGGAACATTAGTTACTTTACCACTAGCAGGAAATGCCTTTGGGAACCACATACCTCCAATGTTTATCTTTCCGCAAAAAATATTTAATGATCACTTTATACGTGATGGACCTATCGGATCAATTGGCACTGGGAATGGGTCAGGGTGGATGCAAGAAGAAGACTTCTATATATTTCTTACATTTTTCGGACTAAGTTAGCCCATCTAAAGAAAATAAAGTCCAATTTTTATTAGATAACCACGCTTGACACACAGCTGTTAAAAATATCGAGTTCTGCAAGGGAAATTGTATAATGTTATTAAATTTTCCACCTCACTGCACCCATAAGTTGCAGCCAATGAACAGAGCCGTTTTTGGCCCGGTGAAAAAATTAGTTAAGACAGCTTGTGATAATTGGATGCGGTCTAATCCAGGAAAAGTAATGACCATCCATGATATTCCTGGGATAGTAAAAACTTCGTTTGATACAACCATCACACCGCGCAATATATCTTCCGGATTCATCCATACCGGACTTTGGCCTGTTAACACTGAAATATTCCAGGACGCTAATTATCTTCCTAGTCACGTTACTAATCGATCTTTGGCAACTTCATTAGTCCTGGTCCATCCAGCTCTAACTTGGTCGGCAATTCGAGAAGTGAAGAACCCGTGCCATGTTCTACCATTGCAGTATTTTACACGATTCTCGCACACCAAATCCATCAATCTTAAATTTACCGGCTACTCTTCCTCTATTCTGTTACGATATAGAAGACGTACCTAAGCCTGCAGAAAACCCACGTAAGAATTCACCTGATATGAACCCGTTGTTCCCTCCACAGTCTTTACATCTGATGTAATACCTGTAGCATCAACATCACGAGATACTTCAGTTACTATGACAGCAATTCCATTCTCACCTGACACTCTTCAACCCTTGCCAAAGGTTCCACCCAAGAAAGAAAATCAAACGCAAATAGACGCAAAGTGAAATCCGCTATATTAACCGACACTCCCGAAAAGGATGAACTAGCTATAATCGATTTTTATTTCAATACTTACATAGAGTTTTATTTTAATAAATATCTTTATATTATATCTTCGTTTTTATTATAATATTCCTCAACACTTCTTTAAAGTATTATGTTTCAACTCTCCTTGACCCCTGTTTCATCTTACCTCAGTATGAGGGGAGTTGAAACAAATCGACTTGTTACTTGTAAATTTCGCAAGTGTATAGAATCGATTGGTGCTAATATTATATTTTAGATTTCTGTCTACAGCGTTTGGTGTATGAAACAAAATGTTAAAATTGTTTCTAGTCCCCTCGGTCTCCCCTACTTGTTTTATATATAACTTATTTCATTCAATCTAAAATGGTACTCTTTTAAAAGAAATTGTGCAAACATTATTGCGAACAAGTTCACACGCTACTGCTTGAAAGACACATTGACAGACAACATGATCAAATGTAAACATCAATTTGTCAATAGACTTTAATAATTATCATCTCTTTGGTCTTATAGACAATATTTTACTAATGCTAAATACAAGAACGGGAAATGAAATAAAGTTCATAACTTTTGTAAGCAACGTGTTTAAGGAGAAGCTTTACGTAAGCTAGCACAATGTCTTCTAGAACTAGTTTCAAACACACTTAATATTTTGACAATAAATATTACAAATGAGCGGTCATTATTTTTCGAAAATTTTGTAAGATTTAGATGGTAATTGGGTTCTTACATGATTCCCAAATGTAGAGTTGCATTTTAGAGTGCACTTTCGTAACTGCAATTGGATACGTCGAGTAATAGAACCATAATAACTTGAGACACCTAAAACTCTTTTTATACTTAGTTTGTCGGTTAACACTTCTTTACTAATCTTTACAAATGGTTGACTCATCTCAGGCGAAGTCGGGCAACGCGCGTAGTACATATCTATGTAAATTATAGCCAATATGGTATGCTAATGTACCATCGATATTTACAGTAATAAAAAAAGTTTAAAATACTGAAAAAAACAAAAATACGGGAAAATATAGACTATTCAATCATTGAATTGAATACCAAATCTATTTATACAATTCAATAACAATAATAAACGAATTTAAATAAACCATCGCACACTTTAAATAAAACAATTTAATAATTACAAATAACGAATCTTTATAAACCATAACAGACTTTTAAGTTAAACTATTGAATAACGACAAATAACCAATCTAAATAAAGCCTTCACAAACTATTAAATAAAAAAATTTAAAAACGACATATAACCGATCTGAATAAATGCTACCTATATTAGTATAATCAATTTAACTATTTACTAGTCTAACTATAATTTTGTACAAATTGATCATGAGGTTTAATACAAGGGTAAAAGCGACAACGAATCTTAATAAATGTTACCTAGTGGAATATTCAATTTTATTATTAATTAGCCAACTATAATTTTGTACAAATTGATTTTGAGGTTTAATACTAGGATATTATTATATAAGATATCACATTTAAAGTATCGTCAGAAATGGTTATTGTTCTTGTACAGAATTTGAGAGATCTATATAGTGTAGCGATTGAACTGCCATCGATATGTCACGTTTTTATTTAATTGAGGATATAGTTCAAATTAATAGTTTTATTCGTCGGTAAAGACCTTAAAAATTTGATAATAGCGTTTAAATCTAACTTTACTATTATTATAAATGGGAAAGTTTGTATGGATATAGAAGTGGATGTATTCCCACAACATCTCATACATAGACCTGACTCCGAAATATGTCACTTAAAACACTTGTGTTACGAACGTCAGACAACAGAGGAATTACAAATATAGTACTTAAATACATATATTTATCACCCAGACACAGAGAAAAACACAAATATCATCATATTAATATTTGCTCTGGGTGGGAATCGAACATACGACCCTTGGCACAAGATAGGATCACTACTATCTGCGCTATCAGGCCCATTGAATGTATGAATGTTTGTTATTCCTTCACGCTGGAACTGCTGTATAAATCTGCATGATACTTGGCAATGAGATTGTTGATAGTCTGGAATAACACATTGGTAACATTTAATCCAAACATGGTCCATGGTTATAGATCTTGTTATTTTTCTCTTAGGAATCGGTATGAATTTTTCCCTCTTGGGTAGCTGTCAGATAGCGTCATAGATTATTCAGAGATACCATATAAAGTTAAGAACTCGCAGACAAAGACGCGGATGGATAGGTAGTCTTCAAACAATTTATTAACTAAGCGATATTTCCCATCGGGATGAACAGAGACAATCTATTTTCATCCACCTAGCACCTAAAATATGTACTTACTTCACGAGCGCCTGTCATGAATCCTCGTCCTACCGAACCAGATCTCAAAGCACATCAAATAGCTTATGAATCCGAATAAAAAAACCACACTACAGATTATTTTCTTTTTTTCAGATGTTTTGGGACGTCTATCATACGACACAATTTTCAACACAACCAATTTTGCTCAATTGCAGCATAATTCCAGGCCATATAGTATTGTACCATCTCTAAATAATTTTACCATTAGTAAGATATATGATAGTAATACCAATCTAGAAGATACGAGAGGGAATAAGTTGGATGCTGATGACTTCAGTGATACAGAGAGAGGCCAACTCTTGGTTGGATTCGCAAGAGATCCATTTAGATATTCTATTCCAGAAAAGGATTATTTAAATGGCGTAAGGTAAGATATTCAATACCAGGTCAGTTGTATTTAGTACAAATATTTTGAAACGTATTCTTTTAAAAAGATACAAGTATTTTTTATTAATTAAATTATTAAGCTTAGTTTTGATAACTATATTAGGAATTGTAATTTAGAATATATATATATATTATAAGTTGAAATTATTCGAAGGACTATCGGAGCTTCAAATGATAATGGAAAGCCGTGAAATATAGTCATAATAAATCCAAAAAAACATCTAGTAGTTAGTAAAAGTACAAATCTACTTTTTTGTTTCACAAACCAAAGAATTTGAATAAAAAGACAAACTAAGGATTTGTATGAATATATATAAAGAACTTATTAAAAATTACACAAATTTGAGATTAGAAGTAGAATACTGAAAGTCTGACAGATAAATTAATATGGGCATTCAATAAAAATGTGTTATTTTACATACCTTCTAATTTAATTTACAGAACAAGAAAAAATATTTTTAGTAAGATCTAGATAATTTTCTGCAATCTCAAAAAATGACCATGGTATTCCCCAGGTACATCAACCCGGACTCGTTGAGCATGGGCGAGAACAGGGGAAAGAGAGGCGTGGTACATTTATACAACATGATGTTGTGTGCGACAGGCTGTCGTCCTCTTTCTTACAAGGGCTATGGCTGCTACTGCGGCATCGGAGGCTCTGGGAAACCTATGGATTCCATCGATAGGTAAACTGAAAGATATAAACCTAAAGACTCCACAAACAAAAAGAGAAAAATTATCTCCCGCGATATACTACCTAGTTGTCCCTGACTTCTTACTCATCCAAGTTGTTCTTTCTTCTATTGTAGCTGTATCTTTCTTTCTTTCTCTCACTTTTTCTTTCTTTGTCTCTCTCTCTATCTCAAAAAAGACAAGAGCAAACCATATAGGTCAGCTTTATTCTAGATGCGATCACGTCAAAATTATTGTTTTGTTCAAGTCATTCAGATCTAAAACTGGGCCATTAATATAGACTAATACAGAAATTTACATTTCCGTCTAAGTCCCATAGCATCTCGAAATTTTTAAAGAACTTAATAATACAGCAAAGAACCCTTTTTTAAGAAAATAAAAAAGGGAATAACTTCCGCAAAACCTCGTGGTATGGACGTCTGTGCCACTGCCCCACCAGTTCTGAGTTTTGTGTGGTGCATGATTTCGAGTTTAAAGAAGATGCTATTTAGTTATAGTGTAACTGGTGCCATCTGCTGGTGTCATCTATAGTTTTTCTCTGTATAGGTGCTGTCTACAATTTACTACCAAAATACTTACAATAAGTTCATAGTTTTTAGGATTTTCTTTATCTGTTTCACATCAATCATTGGATTGGCATTAACAATTCAAGGCGCGAAACTTTTACGGCGGCGTCGGTATTTCTTATCAAGGGACAATAAATCTTACCCTTTCCTGAAGACAGACCTGACTTCGCAGATATATAGATAGTAGATATATCCTTAAGTTCACTGACCTTATAAAATTAATACATATATAATCTGCACGATGCAACCCTTCAATCGATGGTCCTATTATAATAATAGTCTATGACTATTTCAGAAGTTTTATTTTAATAACTTCTTCTGCATATCAAATTTTAAATATTTGTCTACAAATCAATTTTTTTTCATGTGCTTGAAATAACAAACTTCTTATAATCGAGAATTTTTAAGAATGCTAAATAGCTCAATCCACCAACAGATGCTGCCAGCTGCACGACAAATGCTACGAAAACATACACTGCCCGTTTTACACAGTGTACTTCCAGCCTTACTACTGGAAATGCTACCATGGCGAGCCCCTGTGCGCCCGAGAGAACTACATCACCCGCCATAGCTTCATCAACGGGTGTGCAGGCAGACTTTGCGAGTGCGACAGAAAATTCGCAATGTGCATCAAGCGGTACCAGTGTCCAAAGAAACGAGCGTTGTGCGTCACCTCATTCCCCA